>JANCMC010015091.1:103780-194283 GCA_024363005.1 Charaxes varanes
GTACATGGAAATCACTATTACAGTTTGAATAAATGAAATACGCTGAACATAATTGGTGTTTTACACGTATTACATATGTTTAAAGTAAAATAAATTATTCATTTGTTATTATTTTCATTGTATTCCTGCCTGCAACTTTTATGACACGAACACCTTCCTAATTCACCATCACCGTCCCTGTCTGACAACCCTGAAAACAAATACACAAAGTTTTATATAGATACATTAAGAAAGAAAGAGAAGAGATCAAAACCATGATTGTAAGATTATTTTACCTTGAGAATAGGAAATTAAAAAATTCGAATAATAACTTGAAAATAACAAACAAAAAGCAGCATTTATTATATAATATAACAAGTATGATGCCGGAGCCAGACATAGCTTCATTTGATTGATTATGTAGTGTGGCCGGGGACTTTGTGTAGCTTCGCAAAGTTTTGTAGTACTTTGTCGTCTTCAAGAACAAAAATGTACAAACGCTTTGAGCTATGTCTGGCTGCGTCATCAGGGTAATGTTGTTTGTAGTATAGTAACCATGATAAATGATGTGATGAATATATTTAAGAGTGGAGTGATTGTAATGTCATGAAGCTCGCATAACTCACGTAGACGTAAATCGTCTATTACTATTTTTACGGCAATCACTGTACTGTAATGAGAATATAAAAGTATATAAATTTAGTCTTTAATAAGAATGTCTAATTCAGATCAAATGAGCTAGTGGAGCAAACCAGATATGAGCGGATAGTCGCTTTACTTCAGTATCGTTTACTATTATATTTCATTATTTTAATTTGTTATTATGTCCAGAGGCTGGATCTTCCTTTCTTCTATCCAATTATTGATAAGAACCACTTCGGGTACGCGAGGCTGGACTACCCTAGCTGCTTTTGTCACTCCCCTTATAGCGTCCTCAACAGTAGTATCCCCATCCTTTTTCGCCTTTCCATCTAGTTTTATGTTCTTCTACCTAACATCTTCCTTTACGACTAACTATTTATCTAGCGCCACGCTTTCGGTCCTTCTTATCTGCAGTCAAATTCGGTCGGTGCGTCCTGACCTCAGTACCTCTTTCTTACGTAAAATCAGTGAGTAGTGGCGGCAATGCTTTCACGTCAAGTGATGTATTGTTGTCGCGTTTGTGTCAACCTATCTGCAAGCCTTTTGGTTGTGCAGATGTTGATAATAATATACTTTATAAACTTATAAGTGCTGAAATTTCATTATTTATTTATTAATACGTAAAGCGAAAACTTTAAAAATTTGGCACGATTGTAGTTCATACAGAGGAAGGTGTGCGAATGCTATTTTTTTTATAATATTTTTTTTTTATGTTTCAAGGGGGCAGACGAGCAGGCAGCAGGCACCGAAGTGCCTACCGGCGCCCATGGACATCAAAAAAAATTTTTTTTCTGCGAATAGAATAATATGTTATTGTATAGTCGACCAAGCAAGTGCTTTACTATTTTGGATGACAGCTTCTAGTTAATAAAAATTTTTCAAAGAGTTATTGTTAGAAATTAACGCAATGCATAACAAGCAAAAATAAGCCGTTTAGCTAATTGTCGTGCAAACGAAATTCAACCTTAGCGTGGCAAACCAATTTCTTCGTCGATATTTAATATAGATTTGTGACGTCGTGAATTCGTTTTCTATGCATTCCAATGATATCAGATACGTGTCTCGGTTTGGCAAATTCGTCTTGACAGGGAGGTTGTATGCTCGATATCATGGCAACCATCGCGTGCCAACCACAAGACATCTTTCTGACTTTTTACTGCCTGCCTCCCCAGGCCGGATCGATCGTAACAGTCATACGTGATTTAAGCGCTTTCAGATTTTTGGTGAATTTCCTTTGTCATCTATCCGTCGTCTCCGCGAACGGAGACTGTTTCAATAAACGTTTTTGTTAACTCGCAATCTATATATATCAAAACATATTCGGGTTTGTTCAAACATTTATAACTCGAGAACTGCTGGATCGATATTAATGAGTTTTTATTTATTGGATTTGTCTTTTTCTTAGTATTAGATCATATTGGTTGATTCCTTTTCTGCTGTCTAAGCAAAGTTTTATGATGAAGAAGGAAGCATATAAAATAGGAATAAAAAAAATATTCAAAAAAGAGTGAGCGGAAAATTCGAAATGTTTATGAAAATACAGTGTAATTAATAGCTGCTGTCCAAATTAAATATTACAAAATATCATATATCATAAATTTTGCGTCGCGATTAACAATTACCAAGTATAATTGAGTTCAAAATTCCTTTTGAAGCTTACCTGTATTTGTATTTGCATTGGGTTGCTTCGGCAATCGCTCGATGGTCGTCTCAAGCATAAGCTAAAACAAGTTATTAAATTTCACTAAAAAACTGTTGCGGTTTTTATTTATTTTTCCCAGCACGGAAACGCGCCTCATCAAAAGAATGAATTATTAATAAGCTTTAACTGTCATTGAATTTTAAAATTTCAGCATATTATAATTTAAGTAAGAACATTGTTTTGTTTGCAATTGTTATACAATGCTTTCCGTATTTTATGCATGTTTCAATAAAAAGTATTTAGTCTATTTTTTTTTGTATATAAAAGAACGTTGACTTATTAAATCGCTTTGGTGAGAAAGAAAAAAGGTTTTGTAAAGACTAATATATAAATGTCACTAACAAAAATTTTAGATATTTATAAAAGTGTACCTTTATTGGTGTTTATTTAATTTTTTACAAGAGGCTTTCGAAAAATAAACCTGTATAAAGACCCGAGCAATCAACGAAAATTTCCACGGTTATTAAAGCGAGTCCTGCTTCGATAAAATAAAAATAGCAATAAATTTCGTGGGCGTAAAGCGATTGAATGAAAGGCTTTATTTGTACAAAAAATAAAAATCTTCCTAGGATTGGGTGTTAAAAGGGGCTGTGATAAATCTTTCAACGGCTGTCTCGGCCTTAGGCTGTCTCTACATTCGAAATTTTTTTTTAGTTTTTCTATTATCTATCAAAGTTTTTCTATTTGGCAAATAGAGCCATACGCGGTAAAGTTACCTTTTTTCTTTTAAGATGTTGTCTCATAAGTTTCTTTTTTTTTAGTAGAAAAACTTTTGCAATTCTCGTTACTCTTTCAATTATGGTGTGTATGAAAATGTATTTTGTTTTCATAGATTCTACAGCAGAATATTTGTATGACATTTATGGCACATGTGATTCTACAATACTAACCTGTGTTGTGTTGCGTACTACAATTGCTTAGATCTTAATAGAATTTGCTTTTCTCCTAAAGCCTTTATATACTTTGATAAAAATCACATTACGCTACATAATTTCTCTCCTGACAAATATTGTAATGTTTTAATTTGAATTTTAAAGTACAAAATCGGTTAATTGTCCTTACAAGAAATGTAGCCAGCATTGTTGTGACTAATCTGTATGAATTAGATACATTTTTATTAAATTATCAAAGTATTGCAACATGTTTTCACCCTTATGTATGGTGAATTGGTGACCACATAAGTATCAAAACAATTCCATATGAGTGAATATTGTCTTCGTTGATTAATTATTTATTTGACTTCGATATCTAATAAAGATTAAGCATAAAGTTTTAGTAATATGACGAAAACATGTTTATTATGCGATTCTACCAAAAAAGGAAACTATAAAAAAAAAACAAATAGCTTTGGAACGACTTTCATTTATTATTTTTGGTATTTTATACTACTAAAAATTCTTAGTCCCAACATAACAAACAAGTACTTACGCCCACATAAAAATACATATACTTATGAAATAACACACACAGGATATAGAGGGGTACATATATGGTTCGGCACCATCTTTAACATATCAGTAGGTGTCAAGCACATCGTATTTAAGTACCAATTATTTTAATAATTCTGGGACCTCATTATGAAAATTTGAAACAGAATAAACTAATTATAGCGCTGTTTTATTTTATCTGTGTCACAGTAGAAATGTCCTCGTCTGCATAGGCATGGTACAGCGTTGTCCCATATGCGTGCCCCAGTTAACCAGAGTAATGTGTTTTATGGAGTGCCCCTGATGCTGCTTCAGCCATTTCATAATCAGGAAGCCAATGCTGTTTATTTGCGTATTAAGTGAGATTTGAATTTACCAAACCGTAAGTAACAATAAGTAAATTATTATAAATAGTCTTTACGGGTAGTTAATGTTAGAGATATCGAAGATTTGCTTTCGCCAAGTAACGTCTTTTATGTTATCCATACTAACATATAAAGCTGAAGAATTTGTTTGTTTGTTTGAACGCGCTAATCTCAGGAACTACGGGTCCAATTTGAAAATTTGTTTGAGTGTACGATAGCCCATTTATCTATCTATTATCACGTTAAAATTGTATCTTGTCTTTAGCTAGTTAATTATAAAGAATAGAGAAAATGTCACTCCTTTATGTCTCCTAGTAAATGTCATCTTTTTAGCGTGATCTAGGTCGAGTAACAGAGCGCGCCTAAATTGCAGATAATGTGGCTGTAAAAAAGGCTTTTAAAAGATCTATGAATTAAATTTTTTATAGCAATGTTTTAACCAAGTATATTCGCGTATTGACAAATGATTTTCATCCGTAGGTACTTTTTGTAACCATGACAAACTTTTTGTAACACTGACAAGTGTAATTTTTTAATTTGATGGTGTAGTTAAGGTGAGAAAACCTCTATAAAGAAAAATAGCGACCTAACATTTGTAATTATACTATCAGTTATAAAGCGAATTACGCGTTTTAATAAAAAAAACGAATTTTTTTAAAGGTACATAGTGGTACGGGAGCTCGCAAGTTTCCGCCATAGGTTTCCGGGTGTCACTTTTTAAAGCGATAAAACCGTGGGGTGTAGGTGCTCTATTGTGCAGCCTTCATGCCACACTAAAGGGGTTTTCGAGTATACTTTTCAATTTGCCGACGACGATATAGTACAGAAAAGTGCCGTAGAGTCGCACTATACTTATATTTTTTATTAATTTGTATATATAACAGCGGTATACATTTATTTAGTTTCGTAACTATTTATTACCACTAGTTGTTCTCCACTACTTCGTCCGCGTAAAATTTGGTGAAAAAGTTTAGCGTGATGATATATTGCCTAAAGTCTTCCTCGATTAAATAATATATTAAGTGCTAATCACACATACATTTTTACGTAATTCTCCGGTGTTAATTGCTGGTATTATTAAATCTACATCTATACGTCTATACTAATATATACAGCTGAAGAGTTTGTATGTTTCTTTGTTTGCTTGAACGCTCTAATCTCAGGAACTAGTGGTCCGATTTGAAAAATTCTTTCAGTGTTAGATAGCCCATTCATTGAGGAAGGCTACAGGTTTTGAATCATCACGCTAAAATTGAATCTAATTTTATTTAACCTTATTTTACGCATACGAAGGCACGGGCATAGCTAGTTGCACATATGAAAAAATAATCATAAAAAGGACACAAAGGCTTAAAGTCAAAACTAAGATTATTATATCTATAAAATAACCTCTCAACTTTAAGAATGAAATCAGACAAAATAATAAAATAAAACTAAACTCACTCTCATCTTTTTGTAACTGAAAGGATATATCTTGGAGCTGTCTTTAAGATTTTTAAGACAACGTTAATCAAAGTTAACTTCTATGATAACATCAAATTTGGCTGGCCCGTTGGCGCAGTGGGCAGTGACCCTGCCTTCTGCTCCGGGGGTCGTGGGTTTGATTCCCACCCCGAGTCTGGGTGTATTCACGAACATAATTTTTATCATCTGATATTTACCGATTTCTAAATTTTATTCACTAACAAAATTATCACGCAATCGTCCACTTCAATAACGCCATCTCAACTAAGGTATATTATTAAAAAATATAAAAAAAAAACGCTTCCTTCTGTATGACATATTATCAATTATTACACACATTATGTTCGACAGAACACTGACACAAAGTGTATAGTTTATCTCGGGTCTTTGTGCCAGATTTCACGTAATTTCTGGTTACAGTCGGCGTCCTGCCGGCATCATCACTAGTAATTATTCTTACTTGATAAATAAAGAACAAGATGTAATTAACGCTATCAATATATCTATGTTGAAGTCATATTCTCATGAATGCAGTAGTAGGGGGTTATTAGAGTATTTTTTCTGCCTAATTAAATTCGTTTGGAATATAAAATAATCTGCAAGACAAGTTCCAAAACTTTCTTTGTTTTCAAGGCATTTTTGTCGTAAAAATCTCCAAAAAAATATTGAAATTATATCTCGCATTTTTGAATTAGTACCAATGATTGTTTAAATATTGATACATATACAGTGCTTAATCTTTTTATATAAAGCACAAGAAAAAATGATATTTAAATTGATAGCCTCGAATATATATTAGAAAAAGACAAGATAAAAAACTTTAGCGATATCATTCGCTTTATCAATATCGCACGATATTATAGATACAGTTAGAAATACAACGCGCCTATCTATACGTGTGTGTATATATATAATAACACAAAATATATCGCTTATTGTAAACCAAATCATGTGAATAATGAATATATTTGTGCACCTACATATCTTGGCTCTCTGTCTGTGATTGAATGTCTATCTACAAACAATAACAATATTAAATATTAATATTGTTTCCGTTCACAAATGAAAAAAATTGTAGACATATACAACATTACGATTCTTCTACAGTTATTCAATCTTTAAAAAACAGAAAGTACCGCCAAATCAAAAGTATCCAAAGTTGCGATTATTAATGATGTTGCAAATGTTACATTATGAAGTTCTCACTGTTAGTAGTATTACCCACCCGAATCTCCCTATAATTTAAGAGGTTACGTCCACTTTTCTAGAGTCTTTTAGAGGGCCAATATCTCTCTCATTCCATCTCTATACACAAATATAAAAGGATCACTGTTGTTCCTAATGCCAGATAACCACTTCAGTTTAATAATATAATAAGTTATATAAATTTAATTAACGTTACAAGAGCGAGTGTAATTTCAAGTATTAAGTCGATATACTTAATTACTTATTATAACTTCTTCATTAGAAAGGACATCTAACGCCGTACTAGTGGGATCCTACTTTTGGCTAGGCAGGAAAGTGAACACTGGCAGTGGAGGAAGTGTTAGTAGCCATTTCCAAGAGTACTTAAACATACATATAGGTCTCAGGTTCCAGGCACTGCTATGGTTCCTCGCTTTGCAATGGATCCGGCACACGTTGAATCCATAGAATGCTAAGAAATTAGTCTCACTGTCATTGCGTTATATTTTTTTTATAACTTCTAAGAACTTCTTAATAGAAAGAATTGAATGCTATATCTTTTTCTGGACTATATATAGCCTATTTGGTGGTAGGGTCAGCCATCCTTGTCATGCATCTCCACTTCACCCTATCCTCTTCTCCAGACTTGACCTCGGATACCTTGCACTTCCTTATATCCTCATAATCCACTTTATCTTATTTTGTTAATTAGTTAATACTGGAAAAACTAGATACTTTTGCTATAAAAATGAATCCTTAATTGTAGAGACCTAAATAATATCCCTTAACTCTTTTACTTTGTCCTTATAGCTTCGATTATAAATATATAATATCTTAGAATTCGACTGAGTCACGTTCCCCACTACGCCATAGCTCCTTTATTACTATTGCGAATGCTGGAAAGGGAACATTTTTTTTTATATTCGAAGGACATATTAAAAAACAACAATTTGTTTTTATAATACAACTTAATGAAGGTAAAATAGTTCTGACCTCGTAAAAAAATAGTTAATAGTTGTCTGGAAGATATCGCCGATTAGTGAAAAGAAGATATTTATAATTTAAGATATGTTTTCAGGCAGATCGTGTATTAAGTTATATCTCTACTTTTCGGAACTCAATCCCCATATTGCGGATACGTGTTACTGAATATTTCGTTTACTCGTACACGTGTAATATAATGACGGACTGACACAGTCGCCGAGTTTTTGACGTGCTTATATTAATATTATAAAATGTAGAGGCACCAAACCGTCTCTTAAAGATCTTTCGCAAACATCGAAGGATTTTTAAAACTAACACCGCGGGGTCCTACTTGGTGTTTCTTATTATATATATTTCGTAGAGGATTGTGTCAAATCCAAAGGAATAAAAAAAATTAATAAATAGTAGACCCAGATCAATCGATATCAGAATTTTCTAAATTACGGAGATTGTAGCTATGATGGTGGCATTACAGCGTCACATAAGACACGTAGCATGATCTCTCCAGGACATTTTAATATTTTATTTAAGCATTTCAGAAGCCGTTCGCTCGCAAAACGATCGTGTAACAAAAACTCCTACGTTTAAATAGAATGCACAAAATAGTCCATTGAAATGTTACATTTGTTTGGACTTAGCGTGCACTTGTTAGAGGACGCAATTTTATTTTTTAGATAAGACTAGACATGAAAATTAATTATGTTTATTCATCGTTTCTTTGTTTTTTATGATAATATTTTAATTACAGATATCGCAATAATAAATAATAAATAAATAACTGTTCTCGGTCTTCATAATGGACCAGACTTTGGCTCAGCATCTGGTTGACTCTCTACATTAAATACTTAAGGGAACTGGAGGTGTACTGCTGGAACCCGACAGCCATGCCGCGGTTTGTCCGCGTAAATTCAGCGATTTTAATTAGGAGGAAGTTTTTTCTATGGAACTCTAATTATTATTCCAAACCTGAAGTAGCCTAAGTTATTCCTCGCAACATCAGCTATCTGGCAGAGAAAGTCCCGTCGAAATCGATCGAACTATTTCGAAGATTACCTGAAGCAAATAGACAGACAAAAATATATTGAACTTGCTTCTTGCTTAAAAAATTTCGACGTTACAAACAGACCCTTTAATTTTATTTATATGTATAGTAATGAGATAAGATCCCCAAGTATGGATAGCATAAATACATATTATATACATATTATTTATTTTGTACATTTGTAGGTAGCGTAATACAAACATTGAGAAGAGCGTTGCACAGATGTGCTTCGTTAATGGTGATTGTACTGAAATATGAGTTAAATATATTTTTTCAATAATTTAAATTTCATTTTACTGAATACTCGGTTCGAGAGGTACTGTTAAGAAAGTAAGAGAAAGGGACCGTAGTTGGTGTACCGTTAAAGGGCAGTCGCCGTCGACTAAAACGTCTCCTTATGAGCAGGTCAATAAAGATTACGACGCCTCTTCATCGAAGTACCCCAATTATTGCGTTCATCGTTATGATCTTTGAGCGGAGGCAGATTACACAAGTTCGCAGAAAAAAAGTCTTTATTGTACGACTAATATTAACTTTTTAATCTGGAAAATGCATTTACGCGCCAAACGCATTAGCAAGTGATAACAGGCCATTAAACCGCGTGTTGAAACGTTCACGTGCTGGACGCGCTACCGGTCAAATGCCAGGACACCAAACTTCCATAGAACTCCATTCTACTGTTCTAAACGCCACACACCCTACAGTTTCCGGAGTCAAACAGTGTTGACGTCGGATAAGGCGTCTTTCATATTGTCAATGCGGCTTACCATCAAATCCACCATAATTCGCGGAGCGGACCAAACAGGGCCGCCGTCACTACCACCGGGCGTCTGCAATTCTGCATATATCCTGATGAGGTCCAAAAATCCGGATCGGATCGGAGTCGCGCCGACGAGCACAGATCACTAAGAGGCCATTAGAGTCTTTTCATAGTCGTACCCTGTTACCTTGCTTCTCTTAGTCTCTTAGTGTCAGTTTCATTCCGCTACATCTATTGGACTTGAACAACAGTTATAAGTAATTCTTTACAGTATGCTAGTATAAAACGGGGAAAACATCGTTATCCTTGGTAAATAGAGTGCGGGCGTGTCTCGGCCGGGTGAGGCCGCGCTCCGACCCCGTGACCCGGTCAGGGTATAACCCGGTTTCAGTGCAGCGCTCGGGTCAGACTTGCAGCGCCATCGATTCGCTTTTCTGATACGAGGACCGCCGTTTACGTTGACAATTTATACGTTAAGGGTACGATTACATATATTATTACTTATTTTTTTTGTAGAAATACCTTTTACCCACAACGTCGTTGGCGTTACTCTATTTTTAGGTTGTTTTCTCGCACGGGACCCTAAACTATTTTGCTTAAAGTTGCCTATGTGTATGACTTACAAAATCTGCTATAGGTATGCCCGTGAAAGTCCCGTCGAAATCCATCCAGTCGTTTTTGAGATTATTCCTAAAAGACAAAAATCATAAAAAATGTTTTTTTGTTTAGGTACCAAATTAGTAGAAATAATGCTTCTATGTTATAGTTTGTATAAAAAATATTTTAGGAGGTTAGGTACCCGTATTATATGTTATTCAGTAGAGCAAGTTTATTATACATAACTTTTATATAATATTTTACAACTTTTAGGAACAATTCAGATCTTACAAATAATAATAAATAAATAAGTCACAGTGTATCAGTGCACCTGGTACCTTCGTTCGGTTTGAGCTCCTCAACATAAGTGTTTTCGACACACTTTGCGAAAGATTTCAAATAACTTTCAAATTCGTTACATTCGGAATCGTTTAAACTTTCGGTAAAATTTGGTATACATCGGATACTTTTCAGCACGAGTTTGATCAATCGCTTTACGTTAAGTAATTCTTTCCTCAGTTTCTTTACGAAGTTTACTTTAGACTCTAATATCGTCTTCAGTTTTTCTTTCTCCAGCTGCAGAAGCAGATTTCTCGTCTGAGTCTTCAACTCTCTCTGGTTGGCCGCCTCTAGTCGCTTGGCCATCTCGGACATAACAATTCTAAAACATTTCTTCGTTTCTTCCAGGTTTCTCTTTGCTTTGTTTAATTCCACCCTTAAGTTTTCTACATCTTCATTAAATCTATCGTCAATATCACCCACATTTAGATTTTGAGGTTTCCTGTTTTGATTCCGAACTTGCTTAATGACGTGGGCTGCCATCGTGTCGCTCCCGAAAATCTCTCGTGGAGTTTTGGTGTCCATTTCGGGGCCATCAACGGGGTCTATGTTCATTGCTTGCAAGATTATGTTATCTAATAATAGCGCTTTGTGTCGCCGATCATATAACATGTTTTTAATATTACCTTTACAATTAAACAATGACACCCAATATTCTGCATTTTATCAAAAAAATTTGAAAATACACGTCAATCTTAAGTTTGTTCATGGTTAACTCACTGTCGCTATTTCGCAACGAACCTTATGACAAACCAATAAAACCTAAAATTTATAAGAATACGTACAATTTATATGTCTAACTTTTAAAAGTGTAGGGCACTGCCGTGTACGATTAAATACAATAAAAATGAATAAGAAACATAATTCTATGATAAGAAATAACCAAAAGAAATGAAGAAAAGAAAGGAGAAGAAAACTTTTTTTTCAAAAGAAGTGCCGTGACTGAAATTACACTAAAAAAACCTCGCTCTGAGTTCTTACTTCTTTCACCCTTTTAATAAAATTTGAATAATGCTAAGAGAGCGATACACTTTTGCGTCCGATGAATTGCTTCGATACCCTCAATGTGAAGCTCGAAAAGAGCAGACCAAGTTCACAATACTTGGAAAATAAAAATTAATGGTCTTTTTAGCGTGTAATATTTCTGAAACCTTGTTTATATATCGTCATCATTATTGTTAGCCCATAATAACTCACTGCTGGGCATAAACTTCCCTTGGTTTCCGCCACTCTCCTCGCATCATCCGCCCATCGAGCCATGGGACGACCAAGGGGTCTGTAACCCAATCTAGGCCACCACTCAGTTAGATTCGCACAGCACCCGTCATCACCGCCTCTAGCACTACCGAAAAATAATATGTTTAATTGTAGGCAATATATCCAGCGTAACGGGAAAATGTGACGCGTAATCGAAAAATGTGACTCGTAACCGAAAAACGTGACGTGTAACCGAAAAATGTGACGCGTAACCGCAAAATGTGACGGTAAATTTATTTTTCAACGCCGATAAAGAAGTTTCACTTCAATTATTTATTCGACTTTCATGAATCAATAAACTTTATATTGCTTTAGTGTTTATATTTCGAAATTATTTAACTTTTACTTTTTATTGGTATTAAAATTGACTTCGTTATTTTATTCTTGGAATCCCGATTACAAAAAGAAAAAAGTTATTAAATTATTATAATGTTGTCATTTAGTTAGTGAAAATTACATAAAAAGATTCCATAATTCATAATTTATTCACAATTTATTCCATGAAAAATATATAATACATAATAATACCTCTCGGGTTTGTAATTTTTTATAATCCATAACTAATAGTAATTCAAATTAAAGGTAGAAAAGAAATTGCAAAAAAAAGTTAAACCCGAAAATATTTATACAGTAAAATATAGAGAAATTCCGCTTAAGGAATATGCGGGAAAAATGATAGATCTTTAGCATTTTTCACACCCAGTACGCGTGCTGAATAAAAAAATATTTTGGTTATATTTCTACTATATCTGTCAAATACATTCCAAAAAAGTTTATTCTTCGTACGCAAATCCAAAGATTTGTAGCTGAATTTCGAACAGCCGGCGATTTCTAGAACGGATAACTGTACGGAAGTTTTGCTTTTATTCGCGAAATTTTTTATACCGAATAAAAGTTTTTCTTCTTCTTCTTCTAAATTATGCATGTTAAATGATTTTGCAAATTATAATTCACACTAAGTAGAGACGACTAAGAAATTGGTTTCTACGCTAAGGTCGAATGTCACTTGCACGTTAATTGGTTAAAAGGCTTATTTTTGCTTGTTTATTCATTACGTTAACTTCTAACAATAACCCTTAGCAAAATTTTCTTTAACTAGCTGTATAATTTGCATACTTTATATGGTATTGGTTTACTTTGCAGAATTATAGGAAAAAATCAATTTAATAAAGATTTGTTACATTTATTCATTCTTGAAGATATTTTAATTGTTCTGTTTTTCTTGGACAATTGTTAGATTTCTATATTGAGACGAATTTCTTAGCATTCCATGGATTCACCGTGCGGGTACCGGGTCCATCGCGTTGCAGAGGAAGGAACCATAGAATAATAATAATAATCATAAATCTTTTATTCCTCTTACTAAGCCTAATTACAATTTTAACTTAAATTAAGATGACAAAGATGGTCCAGCAAGAAGAAATGGTTGCAACCTCAGCGTCAAATGCCGGCGTGCTAAAAAATACGCCGGCGCTGATTTTCAGGTGCAACCGATTTTGAATGGCTACACGGACGTGACGGAACATATTCGAAGAATACATGAAACTAAACATAAAGCGATAAGAATTTGAAGTAAAACTATCCGAATAACTTAATTTCTAAACGCCATAGTGCCGCGTCACTACTGACGTGTCGCCACGAGTAGTAATTGACGTTGAAACAAAAAAACGAAAAATACTTAACCTAAGGCAGAATGCTTATAAAACAAATTGTCATTAACTAATAAATACACAAAGAAGATAGAAATATGAGTAAAAAAGGAGAATTTAAAACTATAAACTCAGGCTATTCGTGGACTGAAGTTGGACAACTCTGCCGCTAAAACTGTGGAATACGAGAATTGCCAAAAAAACTAAGCCGGAAGGTAATCGTTGATCTAATTCTTTTGTAATTGTTGCAGATGTGATATCAATTTGGTTCTAAAGTTGTTAATTGATAATAATATCAGATATCTTGGAAGCAATATTCGGCACGACAACACCTTGGCTTCAGAGATTCCATCCCGTATTGCTATCGCCGCTTCCTATTTCGGACGCCTCACCACTCGCGTCTGGAGATCCCATGATCTCAAGCTAAAGACGAAGATTAATGTCTATAAAGCATTAATAATCCCCGTACTTTTATATGGAGCAGAGACATGGTGCCTCTATAGAGCTGACATTAAAAAGCTTGACATTTTCCATTTAAGGTGTCTGAGGAATATCCTTAAGATCAGGTGGCAGGATCGTGTGCCTAATACTGAGGTCCTGCGTCGATCCGAGATCTACGGCATGGAAGCTCTCTTAATACAGCGGCAACTGAGATGGTGTGGGCATGTTCTTCGAATGGATGATCACCGATTACCTAAGGCTGTCTTCTATTCTGAGATGGCAGAGGGTAAACGAAGGCGCGGTGGTCAGCATCTACGCTACAAGGATGTGCTCAAAAGGCATCTAAAAGCTTGTGCTATCAATCCAGAATGTTGGGAGGAGCTAGCTATTCAAAGGTCATCTTGGCGCTCTACCATCTATAACAAGACCAAAATATTTGAGGAAAACCGCCTAAAAACTCTAGACATAAAACGCCAAATCTCGAATGGCGCCCTCCGGAACTTTTATAACTCAATAGCTCAACGATATAAGGTATGGACTGAAATCCGCAAGGTAACCGGTTAACCCACCGCCGTTGGTGTATTGCCGTGCCAACTCCTAATACAAGCTTTTAATTTAAGCTGAGGAGGAGGGGAAGAGGGAATATTAGACGTACCTAAAAAGTGTTTCTAATATTCTTTTTAAAAAAAAAAACATGACTGGATAACTTATTGTAAAAAGGGCAACAGTAATGTTTTACTTCACAATATTTCCTGTCTTACAGCGGAATGATACGATTTTATATGCCTAGAGATTCATAAAATGATGTATCATTTCATAATAACGCAATCAAGAATGAAGATTAAACGTGAATGAATAAAACCTTCGTCAAGACGTTCTTGTGTAAAATCCATAAAGTATAAATTGGTCTCGCGCGGTAACTCATATAACCCAATTCACTTGTTAGCAATAAGCCCATTCGATTTGCCTTTCTATTCGGGTGCAATTGAGTGCAGTCGTGACTAATACCGATCCCCTATTGCACACAAGGACACAATTAGATACCAGTTGTAAGTCACGTAATTGTTGGCGTATCTAAGCCGAAATCATACACGCGGCTATTAATCATTCTCGTCTTCCTCACTGAATATTTATTGATGGCTTCTACGTTTTCTTCCTCAGTATTTTCTTCACTGAAATGTTGAGTATTATTTTTATGACTTGAAATTGTATTTATGGCAAGCGAGTTAGAATTTACAGGTACTAATTCTTTATTATTTACAACATTAGTGTCAACATAATGGTCTATTACCAAACTAGCTAGCTCTTTATCATAGAAGGTGACAAATTTAGTGCAATTTTTTTTTACATTTTGAGCACCACTATCCTCTATAAGTTCGGTCTTATGCTTATCCATGTCCTTTTTACAGTCCATATTTAAATTTGAGCTATTTTCAACTAAATTCTCATTCTTCGACAAACTTTTCGTATTTTGATTTGTGAAAGTATTTAGAAATCTATTAGGCAAATCAATTGACCTCTTAATTGTATTGCTGATTACTAACTTATTTTCCTTCTTTAAATTAGAAGTATTTAAAGCTTCTATCATGAAATCTACCTTTTCAGTATTAGTTTCTGATTCTGAATCTTTCCTCGAAATGTGATTAGAGTAAGAAACATTTTGAACTTTATCATTAAAACAGATGGGGTTTAATTTATTGCCGATTGTTGTTGTGTTTTCGGGGTCGTTCCTCATGAGCTCGCTACGAACTAGTTCCCGCCGCGACACCGCTTCGTAGCGAGCTCATAAAGAAGGACCCCGGACGGGTTCGAAACTAGTCGGGAAATTCCGATATAACATACGCGTGAGTTTAAAGCCGTTTTTTATAACTTATATAGAAACAGTTGGTGCCTATAAAAGCAATATGTTACATGCATCCGGACTTCTTCATTTATTATATTTTCTTATTAATTCTTCTTCTTAGGTTCTTAGGAATTATAAGCATAAAGTCCAACCAGGTACGTCTATCATTTAATTCCTAACTTAATACCTTTGATCAGGAATGCTGCAAGGGCTTGTAGGCTTAATTCCGTTACTGAAATATGTAAAAATTAAATTAGTAATATAAGATTCCGGATATATTTTATCTAGCATATCGTATTTTGTAATAGTCATACCTTCTGTACCGAGAATGTAGCCTCAGTGTAATGAAAAAGATGGAAGGTTGTTTTCAGTGAATGGGCATAAGGAAAAAGTCCCTTCTGTCAGCCTGAAGATTTTTATTTTATTATTTTTTTTACATCAAATAGAACGGCACAACGCCAATTACACTACAAGATGTCAAACTTAAACTATATACAGTAAATACGTATAAAAAATGCAAAGGTGTTTTATGTTGACAGGTGTTCGCTGATATCTTTGAATTCTACACTTACGTCCTTATTTTTATAGTAATTCTAGCGGACCCGGCAGACGTTGTCCTGTCCGATCGTTGGGTTACTTACTATTTACTAGATTCTATTATCCTATAATATTATGCCCGTCTTCTTTCCTCTTCTATCCTAATATATAACCTAAGAAACTTAGAACTTAGAAAAAAAAAAAGAAAATTTAAAACTGAAGTGTTTGTTTGTTTGTTTGTTTGCTTGAACGCCCTAATCTCAGGAACTACTGGTCCGATTTAAAAAATTCTTGCAGTTTTAGATAGCCCATTTATCGATGACGGTTGTAAACTATATTATATCGTCACGCTAAAATTGAATCCTTTTTTTTTATACCTAATTTTATGTGGATAAAGTCGCGGGCACAGCTAGTATTAAATATTAGTCCGACGCAAGTATATACAATCAATTATGTTAAACCATATAAACAGGAAAATTGTAGTCAATCTTATGTTTTGGCTATTTTTAGAATCCGCTTTGAAAATCTTTCTGTTTATTGTAAGCTGCAATATATATTTAATATAATATACAATAATATATTAATGACGAGTTTAGGCCACCGGGAAGTCTCACAAACCGAACGAAACGCGACAACAACACCATCACTAGAGGTGACAACATTGCCGCCACTTCACGCCGATCTCATGTGAGAAAGAGGTAAAAGAAAAAGGTAAAATGTTATAGATGGGTGAAGTTATTTAGTATTTTTACCGGCCAAAATCCCGCAACCTAACACGCGTTGAAAACAATAATTTTATCAAATTTGGATAGCCTTTAATTTATTTCCAAAAACCTGAGTTCCGTTTTTTTGTTAATAAGAAACGTCCGTTTTTTTGTTAATAAGAAATTTGTTAATAAGAAATTTTTTTTTGGTTTAAACAACATACATATCCAAATTATTATACTAAATTTATATTATAAAACCAGCTTCTGAACCTGGAATAAGAAACCTTGTGCTTCAGCTTCAGTGCCTAAAACCTAGATAAATTTTATTTACCAACTTTAATAAAGTTTAAACCATGCGGGCAGTAGTATAACTATATATTTCTTGAATCAAATCAAAAGACGTTTTATTCAAATGGACTTTTTTTTTATGTTACAAGCGGGCAAACGAGCAGGCAGCAGGCACCGAAGTGCTTACCGACGCCCATGGACATCTGCGTCGATCGGTCCGCTTGTTTGTTTGTTCCGAGTAATCTCCGAAACGGCTTTGACGATTTGAACAGAACTTTCTCTGGCAGATAACTGAAGTTACGTGGAGTACATAGGCTTCTATGCTTTCAGCCAAATAATTAGGGTTCCGCGCAAAAAAATAAAAACACTCAACATTTAACAAAGCCACTGAATTAACACGGGTCAAGTAGAGCTTATAGAGTCTACTATATTTAAATAGTCTGTAATTTCTTGAAGTCCTTAAAACTTCTAAATATCTTTTTTAACCTGTCTTTCTTAAGTTCTTATTTATACACTACTAGCTGTGTCCGCAACTTTGTCCGCGTAAAATTAGGGTAAAAAATAGGTTCAATTTTGGCATGATAATATATAATCTGTAGCCTTCCTCGATAAATGGGCTATCTAACACTGTAAGAATTTTTCAAATCGGAACTGTAGTTCCTGAGATTAACGCGTTCAAGTAAACAAACATACCTGTGTTATAGGTAACAGCCGTATGATACACAAATATTAAAAAAAATATATAGACACATATTTTAAAAAAAATCTTAAATTGGTCCAAGTTACTAAGGGAAATTTAATTTTTATATCTATAGTAGCGGACCCGGCCACGCGTCGTAATCACACTGATCACAATGTACTTAGATAGTTGTTACCCAGTCAACGGTCGTAACACAACTCCCCCGTATAACCGATTGTCTCTGTATATATAGTCTTATGAACAACTACCCTCCTCCATGTATACACTACACTAGTCGATACGATTGTCACTAAATGTACTGAAATTAAATAATTATAATATTATGATCATTCATCTTTACTATTTTTATAATTATGCTATTTCCTTTCGTAATAAAAGTCTAATAGTATTGAATTTCTACAGGTGCTGAAACAGTGGCTGATGTTTGGCTGTACAGCACACCAGAAATGTTAGAATTCGAGTTTAAGACTGACGAAGATCATACCATAAGTACTGAGAAAGAGATAGAAGAACCCCCAAAAGAAATAAAGACAGAGCCGGATCCCGAGCCGGAAAATGATGTTGGTGAAAAAGGTGTGACCCATTCCGATGAATGGCTCAAGTTCTTCTCCAACGACAATACAGAAGTAAACGTTGACGAAATGCTTATTAAAAATATAAATCAGGAAAAAGAAGAGATCAAAGAAGAAACCGTTGAGACAACAAATGAATATGACGATAAAAGTATGGAAGCAATCACAAATGGGGATGGAGAAATTTGCCAAGATAACTTAGACTTGGAAAATAAACCTAAAGATGAAAAGAATTGCGAAAAGAGAATTATGAAATATATCGATTCAGCGACGGGCAAAATTTACTACTTAGAAATGGATCGAACTTTGGATCTGAATAAAATACAGGAAATCGTAATAAGTTCGCACGGAGAGGTTAAAACGGCTAAAGTTAGCCCTATTAAAGCAAACGGATTGAGACACGTGAGGAAGAAGAAAAATGTTTCTCTCCTTAAGCCTGAAGTGAAGAATCAGTTGAGAAATGATTTTAATTTGGATAATATTTTAAATCAGAGCAAGTTTAGTCATATAAAAAATGATCACTGCTACATATCATCGGATTGGGATCCGCAATTCTTTCAACAGCTAACACCAAAAGAGGAAAGTAAAAGTGCACCATCTGAACTCAGAATGGTAATCAGAAAGTTTTCGTGCCCCAGAATAATAGTCAGTTATCTATTGAAGAAAATACCTTTAATTAGTGTTGAGGCAAACGATCCAGATTTCGTGAGAACGTTTCCATTCGTCGTAGAAAACGACGAAAAGTACTGGAAATTAGACTTCGCCAAGAGAAGAAATATTGAGGTAAAGTTCAAATTGTTACTTTTTTATAGTCTTTTTAATTGCATATTCGAATACCCATGTTTTTTAATTTAGCATCTGTTGTTCCAATTGTGGCAGACTATAAAATAAGATTTGATATCTATACTAGCGGTCCCGACAGACGTCGTCCTGCGCGACCGTTGGTTTACTTACTATACTAAATTTTATTATCTTGTAATATTATTCCCGTCCACGTTTTTAATAGTTGTTCTGCTATTCGGGACAGACAAATTCAACAAATCAAAAATTATTAATATAGGTCCTGCCGTTCTTGAGCTATCAGTGTCCGAACAAACCCCACTTTGCTTTATTTTATTTTCTTATTGACTATAGACTAGCACTTGATTACAATTTTATCTCAAGGAAGAAAACTATACAGTGTACGATATGGCGTGTAAGTCTATAAGAAACCTATTCACTCTTCTTTTAAAGATACCAGGGTTGTAGGTAATTGGGAAAACAGATGACGGTAAAGAGTTCCACAGTTTTGCCGTACGTATCAAGGACGAAGAAGCAAAGCGCTTGGTACATGCTGCTGGTATGTCCGTTACGAATGGGTGGAACTTCTTACCGTGTCTGGCGTTTCGGTGGTAGAAAGGCGAAGGTGGGATAAGGTCCCTGAGAATACTCTCCGAAGTATATCCTGTAAAATACAGAGAGACATACAACCTTACGCCGATGTTCGAGGCTGTCAAGTTTACGTCGCACCAATGGACCGTCTCTAATGAGCCTCCTAGCGCAAGGATCGATTGTGTCTAACGACTCAAGGTGGTATTTGGCAGAACAACCCCAAAGGTGCCTACAATAGTCCATACAGACTCGACTAGAGCTTCATATAAGGTGATCAGTTGTTCAGGAGTGAAGTATTGTTTCTCCTTGTTCAGGATGCCTAGCTTTTTAGCCGCAGTTTTGGCATTGGCTTCGATTACCTTCCAAAATTAAGATTAGAGAATATATTAACTCCAAGGAGATTGATACGGTCGTTGAGCAGTAAGGATACACCTCGAAAAGTAGGAGTCATATTAAAAGGACTCCGTTTTACAGAGCATAAACATAACAATTCTGTTTGTTATGTTTCATTGCCCTTATTTCAGGGAAAGAAAAGAAGACATAAAGGTAAAGTCTAAAGATTATTTAAATATACAAAAAAATGCAGGTTTCTTAGCTACTTCAGAATACTTCGAAGAGATGACGTTCATACTAGACTTTATGACTGACGTGCCACGTAAAATTATTAAAAGATTTTTAAACAGGTTTCGTAGCCATTTCCGAACAGATAATCTGAATCGAAAGCAGAAGAATCTAAAAGAAATTTCATTGTACCCCTAATAATATATATATTTTTTTACAGTGGTCTCGAGCAAAAGAAATAAACAAATTGTTGGCGGAGAAATTTAATAAAGAGCCAGAGAAAATATGGAGAACAAAGCAAATACTTGTTTATTCGCGCCTACATGGATACTATCCAATTAGGCCCGAAAATGTCCAAAAAAGGCCCGAGAAACAAGATATGGACACAAATGACTGGTCATCGTGGAATGATTTAGAAAATTCTCGAAAATTAGATTCCAACATTCGGGATCTATACCCAAATTCAAAGGATCTGTGTAGTTTAACAATGTTTAAAAGTGATAAAATCCTTCCCCCAAATACATTAAACATATGTGATTTGTGTGAATCAGATGAAGATATAGATATTATAAGTGAAAGTGTACCAGTGAAAGTGAAAAAAGAAGTGTTGCCAGAATCTGAAGATAGTTTGACAGTGCTGCCAGGGAGCAGTGAGGAGAGACAGAGATTTTTTTATATAGAAAAATTGTGTGCAGATATAGGGATAGAGCTTAGAAATGAAAGTATTGGAAATGGGTATTCTTACAGGTAAGTTTGTTATTTTTAGGGTTAGGGTTCCGTATCTCCAAAGGAGAAAAGGGAACTGAGATCTGCTGTCCCTTTAAAGCTGTGTAACAATTGACCCTCTAAGTGTAGGCAATCAAAAGATATGACAGTTTATGTTACATTTCCCATACATTTGCAGGGTTTCCTATAGGATTTGATTTCTCAAATCCTATAGGGTTAAGTACTTAATTCTCTTTGAGCTGGATAATAAAATTTGGCAAGAAGCATTTCGTAGTGCAAGTGTAGGAAAAAATCTGAAAACTGTAAATATGTAGTGAAATCACAAAAATAAATTATGGTGAGTTTGTCAAATTAAAAGAAATCTTATGAAAAGTAGAAAGTTTAAAATAATCTGGAAATGTACTATGTGATTATAGGGATTCCATAGTGAGCAAGTCGGACTAGCACTTGTCTGATTTATTTTATTTATATTTAATGTAAATAAAATTCCAATTTATAATAGAGTTCTATTTACCATTGTCGCATTTACAATGTGACAGAAGCCATGTTTTTGTGATGATGACGATATAGCCAACAAGTTTCTAACTGGTTCTTCTTGGTTAAAACTCTCACCTAAAAGTTTTTAATCAGTGTTTTCAAACATTTCGTAACTCGAAAGGTCTTGAAAGTGTCAATGAAAGTAAAGCATCATTTTGATTTATGCGTATTTGTCTGTCGCCAGTGCTGTGCATAGCGTCCTGCTTACGGCGATGAAGTGTTTCGCCGAGGACATAATCCGGGCGGGGTTGGCTGATCAGCTGGCATTCGCCAACGACCCCCATTTACCCAGCGTTTGGGTAGGGTATGTATCAGAAATACTTTATATTTATATACAAGACTTCATAACCTAATAGATGTAATTTTGCCTAAACGTTGAATATAAATAAAAATAAACAACCCATAGCAGCGACAAAAGATCCACACCGGTACACAAAACATTTTCGCAGCAAACGCACACTATCGCTTTAATAAAATTAGCTCGGACTTACGGCACCGTTATATATGTTATAAATTAAACCATGTATTTCTCAGTCCATCTTTTTATTCCGAATGACAACGTCATTCCATTCTTCTTATAAAATATTGTTTGAAATTTCATCACCGCACTGTTTTATTATTTTCTTAAAAATGTACCTACCACAAAGGTTCATTTCTTCCATTAAGTTTCATACAAAATGTATGCATAGAATCAAAAAGATACTGGATAAAAATAAAAATCGAAAAAAAAAGCAAATGGCGCGCATTCTGTAGAATTGTAAAACTTTGATAGTACTTACTTAACAAGAAAAGTTTTAAAATGAAAATAGACAGCGCTGTAGTTGAATTAAAACTAGATTACGCACCTTGCTGAATTGCGTAATTAATGCACGAGGGCATTAATGACATACTTTGCGCTTAGTGCAATAATCTACTATTACCGCTTATGTATCTTGCACTTTTTCAAACGACATTTTACATCTTGTGAAATTTGTACGGCTTTTAGTCAAATATTAATTCACCTTCTCAGTCAGTCTTGTAAAATAATAGAATTTGAAAGAAAAACGTTTTTCATAATTATAGTGAAATTTTGAAATATTATTATAGAAAAAATAAAAATCGATTTACAATAAGCGATACTTTTGAATTCAGTAATCAGTTAAAAAGGATGAGTGCCTTCTTTTTTGAAATCTGTCTGTATTTTACATTTAAAGAAGTCATTTAAATTCGTGAATAAAAACTAAGCACATCGAACATACAACCTCCTTTTTTGAAGTCGGTTAAAAAACTAGCTCGCATTCGGATGATATTCATGAAGAAGAAGCGATGTGGTATATATTATCAGGTGTGATCTCATCAAACGGCACAGTACGCTATAGTACGTTGACTGCAAATAACAACACTGCCATAAAACACCTGTAAGTAAATGTATTTTCTATAAAATATTATAATAATATAAAACTTATTACTTACTTCCTTGTTGCGGTTACCTTTAAATTCATCCGAATTGAATTAAATAATTTAGACTAATTTCTGTGGTTTTAAGTTTTCCGCCGAAACCTAATTCTTCCAAAAATAAAGTAGCATATTATATTATCTCTACTAATACATAAAGTTGAAGAGTTTGTTAGTTTGTTTGCTTGAATCTTAGGAACCGCTGGTCCGATTAGAAAATTTTTTTCACTGTTAGCTAGCCCATTCATCGAAGAGGGCTATAGGCTGTATACCATCACGCTGAATTTAACGAACGCTTTAATTACTTTATGTAGCATGTTAGTAAAAGATAAAAAATAAAATTTTGACATGTGACGTCATACAGCTGTCGACCCCTCCCCCCTCCCCCATATGACAAGATATGTAAACCGCGAGCATTGTGATAGTGATCCAATCTAAAGTAGACGACAATCTTTAATCGCTTATTGCTAGATTACAATCATAAACAAACCTGACAAGGTGGATTTGCATACGAAACAATGCACCTTGCAAAGATACACAACTGATTTTCAAATTTAGTTAAAGACTTTATAATTTATATGCTCCCTTTTACAAATGAAACAATCAGAAAAAAATGTAATGATTTTTAAACAAATTATAATATAAAACGCCAATCAAAACATTACAGACAAGCAGGGCTTTTTTATGGGGGCGAAGAAAATTTTGAAAGTATCAAAGAACTGAATAAAAGTAAAGAATTTCAAAAATGCTGGACGCTACAGCCGGCCACTCGGTGGAACTTATACGTCTTTTTAAACTTTATTTACGCAATTATCACTACTAATGCCACCACTGTCATAAAATAACGTTTTCAATTTATTTTATTGCTTGCAGAAATTTACGTTTTTTTTTGTTTTATCACTACAAACAAGTAAATTCTCAGAATTAATTGATGCTCAAAATATAGTAGCAAAGGGTTGGCTGGGGATATAAAAAATCTACAGACTTAAAACTAAAAAGAAGTGGCAAAAGAAACTCTTATTTCATGTTACACATTTATATGTATACATTCGTAGGCCCTTTCAAACAGTCTGTAAACACGAAATTAGAGACTGTTTACACTTGTATCGCAAATAAAATCAGCTGAATTGAAGTTGTATTGCTTGCAGAGTAATAAACTTTTGTTTATTTTACCCTGTAAAGTCGACAAAACTATTTTTTTAGAACGTTATAATTGTTGACGAACTTCTTTATAGGCTAACTACTCTTCAAAGAAAATTAAGTAAAATATAAGCATATACAACTATTACAAATTAGCGACTTTGTTTTACCTGATCGCTTTACTTTAGGTACATATTTCGATTTCGTATCTTATGAAGATATTGCACGCCTCATAAGGTAAAGCGTTATGGTTACATAATGTTTATCTTATAATCATTAACAGGTATTCTCTAAAGAATATAGAAATAAAGAATACAGAAAGGTTCGTTATAAAGAATATAGTATATCGTGATACAACTGTAAACATTTTTAAAATCATCAGGAACGTTATACGAATAAAAGCCATTTGCTACAAAAACGTCAAAAAATGCATGCCGTAATAAATCAATCAAAGTCACATTCAGTTGATACAGTTTTTTATATTCGTATTGCTGATGACTACGATCAGGTATTTTCTATCTCATGATATTTGTTATTTGTTATAAATATAAAAAATAAATTTTATATTATACAGGTATAAAGTGGAAATTAATACCAAATACTAGAGTCTCTGCTCTCCAAAAGCTGTGTACAAATCTACCCTTTAAGTATATGCAATCAAAGGTTATGACCATTTAAGTCACGTTTCCTATACTAGTATATTTGAAAAGGGATTCGAAACCTGTAGGGTACTTCCTGATGGCCTAGAATCATGAAATTTAGCAAGAAGTATAGGAAAAAATCCGAAAACCGTAAATTTATAGTTACATCACAAAAAGAATACGGTAACTTTGTTTAATTAAAAGACATCTTTTAAAATGTTTAAATTTTGAAATAACCTATTAAAATTAATTAATTAATTTTTATTTTTTTTTAAATTGAAAAACTTACGAATTCTCTTTGTTTAAAGTCGGTTGATAAATTATTAAATCGTAAAGTCATTTCCTAGCGCCATTTTGCCCTGTTTTGTTTTGCTGTAAAGTAATGAAAATCGGCGTGTTTTAATTAACTACCGCAAAATTAATAATTAAATCTGTCCGGACATTTTGAATGTTAAACGTTAATTTCCGCCCCCTAGCTGTGCCCCCGACATCGTTCGCGTCGAATTCAATGGCGATTAGAAACGCACTCGTTTATTCCATGAACGACAACACATGACATATATAACAGTTACTGTGGGATATACCATCGCAGACTTTCTTAAAGATCTTTTTAAGATGTACCATTCCGTAGTACGTTATTTTCACGCGACGTTAACATATAAGCCTATAATAAGCCTTCCTCGAAAAATAGACTATCTAACACTAAACACGCTGAAAGAACGCCGCCGCCGCCGCCGTCGCCGGACCGATAGTTCCTGAGATTAGTGCGTTCAAGCAAACAAACAAACTCTTCAGCTTTATATATTAGTATAGATATACAAGTATTATAAATATATACCTTTTTCTTGAATTGTTCTATTTATTGACAAAAGCCGCATTAAAATCTGTAGCGCAGTTTAAAAGATCTACGCTTATATGAATAAGAAGCGACGTTTTTATGGTAAAAGGGCCAAACGAGCAGGTGGCAAGTGACTATAGACGCCCATGCATATCAATTAACTGTAGGTTTAAATAGGGACAACAACTCATGAAGTTATTTAACAAATACGTTTATAGCGTATCAGATACGGAACCCTTCTATGCTTGTCTTGATACGGGTTATTTCCAAAACGGCTGGACCGTTTACGATGAGAATTTTACTGCCTGGTAAATGATGTTACAAGGAGTAAGATAGGCTACTTCACTTTAATAAAAATAATTAGGGTCTCGTACTAGAAGTTAAAAACTCAAAATTTAACAAATTCTTTTGTACTTGGGTGTTTAAATTATCGGAGTTTTGAGAATCTATAGCCTATGATTCTAAGAGATAATGTAGGATTCTAATGGCGAAAGTATCATTCAAATCAGTCCAGTAATTTCAGATCCTATACAATTCTTTTTTTATATAATTCAAACAAACAATCAAATTTTTGCTCTTTATAACATTTTTACGAAGCCTCAAATATTGCCAAAATTATTGGTAAAAAATAGGCGTTAAAAACGAACTTTATTTAAAATCAATTAATATCCTATTTACTAATAACTTGACTTTAATATAAGTTCTTGTAGATATTTGAGACACGATTAAAAAATATCACTGTTTCTGTCCTTGTATTTATGAAAAATTCCTTGTAAAATACTTAATTCTAACTTACTGTTTACTAATAACACGACTTTAATATTAGTTCTAGTAGATATTTGAAAAACAATTAAAAAATATCACTGTTCCTGTCCCTTTTGAAGTTATTTAACAAATACGGTTAACGCGTATCAGATACGGAACCCGTCTATATAAGCGTGTTTTGACACGCTCTTGGCCATTTTATTTAAATATATTTTAAAGAAAATTAATAAAACCAGACACAGAAATATAAAATAACACATATATAGTAATACATGAAGCTGGAGAGTTCGTTTGTTTGCTTGAACGCGCTAATCTCAGGAACTTCTAGTCCGATTTGAAAAATTATTTCAGTGCTAAATAGCTCATTTATCGAAGAGGCCTATAGGCTATATATCATCAAGCTAAAATTAAATCAATATTTTTTTACCTAATTTTACGCGGATGAAGTCACGGGCTCAGCTAGTATAATATATAAGTTATACATATACACAACAAAGTTTATTATAATATCCGTAAAAAGGGCGCCATATTACGATTCCATATAATAACAATAATAGTTATACATAAAAACAATTAAAAATATAGAATTTTAATAATATAACTTGACTAAAATCAGGTGAATAATTATTGAGTACACAATTTAATTATTACAGTTTTTTTCATCGCATAGTGCTATCGCATCATAGGAAATTCTATGTATTGTTGATAATTTTTGAACTTTGTTCTTCCTCAAAGTTGGTGGGAAGGTATCTTAGAACCAGGAGATAGGTATAGGATTAAAACGGGGAACGGGAAAGGGAAAAGGAGCGGCAATAATACTATAGGATGTAGTAAATAGTAAGAAACCCAACGTTCAGATAGGGGAACGTTTGCCGTGTCCCCTAGTATTGACTGCTATTATAAATGCTAGTAAATTTGATTGTTTTTAAGTAATGTTAAAACTGAGCTAATCAACAATGATTTCAAAAAGTCATAAAGATCATTCATTTACACAAAGTACCATTCGTGTAGGATGGCAAAATAACTTAGATGGTTGTCTTGCAATAAAACATTCTCCATGTTAAAGAATTCAAACAAAATAATTAGCTGATATCCCATTATTTTTACAGGTCATTAATCAAAACTACATCGCTGACTTTGGTAATGACATCCCTCCAACTGCGACTATAATACCCGCACTTGTGGCCTGGTCCGGTCCCAGCAACGTGTTATACACGCTCATGTTATTTGGTAAGCTCATATAACTTTTTATTTTCATATCGTATAATATACCACTATAATATATAAAGCTGAAGAGTTTGTTTGTTTTTGTTTGCTTGAACACGCTAAATACAGGAACTACTGGTCCGATTTGAAAAATTCTTTCAGTGTTAGATAGCCCATTTATTGAGGAAGATTACTGGTTACATATCATCACACTAAAAAAACACTGGCAGTGAAGGTGTGTATTAGTGGTCACTAGAAAGAGCGCTCTTAAACCTATACCTGGAACACAAGTCCCGGGCATTAATATGGTTCCTTCCTCTGCTACGCGATGGACCGGGAATCCGCAATTCCAAATTCGTCTCAATAAAACACTTAACAAGTGTCAAAGTTCGGCATTTATAAATCCATTCGTATACTGCCTTGTAATATTGTAAATCTTTATACATAAAAATGAATTTTAAAAATATATGTACGCGCATACCTTCCGAACAACTGCACTAAATTTGATATTTTTTTTATTGTTGTCTTTGTTATTGTTAGGACAAGGTTAATGTACTTAAAAATGTCTGTCTTTCTCTTTTTTATGCGTAATTTTCGAAAATATTGGGAAAGGGAAAAGAAAAGGAAATGGGAATGGGAACGGGAACGGAAATAGGAACGGGAGTAATATTATAGGATAATAGAATGTTATAAATAGTAAGTAACACAACGTTCGGGTGGACAGCGTCTCCGGGTTCGCCGGTTATATTAATATTTTCCTTTTTTTCTAGATCCCGATTATCCGCAAGTGTATTTGAATAATGGTGTATATTATTTATTAAGGCTCGTAGTGAATATTCCGGGTAAAAATGTTCAGGCTGGAGAGAACATTGTAGCCTATACTCCACCTACTCCGTTGCCCGGTGTTGGTTACAGCCGCAACGTTTACTTGGTTTACCGTCAAAAAAGGCCTATTGACGTCACCTTAGACCTAGTCATTAGGTAATCTCCTTTATCTATGTTCTTAATTTAATCCATCTCAATAATTATTATAATTAGGAATGGGGGTTCGTTTGTTTAATATTTCAGTAAATATATATTCCAGCCATCATCATTATAGTCTTTTTCCTAGGGTTGTCTCAGTCTAGTACCAGGGTCGGCTTGTATTGCAGAGGATTTGCCTGAGGGGCGAGTTAAGATGCCCTACTTCCGCCTGACGTCATCCTCGGAACCCCTACAATCTCTATAACCTCACTACTAATATCACTCATTAATCGGGCTGTTTTACGTGCTTTCCGAAACACGAAGGAGGTTGGATATCAAGTATAAACCATGTTAGAATGGCTCACCCAACCATCACCCGGCCGCAGCAACACCCACTTAATTTGGCGATCGCCACACATGCCGACCATTGATAAAGCCACGATCTCCTCAATATTTTTGTAGTTATTTAAAAAATATATTTTCAACGACCCTTTAGCGAAGCAACAGGAATTTGGTTCTTTCAAAAAGGTATAGTGTGGTCTCATATCTCATTCGCACGAGAGTTTTTTAACCGTGCGTTAAAAAAGCGTTCAAATATAACATTATATGAACTCTCAAGTTTTTGTTCACACGACAGCGCTTTTATAACGCAACACTTTTTTATCGAGCAATGTTCTATTTTAACTCTATATGTATACGTATAGGGTATATTTTCGTATCGACGGCGCTGATAAAGGTCCAACGCCGAGATTTAACGCCACGCTTTTCAAACTCTCGTGCGAATGGGGGCTCAATCCAGTTGTGTATAGTTTATTAATATTTTCAACTTGACATACTAATTTACGTTATAACTTTGCAGCGTATCCACGAATCCTGGAAACTTCTCCTTGCAAAGGTTCGTGGATACATATGATCTTGGCACTCCGTATGCAGGAAATTTCTACCGGAATCAGCTCCCCATTTGCGATCCTCCGACACAACAAGAACAACCGTGTCTATACACTGGATACAAGAGAGGTTGTACTGAAAACGGAAATCTTTACCAAAATATTTGTAAACATACATAATTTTATTTTTCAATATGTAAGTATGTGTAACAAATAAAGTATGATACATTCATGTTGAGTTTTAATTAATGTTGTTCCTGTATAATTCCTTATTGTATCATTGATATTTTGTTTTAAATTGTTCGTTCCTAATTAGTAACTATCGATAAAGTTATATCACACATGATTAAATTTCTTTATCGATATATTTATGTTTCTCACTTCATAAGTAATTATTGATGAAATTATATTATATAAAGCTTTCTAATAGGTGGACAAATAAAGTCAGTAGCCGAAAGGATATCAATGACCCAAAATCCAGTTTAGTGGAAATATATGAACAATAGACAGTAGCGCCATCTTCACTATGAAAGGTCAAACCGTTAGACTGATTAGATAGATCTCAACTCTCATTTTAAATACAGTCAACTGTAAAATAGTTAACGACAATCTTGTATGTATTTCTCCCATTCCCTGCGTCGTAGTCCCCATTATTGAGGGTTGTGACTCCTTCCAGTTATTAGAAGTTTCGTTTTCACGGTGTCATGCCATGTGGTTCTGTTAGTTGCGACGTGGATAGTTTTATGAATTTTGGTGTCAAATGTGGTGCGGATTGGATCCAGCCAACACACTGAGCTGTCGTCACGAGGTCTCTATACTTCCACTTTGCCCGTAATCACGATCTTCTCAAGGTTGTCACGTTTCTTGCGGGCAATGGGACAAAAGTACTCAAGTCTGTAGACAGATATAGTAGTGAACGTATCACTCAACCCTAAAAAAACGTTGGTTTTCCTAAAAAAATTTCAAATTATTAATTTTTAATAACACACATAAATATACATAGATAATTATGTATAAGGTAAAATGAAACAAGCAATTGAGCCATAAATCGTTATTAGGCACCGATCTGTACATAAAGGTAGATAAATTACGATGAAAATTTGCGTTTTAAAAACCTATTCTTAAAAATATTAACATCCATTTCTATTGTATAAAATTTCTATATCGTATTAAAAATTATATATTCAGGAATTAACTTTGATGTTTATTTTGGACATTAGCTGAAACACGCCCGCGTGAATTCAGTGCTTTTGTTAATTTGTTTGGGTATTTCTATTTTTTCCGGAACCCTAATTAAATTTCTCAAACTTAAGTAACCATGTTACTCCTTGTAACATTAGCTATTTGCTAATGACAATTCCATTAATATCGGTACGGCCGTTTCGGAGAAAACCTGGAACAAACAGACAAATAGACAAAAATGCTTTGACTTGCGTTACTGTTAGAGGTATGTTTAGTGATATGCAATTGGTAAAAATATAATTGCGATGGTACAAACAAAACACTTCAATTTCATTCATTACAAGGAACTTTTTTATTTTTGCTCTGTCTGTCCGTCCGCCTGTCTTTTCGCAAGTTGGCCCCCTTTGGGATTTCGAAACTATTATATGTAGAGACTTGAAATTTTCCATGTTTACCAACATGCTAAAACATTATAAAAAATGCTATTTTGAACGAAATCGGACTATTCTTAAAGTTATTTAACAAATACAGATAGCGTTTAATTTACGGAACCGTTCCGTATAAGTGTCTGGACACGCTCGTGGCCAATTTTATTACTAAATTAAGATTAGAACTAAATTAAGAGGTGCGTCCGGATACCAGTACCTCTTTCTCACATGAGATCGACGTGAAGTGGCGGCAATGCTGTCACGTCTAGTGATGGTGTTGTTGTCTATACTCACCAGTAATTAGAAAAAATATCCATACACTCATGCCGAGGTAACAGTAAAAAGCTCTGTGTTGAAAAGAAAACTTCATCATTTCGTATGTTACACATTACAAATTAAGTTTTCTAAGGGTTTATTCCTTATGTTGAATAACAACAAATCATTTTAATATATTTATTTTTTTATAAAATTTGTAGCATTTTCACTTACACATTCACATCAATATTGATCAACAAATAAACGTCAACGTCAATCTCAACGATGTACTTGACATTTGACAAGATCGATGCTAGAATTAATCTGAACTCATAAATAAGGCTTACATTAGAATTTTGAAGATGATTTTTAAGATCTTAGTTAATTATTGATATGATTTAAAATGCATAATATATTTGTATATAAATTATCAAAATATTTTCGCCAACATTTGAAGCCGACTTTATACCTTAAATCTTATTAGGACTATGTCTAGTTTTGATGTTGTGGTTATTACCGGCGCCAGACATAGTTCAAAAAGTTTGTACATTTTTGTCCTTGAAGACAACAAAGTTCTACAAAACTGCGCAGCTACGCAAAGTCCCCGGCCATACTAAATGATCATTGAAATAAACATTCAAATGAAACTACTTGTGAATCGATTCGTTGATCATTGCACCGTAAATAATTACTACCAATGTATACGTTCGCAGATATATTGTGGAGTACAAGATATTCATAAAGAATCGTATACTTTATGAGATTGCTTCCTCCGTCTATAAACTTTATAACAAATAATTACCGACGACTTTAAAAGATGAACCATATTTAAGGCTAAATCATCGAGATATAAAATTTATCCCACTAACATTGTAAACGCGAAACTTGGGACACATAGATGTACATATGTTTGACGCTCTTTCACGGAGAAACTATAGAATGGATTTTAATAAAACTTTACAATAATATAGTTTATACACGAGAATAACACATAGGCTATAAATTATAAAGATATTGTTTGAATTGTCCAATATATATAAATGTCAAGTAAGTATAAGAAAATTCTGCAATTATTTGTGTCGTGCGCTGCAAAAATCTTTAGAGCTACACGTATATAGTGTTTAAAGGAAATGTTTATCTTAAATAGTTCTACTAAGAAGCCCGCGACAGCATCTATCATGTTTAAGGCATTAGCGCCAAAATAGTAAACTATTATGGAACGGGAAAGGAAACGGAACGGGGACAATATTATAGAATGTAGTCAATAGTAAGACTGGTGGTGTTGTTGCGTTTCTTTCGGTTTGTGGGAGTCCCCGGTGAAACAACCCCCCCCCCCCCCCCATGGAAGGCCGGCAACACATATGGGAGTCTCCTAGTGGTCCAGGTGTCCATGAGCATCGGTAGTCACTTAGGAAAACCTCCTACCCGTTTGGCACTTGTTATAACGTTTAATCATAAACTGACCTAAGTCAAAAAAAGATCATTTTTGGGAAATCGCAAATAACGTTTTAATAATAGTTAATGAAGTCATTAATGACATTGTTATTTTATTATTTGTTTGTCTTATTAATTAATAACTTATCTTTGTCACAAAGACAAAAATAGCTGTATCTCAGTGTTGGGTGAAGTTATCGAAATAATTCTTAAATCGCCTGATAGAGGACGGTGGAACGAAGCTGCCTGTATCATTAACTTACTTTAGACCTAAAACGTAATCGGTCAGTATATGACTAAACGTACGACATTAAAAAAAAAATCTTCGAAGGTTTGACGCTATTTTAATTTTTTTATGGTTATCTATTTATGCCTAAAAACAAAGCTTGGTAATTGAAGACTACATTTGGACCAGTTCCAAGTTATGTCTATGTCCAAAGGCTTTTTTATTGCGTTCAACCTTTTTTAAGTAAAACAATGTTGGCTTACTCTTGCTTAAAAAGTGTACAATTAAAAATTTTAAATCCTCGGTCGCTGATCGAGTCTCTGTGATTTGGGTGCGATCCCCGAATCCAATACAAGCTTTTAAAAAGAAGTGAAACTAAAACCATTAGCGAATCTAACATACTTTATTGTAAAAAAAAAGTATCTATTGCATCAATATAAATAATGACAATAAAGTGACCAAGAGCGTGTCAAGACACTCTTGTATAGAAGGGTTCCGTATCTGATACGCGATAAAGGCATTTGTTAAATAACTTCAAAAGTTGTTGTCCGATTTTGCTCCAAATAATTTCCCTACTGAGTTTTAGCGTGCCCTATCAACATGAAAAATTAAAAGTCTCTACATCTAATAGTTTGGAAATCTTATGGTGATCACCTTACGGGCGGACAGAGCGAAACTCTATGTTCCTTAACAGGCTACTTAACCCTAAAAAAGGAAAAGCGCCAGTAAATTTTTCTTCCGGCGCCCCAAAAATTTTTTACAAAAAAAATACAAGATTTTTTTTTTAAATTCTAAATCGCATCCCCCTGTATACGAGTGCATTTCTATAAAGGATTGATTTATTCAAATCAAAGCATTATGTAGGCTGGCAGAATATACTTTAAGCCCTAATACACGCGAGAGCTTTATTAACGTGCGTTAAAAAAACGTGCAAATAGAACATATGTATTCCCAAGTTAATGTTCACACGGTAGCGCTTTTATAATGCGCCGCTTTTTTACCGAGCTATGTCCTATTTTCAACGCTATATACATACACATAGGCTATATTTTTGTATCAATGACACTTAACAACCGCCAACGCAACGCTTTTTTAACTCTGGTGCAAATGAAGGCTAAACATTAGGCCCTCCTTTACTACAATATTATTGGATCTACAATAAAGAGAAAAAAAATCTAGCTTTCCTTCCTAATACGGAATTCTACAAAATGCTTGATTGCTTAAGATGTGTGATAGGCCCTTACAGATCGGTGTAACAAAGGAAGCGCGGGCGGCTTTATATTTTGACTAACAAAGAAATCTGGAGCATTCTGCCACGTGGCGCAGCTGGGTATATTTCTTACAATGAGCTTTGTGCAATCAAGTTGCACAAGAAGTTCAATTATACAATGCAAGTCGAACGATACTTTGTATGCAATTTGAAGGCTTTGTTTACCTTCCCTTATTTTAGCCGACTTTGAAAAAAGGAAATATTCTTTGGAGTATGGCTGTATTATCCATATGTATGTATTTATATATTTCCAAAAAAATATATATTTCTGTATAACAGGCGCGTTTACCTATAACATTAAGTTGTCAACCTTAGAAACAGACGTCCGTGTGTCATATAGTCCTTTATATTTATTTATTATTTTTTACTCTGCCTTCCGCTCGGGGCATTGTGGGTTCGATTCCCGCCTCGAGTCGGGGTGTCTATATATATGTATGTATTTATAAAAAAAAATTGTGTATAACATGCGTGTGTTACCTATATTCATTGCATTAAGTTGTCTACCTTAGGAACGGACGTTCCTGTCAAATAGTCCTGTATAATTAAATATTTACTAGCTGCTTTCCGCTACTTCGTCTGCGTAAAATTAGGTAAAAAAATAGATTCAATTTTCGCGTGATAATATATAGCCTATAGCCTTCCTCGATAAATGAGCTCTCTAACACCGAAAGAATTTTTCAAATCGGACCAGTAATTCTTGAGATAAGCGCGTTCAAGAAAACAAACAAACTCTTCAGCTTTATATATTAAGTATAGATACAAATAGATAGATAGATTGCGGCTCTAAGCATGTTATATTAATAGACAAAAAGAGCAATTTGCAAAGTTGCGATCGCTTATTGGAACGCACTTATAATATACGGTAGCTTACATACGCTCTGCTGAGGGTCTTGGCTATCATGGCGGATTGTTGTATTTTTAATTTCCTTTCTTTGTTAATCCCTATTAATCTCGCTCGCAATATGAAAATAAATACGTTTCTTAATCTTTATGTATTTTATTTTATCAGGTAAATACATAATTTAAATGATTTCTAATGACCGTCGTCATGCCTATTTGTTCGCGTCTAATTTCTTTGGAAGTACAAAGTAAACAATGAATAACAAATATTTTTTAAGAAATCAACAATAAAGAACATTTTTCTCTGGTATAGTCGGCCAAGAAAGTGCTTTACCATTTTGGATGGCAGCTCCTAGTTAAAGAAAACTTTTCTAAGAGTTATTGTTAGAAATTAACGTAAAGCATGACAAGCAAAACTAAGCCTTTTCACTAATTGGCGTGCAAACGATATTCGACCTTAGCGTGGCAAACCAATTTCTTGGTCGACTATACAACATCATTTAAATCCATTCTTGTTCTCGTTTATTCTAGAGTTCTCCTAAATTTGTATTTGTTTCAGGCTGGCAGGTACTGTCACCCAATATTCTCTAAAGAAGGTGGTTGGCCTTCGCAAGTAGCACTTGAACCTCTCAGCGGCGAGTTCTTAACGCCAAACGTCATTACTTCGTGTCACTCTCACGATATCCGACTTTGGGCGAAATACAATGTTGAAGACTTTTTCGTTTATTTTTTCACTTAGACGAAAGAGATATAAGATTATATAATTTACTAGTCTGGGTGTATTATATATATGTATGTATTTATATATTTCTACAAAAACTATTTCTGTATAACAGGTGTCTGTTACCGATAACACAAGTATTAAATTGTTTACTTTGGGAACAGACGTCCGTGTGTCATATAATCCATGTATTTATTATATTTATTATATCAAAGTTAATCATAGTATTACTCATTGGAGAAACGAGAACACTAAGTGTATCAGAATTACTGGTGATAATGTTAAAATAAAAAAACTAGTCACCCGAAAAAATCGATCCACTGACGCAAAAACCTATGGAGCAAAATAATACAAGATGATTTCTTGCCTCTCATCCCTTCTCACATCTAATTCCTTCGACACGACACGGATGGCGCGTGTAGTAGAGAGATCGCAAGTAGCACTTGAACCTCTCAGCGGCGAGTTCTTAACGCCAAACGTCATTACTTCGTGTCACTCTCACGATATTTTCACTAGTGTAAAAAAAAAACTATCAAAAAAATCAGTGCAATAGATGACTTGAATATATCCATCGTGAAGACGTTAACTATGTTATATTGTTGTTACTCTAGTGTTAGTATCAGATAACAGGCAAATAATGCATCTATCAATTATTAAAATGATACATTGAAACCCTCATATATCTTTATCGATATGATTTTTGATCTTGGAGAATCCAATAATTTTGTATTAGGAAAACTGTTTGTTTATAAATAATCTATAATGTAATACGTTAATCGGCATTCTAAAACTCCCACTATTCACCTTGTTTACAGGAAAACTGAATGCGATAAGTTATATCTTAGCAATTTAGCTTTAACGTTACAAATTTTCAAACTATACCTAAAATTATAATATATAGATGTGTGTGTGCGTGCGTGCGTACGTGTGTGCGTGCGTGCGTGCTTGCGTGTGTGTGTGTATGTGTCTGTATATATATATGTGTATGAGTACGTGTCTAAATATAGGGAAAATGTTCTTAAATTTAATGTATAATTTTTAAAAGTTCTTTTGTTTCATCATAGTTAAAGTTGAGAAGCCAAGTTGTGAGTTTACTTTTAGATAAGTTATAGTTTAAATTGTTGATATACCACTTATCTGCACTAATACTTTTTTACACCAATTATAAAATATAGACTTAATTTGTATTTGCAATAGTGATGTAAGTTTGTTCCAATAAAGATTTATTATTAGAAGAAGAAGAAAAAGGAGAAGAAATAGTTTTATTTGGTGTAAAAACACTCTACATAAATATACCTACAATACACAATTTAAACAAAGAAACACGTATATTTTTGTTAATCATTACACAGTAGTAAAATGTGTATGAAGCATTTATCTCACCTTGGTCTCGTAAGTCTGTATGACTTTGTGCAATGCAGCCCTCGTTGGTTGCAAACTTAGAATCCTCATCTCTGCAGAGATTGCGGTCTCGAGCATCTCATAGTCCAAAGTTGGGATCTCAACATCGGGGAAGATGTCCCTCATGATGCCGTCAAAGAGAGGCACGTCTTTAGCGGTCAGGCGAGCCACGTTCATGTCGCGCATGGCAAGAATTACCATCTGAATCGTACCATACACATAGTTAATTACTTCGCAATCACGATAACTACATATGTAGTTATTATTTTTGTCTTTCCTGCTGTGTTTGTATAGACGTTGTTATATTTAATCTTGTTTTTGTTTTCCTTGTTTAAGCACCACCTAATCGTTTGTTGGAGTTCCAAATGTGCCAAATATTTTCTCCAACTCCACATCGTTGGGTATATCGATTTTTTTCTTTGGGATAGCCGTAATGGTTTCTATAGCCCGTTGAAGTTCAGTTTTAGAAGAGGAAGGGCCGGGGGCACTTCTCAAAATCTCCTCTTTTTGCTTGACCAAATTTTCCTTGTACTTTTCTATGAGAGCTGTTTGGTGCTCCAATAGTTTTTGCACCCATGTTTCGATCCTGCTGTTAATGGGCATAGCGATTGGCTCCCTGTTCTGTCTATGTTCTGTTTTCATGTGTTCCTTCAAGCCCTCATTGTGGAAGCCTTTGTACTGACAAATACAGCATCCCCACCTGAAATGTACAATAAATGATGGATTAAATATTAATAACGTTAACTATCATTATTCCCATGACGAATCTACTTTATTAAGTGTCTCATTGCACAGTACAAAAACCGTTTGTGAGCACGAGTAAATGTTTCCTTAACAAAGTTCCAGATAGAATATTAAGTCTGTCTATTGATAAATTTAAACCATGTGTTAAAAACAACCTTATTTGTAGGATGTTTTATACAGTCGAAGACTATATTAAAGACAAAGCTGCTGCTTGGAGTTGAGTCGCTCCAGGTTTGCACTTTATAGTTAACGAGGAAATGTATTAAATTCAATTATTGTTAAAACTATTTTTAAAAACAGTGGCTACCGAGTTTCTTGCTGATTCCTAGCATGCCTCGATTGTTCCAAATCAGTGATAGCGATTGAAATATTTAACGATTCAAATGAGCATGCAAAGTGGACTTGAATAAAACATCTTTTGCTTTTATTTCACTAAAAGGTTCACAAAGTCTGAACTTTTCCAAGTCACATTTTATTAAAAAATTAAGCGGCTAAGGCTTAAATAATGTTATTTTCATTTTTTGGTTACTCATACTTGTAAGGTGATTTTGAAATATTGTTAATGAAATTAATTTGGAAGCAATTTGGCCACCACCAGCCATATGTTAAGGAAATCAAAGGAGGTCCTCAGCACGTGCACCTTTTAAAAGAAATTTGTACCAATGGCTAAACACAAAGAACTTTTACACGATAAATGAATTTTTAAACGATATATAGGGACATTTTATGTATACATTTGATTTCTTTTTTTTAATTATTATTTTATTTTAAACAATGAATTAATTTGAAAATTTATATTTATTATGCATTCTTTAATATTGTATAAAATTTTACTTGCTTTATTTATTAATATACAACACTAAAAGACAGTAGTAAAGAGATATTTTAGAGGCAGATTTCTGTTTATCTGTATATATATATATGCAAGATATTCTTTCTACCATACTTACTTTCTATAACCCAATTCTTCATAAAGATGTGACTGCATAGCTTCTAAACTATCTTCTATAACACATTTACACAGTGAACACTTGTATTTGAGCCCATTTGGTTCGCAGAATTGACCATACTCATTGCACAAATCATCCAGACAGTCTTGAGTCGGATCAATTGTTTCTTTCTTAACAATATTGAGATCTACGTTAGGAATCACCAGTTTAGGTGATGGAAGACTGAGTTCACTCCCCGATGGAGTATCAGTAGGGTCTTCAGATTTGACCTTCGTCTCAGCAATGGCACTGCTCAGGCTCTGTTTCTGCCAAAGAGGAGTGCCATCGGGGTCGTCAGGTACGGAACCTTCCCGATAGTAATAGTAAAATATCTCCTCCTGCTTATTTGTACGACAATTCGCTTGATGTTTCGTGATGTTCTCCGAGTTGGAGGTTCTGAATGCGCAATAGGCGCACTTGAATTGCATTTTCGAATTGTGCTCCATCGCACAGTGCGCAGCTACTTCGGGACGCAGTAGGCTTTTAAATTTACACAGACCGCACTGCCACGGCTTTAGGTCCATCGTGGGAGCTGGATTTACGACCTGACTAGTACTAGCGACGTTCACTGAAGCGTTATCAACTTTCCCTTCTCTAACAATCATCACTTGACCACCCTTGTGGATGTCACTCAAATGTTTCTCCAAGATTTGTCTCTTAAAGTGATAGTAGGTGCAGAGCGAGCACGCGTACATTTTCTCGTCGTGCATCTTCAGATGAGCGATAATTCTGGAGGCAGTCAAAGGCCTGGAGGTGTCGAGATGCTGGTAAGGTGGACAATGAACGCAGTGGAAATCATTCGAACCGGAGTGCAGCGTTTCCCAGTGGCATTTGAGCATCGTCTCATCCACTGATATATAGGAGCAGCCCTTCGCACCACACGTGAGACGTTGCTTATCCGATACATACTTAGGGTAGCGCGCTACAACCTCCGGGGGTATTGACCGAGCCGAAATCGTATGGGCATCGCTTGGCTTGCCGCTCTTGTTTTTATCAGCTCCTTTAGTCGTAACGGAGCTTGATGCGAGGTTAACCATTTTATCGAAGTGTTTCTCGTTACTTTCCAAATGAGGCACAGGGTTCACCGGCGCGGTCTGCGGTACTGGTTGCTGCTGATTATGAAGTTGCAAGTGCCTGACCATGTTGAGTCGCACCTTCGTGTTAAATTCGCACAGAGCACAAAAAACAGAATCGTCCAATATGGGATTGATGGGCAATTTGTCAATATCATTTGGTCCATATTTCTTCAGCTTCTCCGGCGGTTCCGCAGCTTTGTCTTTGCTCTCTAGGCATCGCTTTCGTCTTCCTTTTTGGACGGTAGGGATTTCCTTAGGTTGAGCGCTCGCTTGCTGGGGTTCGGTCTTGTGATTCGATGCAACATGCTCCTTTAACTGTACCTGCGTTTTGAATTTCGACGAACATAACGCACAATCGAATCGTAGTTCTACAGTCTTGTCACAATGAAACTTTCTATAATGATACGGAAGCGACTTTTTAGGCAACTTTATTGGGCAGTAAGCACACTTTACAGAGACAAATGCATAGCCGTAGCACAAATTCAAATGTTTCTTAAATCCGGACACGTTTGGAGCAGTGGTTTTACACTTATCGCACAAATATAAATCCGCGAGTGGAACTTTCTTCGGCGCACTATCTTTTGTATTTCCTAAATTTGGAGTGGGAACACTAGCGTCTGATTTACTTGTAGCACTTAGATCGATTACATCATCATCGCTATCCAGACAAACAATTTCTATTGCAGCCTGCTGTGCTTTTTCACGGGTAAATTCAACAATTTCCCTCTTAATAATAGGTGTTGATTGATCATCGGGTTGGTGGATTTCTTCTGCGCGAGGCGGGGTGGCCATTTCTTCTGGCTGTGATTCCATCGGTGTTACAACATCCAAATTAGATAGCAGAGGTTCTATGTCTTGAGGTATTAATTGATTTTCACTCGACTCTGTCTCATTAGTGTTGGTCTCTGAACTTGTCATTGACTCAATCATTAGATTTGTGTGTCCAATAAGCTTTTCTAGCTCAATCGACCTTTCAGCTTCTCTGGCAGGAGATTCTTTGTTTGTATTCGGCGTCACTTCAGTGGCAGGTATGTCAGATTTGTTCAAATGGGCTAAAGGCAACACTCTAAATTCTGACGTACCCTCCTGAAAGCATAATAACACATATTTAAGAATATTCTTAACTGGGTTAGAAACGAGAACTAGCTTTAACACGCGACTTCGTTCGCTTTATTGTCTTCAACTTTCAAACAAACTTTTTAGCTTTATATCCCCCATTTTAAATTTCATTTTTGCAGCAAACTGGAGCCAAAATTCATCCCCAGGGCCCGATCTATCTCTATAACGAAATTCATCATAAACGGTCCAGTGGTTTAAAACGTAACAGACTGAGTTACTGTCACATTTTTTTTATTATATATATATTAATTTGCAATGTTAGAAAGGAATAAAGCATACCTTATTTGTTATGATCCTCAAGTAAGCTTTAGGTTGCTTAGCTGGGTGGAGGGCAGAGGCGTGTTCAAGTAGTTCCGTTTCGTTATCAGCTCCAAAAACGCACCACGTGCACTGATACAATTTCAAACCGTGACTTTTCAGGTGACGTATCAAATCAGCAGCTGTTGGTAGAGACGTTGGGCACATCTGAAAAAATAACATATATGTATACAAGGAACCTTGAAGTTTCGCTCTATCCGTTCCCCCCCCCCCCCCCCCCCCCCCCCCCCCCCCCCCCCCCCCCCCCCCCCCCATCCCTACTAAACACTCTTAACTTTGGTATGTGCACACAATAAATAATACACCGAAAGGAATAGAAACAAATACAACCATGGTCACACATATCACATGCTCACGCTACCTTACGAATGGACTAAACATTAGCCAGTCAGTTTATTATATGTTATAAGTAACATAATATCATTGAGGTAGCTACTTGAACGGCACCGCTTAGTAAATAGCCTAGGCATTTGATTGAATCGCTGATTAAACTTGTTGGCTGCGACATATATACAGTACTAAATGATTTAACCGAGCTAAATGTGACTGATAAGTAACTGTAGGTTATCAGTAGGTTAAAAAAATACATAGGAAATAAATTCTTTCAACACTTTGTGTATAAATAATGATTTTAAAAATATTTGACTAATCTCGTATAATATGTTAATACCAATAGTGTTGCCACTATTCATTTGGAGAGGAAATAAAAATAAACATTTAAGTTGTGTACTTTTCACAATTTGCATCTAATAAAGATCATAAAATGTTAAGTATTTTTTTTTCAAAAGCATTTATTTCAATGTATACGACTAACTACAAAGTACTCGTCAAGACAAATCAAACGAAACGAAACACAATGCGATTGCTTGGTTTTATCACGGAGTTCTGGTCGCCTCCTTCTACCTCCATCATCATATCAGTTCAATGTCATCATAATAGTACATTATTAAACATATATGCAATTTTAGATTTAAAATATACTAAAGCTGGTCAATAGCTTCTTAACAATAAAAAGAAATTAATTCAACTATATCCATCCTGTTTTTAGAGGAAAATTATATTGAACTGTTTTTCTACCAAAAGATACCGAAATTTTGATTCTATAGAATCAGGTTACTATTTACTCATGTTATTAAAATCTTATTTATATATTAATACGTGTTGCGAAAACTTTCGGCGCCATTTTACGAAAATTGTGCGGTCGGAGGAATATGAAATTAAACATAATTATAGTTTATATAAAGAAAATGTGCGAATGCATATAAATATATTAAATTATTAAAATAAAACTACACGCACACCAATGCAAAACGATTTATACACACATGTATACATTTTACTATAAGATGGTGACGACCGTCCAATGAGCGACCAATGAATTAAAATGTTGTACGAAAAATAAGCAAATCTAAACATTTATGTCAGAAAAGCCGGTGATCTCTAGTAATATTTACAACTGAAATCGTAGAAGTATTCAACTTAAATAAAATTCGTCAATACATTAATAATCAATAATCCGTTACCGAGAAGTTTCCCAATCAGAAACCTGTCAAGAGCCGGGACACGAACTATCTGGCATATCTCCTTTTGACAAAATACAAACCAGCTCTTTGCAACGACTAATTTTATTATTCATATTGATGTCCTTTCCCTTCTTAATTCGGCCTGATATGGCGTTCGTCTGGTCGGCACCACCAAGAAACGACTGGAAACGAAACAGGTTTATTTACAAATACGGTTTACATGTGAATTATTAGGTTTTTTTTTTCTGTATCTATAGTTTTATTCTATACTAGATTTCTATTAGCTTATTATATATACGGAGTAATCTTCGGAACTGATTCTCATATTTCGATAAAATAACCTGCCATAAAGTATTTTAGACTAGTGGAGTTGACACACGCTGTCCTGCCCGAACGTTGGGTTACTTATTATTTACTACATTCTAATATCCTATAATATTATTCACGTCTCCATTCTTCATTCCTTTTTCTTTCCCGTTTCCCTTCCTAATAATAATATACGGTGATTAACTATTCTTACATGTTCTAATATTCCACGCCATCTTCATATTTTCTAACATAAGAACGTTCTCCCGACAATAACAAACACAACAAGAAAAGAATTAGCGAAATCGGTCTAGCCGCTCACCCGTGATGCCGTGTTGAAAAACGGGAAATACGGAGTGGTTAGCTCACAATTTCCTTATCTTATTTTTTAAGTAGTAAAACGTATTAATTCAGATTATTACTTTTATTCTTACGATAAACTCAGAATTTTTCTTTACAGGTTGGGACAAAATCAGAAGAAGCGGCTCCTAAAGGTAAATAACGTAAATATACACACACCAGCAGAATTAGCGGAAAAAGATAAGATAGTTACTTTTATTTTTAAAGAAATAGCAATTAAACAAGAAACAACAATTAAATTAACATGTTTCAACATTAAATTTCACTACCATACTTATGAAGCACTAATGAAGTAAAATTAAACTATACACTTTTCTTAGATTTCATAATGACGGAGAAACAGTTTATCGTTTTGGATTTTGTGATGGTTTACAATTAATTAAATAAATGTTTAATATAGAAATGAACGAATTTAATTGTTATTTCATGTTTAATTTTATTTGTTTTTTTTTTTGTGTTCTGTTAATGCTGCTGTTGTGTAGATTGTTTTATATTACATGTAAAGTTTTAAAAATGTACATGTATATTACAGATGAACCACAAGTGATTAATGCTAAAAGAAAATTATCAGAAGAAAACATGGATAATAAAACGAAAATCCAAAAACTCGAAATACCCGCAAGTGCGTGTAACCTTAGGAATGTCTAGAAACTGTAAAGGTTTATCCACACTACAATGTTGTTTATGTTTTTTTTAACTTAATTGACTTGACATATTAGTTTGTATGGGTCAAAGCATAGATGTTAAATTAGAAACGAAACGTAACGTTCCTGGCGTTCGAATAAGTTAAAATTTTGTATATTTGTTTTTTTTTGTTTTTTGCGCCCACTGCTGGCGATAGGATGCCACCAGTGATTTAAACAAACTGTTACAAAATTTAAGCTTATATATCACATTAATTTATACATTAAAATAAAACTTTCTAAAATAAAATTTATTTAGTTACTTTATTGCTATGTTTTAGTAAAATTGGTTAACAAAATTTATCTGGGCTTGAGGCACTGAAGTTGAACCACAAGGTATGCTAGTTCAGCTTTAAAAGCTGATTGTATAATATAAATTTATTATCGTCATAGCTTGTAAACTGAAAAATAAAATTTAAAAAAAAAGTAAAAAAGATACTTTAACTTTCCAGATTTCTTTAAAAGATTACAGTTGGCGCTCTGATAGGGTTGATAGGAAAATGGCACTATTCTAAAACAATATTATAAAATACGCACACTTTGAGTGTATAAGCATTGCGATCATTTTAATGTATGATACAAACTTTTGAAATAACTTACAGAGGTTGAGATATTAAATTGAGGTTTGAGGTGTGTTTAAAAATTCATTATATTTAAATATTGAACTTACTGAGGTTGAGATATTAAATTGAGGTTTAAGGTGTGTTTAAAAATACATTATATTTAAATATTGAACTTACTGAGGTTGAGATATTAAATTGAGGTTTGAGGTGTGTATAAAAAATCATTATATTTAAATATTGAACTAGATATTTCCTGACTACTTCAGCATAAACTCGCGATAGCCCTTATAATAGAATCGAATATAACGTTTAAAGCCAAAAGAAAACATTTGTTTCAAATAGAAAGGTTCTGTATGTGATACGCTATAAACGTATTTGTTAAATAACTTCAAAAGTTGTTGTCCGATTTCGTTCAGAGTAATTTTCCTAATGAGTTTTTAGTATGTTCTATCAACGTGGAAAATTTCAAGTCTCTACGTTTAATAGTTTGGAAATGCTTGGGGGAGATCACTTTACGGACAGACAGACGGACGGACGGACAGAACGAAATTATAAGGATTCCTTTTAGTACTACGGAACCTTAAAAATTGATAGCAAATTTTCTCAAACTAGGTTCACTCAACTCTATATTCTTGTTCAAGGATGTTAAAAACCTGCATAGTGGTGCAAAGCTCCGGATCATTCAAAATGAGGCATAGAGTCCATAAATCGATTTTTATTACATTTTATTTTATTCGTCTTTACCAAATCCTTACTAATTTTATAAATATGATTTGAAAGTCTGTCAATTTCATTTTTAATGCCTCAACTGCTGAACCAATTTTGATCAATTTCGGAATAGAGATAGATTGGATCTTGCAGAAGAACGTACGCTACTTTTTTTTTGCAAAAATGAAATTTCAAAAGGGAGAAATACGGGTTGAAAGTTTATGTGAAAGTTGAGGAAAATAATGCAGATAAAGTCTCGGGTTGAAGCTAGTTTATGTGTTCAGCTACATAAAAATTTAATTTCATTTAACCAATATGAGCTTATAATCTTGTACAGGGTTCATTCACAATAAAAAAAATATACCAGTATTTAGTTAAGTTTTATTAAAAACATTATTCTTAAAGGATGTTAGAGTTCCTTAACTAATAAACCTCTGTTTATAATACTATGCATTATTCTAAATTATACAAAGAAATGTACGTATAACGTATATTTTATAAAAAATAACAAATATTCTTTAATTAACTGCAAAGTTGTATGAAATTTCATTATTGTCGCCTTTTTCAAATATCGAACTTACAACACGCCAGCAATGTTGTTTTGTTTTTGAAATTTCATTATTTTCATGTTTTTAAAATTCGAACAGGAGACAACTGATCTACAAAAAAAATCGTTTGGAAAATGGCGGCACTATTTCACTATATTTATAGCCTAGAGATAAAACAAAAAAATTGTAGTAAAAATGAGCATGTTCGATTTACTATTATTTTATTATTTTACCTTTTTGGCTGTATGGCTGTGTTATCGTTGCCTTATGAAAACCGAACATACATAATATAATGTTTAATATTAATTAAATAATAAATAATTTTCTTTTAGAATTTTGTTAAGTTTTTTTTGAAAGTCCGAGCCGTAGGACTTAAACTCTGCTAGTCCGGTAATTGGTCGTTTACTACATCTTGACAACAGTATACTATTATTTCAATACTTTAATTTTAAATCAATATTCTAACACCATCTAGCGACATCTTAACATCCGACATTTGTCTTCGTAATTTATTTAATTGCGGCGACGTGGCGATGGCGACGATGGTGGGTTAGGACTCTAACCTACGGAACCCTAAAAGACGTACGATAAATTCGAAAGGACCGATGGTCTTATGCTTATAAAATTTAAAACCGCCAAGCAGGACACACTGCGATCCATTGCGCGTTTTAATAAATGCATCCTTTAATTCTGAAATAAGTTACAAATACCAATTTACAGATTTCTTTTTAAAAAAAAAAGACTTCGATGTATGGCAAGTTGTAATTAATGCATCCTTTAATTCTGAAATAAGTTGAAAATATAAATTTAGTCATTTCTTTTTTTAAATATAACGCTGCGATCCAATATGAGTTAAAAAAAATGCATCCATTAATTCTGTAATATGTTAATGTTGATGAACCGATACAATTCAGGAAATATTAACAATAGAACATCTTTATTCTCAAAGACCATCAACCACTTGTGTCGCTGAAACGAAATGATCCAACTAAATACTCTCTTCATATTAAACATATGACTTTTTTATATTTATTAGGTAATTCACGTGTTACAAGATTTAATTTCAATTTAAAATATTTTTTATAACTAAGACCAAATGAGAATTACACTTATACTTTAAATTTAAACAAGAAAGAAGAAAATACGTAACATCTTGGCTGGCCCGTTGGCGCAGTGGGCAGTAACGCTGCCTTCTGCTCCGGGGGTCGTGGTTTCGATTCACTTGCCTAAAGACCTGGTCGAAAGAGGCCCAAAACCATGTTGGATGGAAGAGATTGGGAGAGGCCTTTGGTCAACATTGGGATACAGATGACTGATTATTATAATAATATAAGAAAATCATGTATAGTTTTAAGATATCATTTTTGTGCAATAATGTTTTATCCATCTATCTAGATAAATACTGCTGCGTTAATATGATGATAGCTAAATAATTAATTTACGGCTTAGCCTTAAAAATGTTAGGTAAAAGTTAATTCCTTATAACTTAAATTGAGGTAAAAGCCAATTCCTTATAACTTAAATTGAGGAAAAAGCTAAGTCCTTATCAGGTAAATTGAGGTAAAAGCTAATTTCTTATAACGTAAATTTAGGTAAAAGCTAATTCCTTATAAAGTAAATTGAGGAAAAAGCTAAGACCTTATAAGGTAAATTGAGAAAAAAGCTAATTTCTTATAACTTAAATTGTGAATAAAGCTAATTCCTTGTAACTTAAATTGAGGTAAAAGCTAATAATTAATTAACTGTTTTCGGTAAGGTGCCCCTGCTACAGTGGAACAAGCTGCGAGGCTGGTAGGTGAGTGAGGAGCACAGCTGTCAGTGGCGGCCGCTAAGAAGCTTCCGGGGTTCCGGGGAAGACTTTAGACGGCAGTCGGTCATCTTAACTCGCCCCATAGCCACATCCTCTGCAATCTAAGTGAAGTCTGGTACTAAACCGGGATTGCGCTAGAAAAAGAAAATTGGTCTCAGAACATAGATCAGAATTAAGTCTCTTTCTTAAGTAAAGTTAAAATACACGACTCGTATTCAAAATCAAATTAAGTCTCACCTATTTTCTGTTCTTTCCAGACCGATACAACTGCTCAATCCACGGAAGACGATCAGCACTATCCGACCTACACTCATCCCTTCGCACCAACCACCCTCAACTTCCAAGACATTTACACCAACACCTTCCACAGGCACACTGAGGACAAACAGACGTCTCCAATCGACGACGAGTTCCTGCTGAACAACATACAAACACAGTTCGTGGAATTCCACCCGAGCATCCTGCAAATCTCTGCTGTCTCTCCACCGCCAAACGTTATTCCTAACTCTGCACAAGTTCAGAATACATCCGACCATTCCAGCACCCCTATGAGTGCGCCCACAGACGAACCTGAACACCGTGTCAAGGTTTTACCAATAAAGCCTCGACAAAGAGGCGTTCTGGATCTACTGCTTCCAGCTGCAAGAGTGAGATCTTTCAAGAACGTTTTCGATTCCTTTCGACGTGTGTTGTCGTATACATTTCGGAAAAAATAGACAATCCTAAGGCACCTAAGAATCTTGAAAACCACAATCATCTTCCCAGCCATTATCTTTTATTTCATAACCGCATAGAAGTTTTCCACTGGGTAATTTTTTCGACAGGTTCGAAAAGGACAGAAGTAGCGAGAAATATTTTTTATCACATTTTATTCCACTATTGGTCTTCTCCAATTGTTGGAAATCATTTTTGACCCGGGTCAATAGCATCTAATCTTTTTCAACTTTACTCGCTCATCGCACCGTCATTTCTTCAACTGAATCACTGCCAAGTAGAGAATGCTTTATAAAACCCTGAATATGGGTGCAACTATAACGTGATTCTTTTAAATATACTTCTCATCAGAAAAATCGAAACATCTTGCAAATTATATTTTGTGAGGATTATCAGAAAAATGTGTATATTTAGGAATATATTTCCAAAGTATTTTGATTTTTCTGATGAGAAGCATTTGTTTTAAAATGTATTCCATAAATATTATTTTAATATTGTTAGATTTTTCAACCGAATGTTATGTTTTTTATGTTAAATTTTTCATTAATTTACTGTTTTGTTAGATGAATAAACATGTTTGGGCATTGCATTTTTTTAATACCTTGCCATCGTTTTTATTATATTAAGAATATAGATTAATAAAAGGAATTGAACCAGGTACCTAACGGATTTTTGTCCACCCTTTCCACTAATAAAATATACATTTTAGGAATGTTTAATATCTCCAATACCTTACTAACCAACCATAAAAACTTGTGCTAGGAGTGTATGCGCCTCTAGGCCAGGGGCGTTGGGGTTTGAACCGGGCTCAGTTATTAAGTAAAATTAACCTTATCATTTGTGTATTACTATTTATAAGAAGCAAACGAGCAGGCGGTAAGTGACTACCGACGCCCATGGACATCTGCTCCAAAGATTCCATTCATCCATCAGAAGATTGCGAGATGCGTTGCCGGCTTTAAAATAGGGACTTAGGCCACCGGAAACTCTTACAAACCGAACGATACACGCCAACAATACCAACACTATACGTGTCAGTACTGTCGTCACTTTAAGCCGATCTTATGTGTGAAAGAGGAACTGGTACCCGCCTCAAACCGGCTACAGACCTTAAGGACTACAAGCGTGATTACCTCTAATTAAATTTCAACTTATGAACGGTTAACTGATGTCTATCTTTGCTAACGATACATGCAGTGTCCAAAACGTACGTGAGCCGGTCTGATTGGTCTAATTATAAGGACTGCGCTTTCAGCCGCCTCAAGTACAGCCAGCAATGCAATTAATTCTTTGGCTGAACGCCAAATATGAGCCCCTCAGACAGAGTGTCTCAAACATGTACAGTTTCTTACCCCACTCTTAGAAAAAGGAGGTTTTCTCTGACAATATAATAATAATTAAGCACTTAAAAAACGATTTTGATGATACTTTTCAATTATACGAGTATATAATCAATGATTCATTCTTGGAAGAACAGTTAAAAGAAGTATTCTTTATCTATATATTAACATGGAAGCAAAAACTTTCGATATCACTTTACCACAATTTCGCGGATGGTGGAGTTTGAAATTTGACTGAACAGGGTGTATAGAGGTGGGTGTGCGAATGCTTATATTTTTATCAAATTATATTTATTTATTTCTTGTTGTGACCGGGTGATAGATTGGTGACCCATTCTAGCACTGGTTTATATTTGATATCCGACCTCCTCCGTGTATCGGAAGGCACGTAATACAGTGGGACCCGATTAATGTCACTTTGTGATATTAGTCGCAAAAGTTGTAGAAATCGTGGGGGTTTTGAGGATGACGTCGGATGGCAATCGGTTATCTTAACTCGCCCCACAGCCACATCCTCTACAATCTAAGCGGACTTTGGCATTTAACCGGGATAACACTAGGACGAAGAAGATTTAGTAACATATTGACTGACTGGTATTTAGTAATTTATTACTAATTTATTACTAAATACTTGAAGTAATTAGAATTAGCGCCACGCTTGCAGTTTTTTTGGTGTGCAGCCGAATTGGGCCACCAGTACTCCTTTCTCACACGAAAGGCGTGAAGTGGCGGCAGTGCTGAAAGTCAAGTGATGGTACAGCTGTCGCATTTCATTCGGTTTGTAAGACTTCCCGGTAGCCTAATCTTGTTAAAGGCCAGCAACGCATCTGCTAGCCTTTTGGTGGTGTATACATCCATGGGCGTCGGTAGTAACTTATGTCAACCGCCTGCTCGTTTACAATAAAAAAAAAATAGTAAAGATTGACTGACACACTGGTGTCGTGGGGTTTGAACCGAGTACCTTGCGGATTTCAGTCCGTACCTTATACCGGTAAGCTGTTGAGGCTCTGTAATTTTACGCGAACGAATTCGTGGGCACAGCTAGCGTATTATAAAAAACGAACTGTTTTATCACATTTTTTGACGGAACTTACCCGCTCCCGAAAATGTGCACAACCCGCTGACGCAGGCCAGATTTGCCAATCGGTGTTGTTCATCTTTTATTTTCGTAGCTGTAAAAAAAGTATTTTAAATACATTTTATTCTTAAGAATTGTCTTAATAATGTTACGAAACCTCTCTTTTGTATAACAAGGGATTAAACGATGCTTAAATATCTGATAGTGAACTTGAAGATAAATGTTAAAAAATCATGCATATATTATGTAAAGAAAATTTTGCTAAGGATGTATGTACCTTCGTAGGCGATTCAAAGCGAACACGATTGCCAAGCGATTCAAAGCGGTAACACGCGAATTTAAAGTAATGTGGTGCGATGCGGCGATTTTGTCCTACATGCGCGCGAAACGCTCCGCCGCAGGATAATTCCGTGTTGAATCGCATCACATACGCACGAAAATATCAAACCAACTGATCGAGTATCGGGCAAAATTCCTTCTTGGGCTCCCCTACTATAGTTTTTATTTTAAGTTTGAACTTTTAGCTATAAGAAAATCTGATTAGGCAATTGAAATTCCAATCTTGTCACTTACCACCTTTAAACCGGACACAAGCTCTACCAATCTTGGTGACAGCAAGCGATACGATGCCAATCCAAACAATCGACGCCACAAGGAGGTATACCTGAAGAATTATCTAGGGTGTAAAATACATCGTACCGCAATTTTGTAATGTCCTAACATGTACTGTTGTACATTTAATGTCCTATATAAAATCACAAAAACCATTTATCTCGGAAATAAGAGGTGACATATATTGCCACCTTCATCCCATTCTTAAGCGCGCAATGTATCGTCAACATTGGGAAGCGATCGTCAACAAAATGTTGACGCGCCAAGCAAGTTAACGACCCGCGCCGCGTTACCCCTGTTACGTACTTCTAAGATTTATTTACATTACGGCTTGATGCAAAAATAATGAAAAAATTAATATCGTAAAATTATTGTTTCTGATTTAAAATCAGATTGGGTCAGATAGTAATAATGATATTTTTTTTTTTACTTTATTTTACTTTATTACGGAAACAATCGGAGCAACAAATTTTATAACAATAATGAAACACAGTGTTATCCATTAATGTCGACTATACAATCTTCCGACTGCACAGCAACTTTTCGTCTTTAGTTTTCATCAAGACTACTCAAGACAATTTGTTATTTTTTTTTTTTGTTTTTAAACTTATATATTTAGTAATATTATATATGTGAACCGTTGAACGAATATTGACAAATTTCGGATAACAGATATATTTGATTTTGGAGAAGGACATAGGCTACATTTTGTCGTGAAAGTGTAATTTGAAAGGTGTAAAATAGGGATTGATTGTTTTTATGAAAGTCAAAGACACCAACGCGGACAAAGTCGCGGGTTGAACTTTGTATACAGAGTAAGAATTTGTTTGTTTACTTGAACGCGATAATCTCAGGAACTACTGGTCCGATATGAAAAATTCCTTCAGTGCTAGATAGCCCATTTATTGAGGAAGGCTTTAGGTTATATATCGTCACGCAAAATTTAATCTAAGTTTCTACCTAATTTTACGCGGACGAAGACGCGGGCACAGCTAGTATATATATAATTGATAGAATCAGGCGTTACTTTGCGGAAATCCATGACATGCACGAGAAACTAAACTACTTTGCTTTATATCATTCGCGGATTAAAGCAAAGTAGTTTAGTTTCTCATGCATAGTATATATTACAGTCGCCTGTTATACACAAATATTTTTTTTTTTAGAAATATATAGTTACATACATATGGATAATACACCCAGACTCGCGGTGGGTATCGAACCCACGCCCCCGGAGCAGAAGGCAGGGTCACTGCCCACTGCGCCAACGGATTTTATACGGATGCCTAACTTTTTTTGAAATATTTTGACCCCTGTATTCAACAGGCTAATATAAGATTCTAATGGTGAACGATTTTTTCAAATTGGTCCAGTAGTTTTAGAGCGTATTCAATGCAAACATGTGACATCAATGTAGTAATAAGTAGAGAGAAGAGCTTTATATGTTTAATCTCTAAACGAATAATAGAATTATTGAGATATTATATTCTATAAATTCACTTTAAGTGTCCAAAGAGTACATTTTTAACAATATTCCACTTTGAACAGTATTCTACTTTGTACATCATTCTACTTTGAATACTATTCCACTTTGAACACTGTTATACTTTGTTCATCATTTTGCTTTGAACATCATACTACTTTGGATACTATTCCACTTTGAACACTATTGTACTTTGTTCATCATTCTACTTTGAATACTATTCCACTTTGAACACTGTTGTACTTTGTTCATCATTTTGCTTTGAAATTAAAGTAACATAAATTACTGTTAATCAACATATTCCGCTTTTTGTAATAAATATCGAAAAGCTTCATTGGAAACTTTTATCTACTATATTAAAATTTATTACAAGACTTTATTAATTAGCTGTTACTAGCGACTGGATTAAATCATTTTGGGGATATTATTTCATTGGCGCGGTGCACAATTAGCATTTTAAAGTCAAAGTAATTTTTTTTTATTGAATTCGGCTCTCTTATAAGCCTTAGATAAGAACTTCAATTTTTAACTTCTTTCAATTTTTATTCAATGACTAGCTATCCGCCGCGACTACATTGGAGTGATTTTGTTTATTTTTCAGGTTTTTATTTTTTATGGGGAGCTCTAGTTATTTTTTTCAAAACAGAAGTAGCCTATATTATTCCTTGCAACATTAGCTCTCTACCAGTGAAAGTCCCTGCGAAATCGGTCCAGCCGTTCTGGAGATTACACGGAACAAATACACAAAGACTGGCAAAAAAAGAATAATTGGGTTTTTATCGGTATCTATCGTATATATATATATAATTGTATGCAATTAGTAAAAAACAGAATTCAACATTACAAACAGACACTTCGATTTTATTTATATGTATATATATTTCAGTATTTAACAATTTTGGAGTGAAATTTTGTATAGGCATGTTGGGCATTTTTGAGACACGCGACCTATTACCGTACCGATTCCGGTGGCTGCATTCGATCGCAACGCTTAATAGAATGCAGACTCTGTATGTAAAGTTTTCACTTCTGTAGGCACTCCTGGAGTGCCATTGTGTTTTTGACTTAAATTTGTAATAAAAACAAAGTTAATTAATGAGATTTAATGTTTTCGCTCTCGCAGAAATCATTAAATTGTTTTTTCTTTTTTTCAAAAAATCCTATTAAAGATGCAAATCTGCATTGCAATTTTTTTTAATTTTAAACCGGATGCTTCCGAGACCGATTTTAATGATTGTTTTCATTATTTACTAGCTGAGCTCGCAACTTCGTCCGCGTAAAATTAGGTAAAAAATAGATTAAATTTTAGCGCGATGATACATATAGCCTTCCTCGATAAATGGGCTATCTAACACTGAAAGAATTTTTCGAGATTAGCGCGTTCAAGGGAACAAACTATTCTTTTTTTTGTATAAAACAAGGGGCAAACGGGCAGGCGGTTCCCCTAAGTGACTACCGACGCCCATGGACAACTGCAACAACAGAGGATTCGCAGGTATGTGATCTTTGAGGGAACCAGGGTAGAATCTGAAGCGAGAACCATAAGTTTATAGCAAAAAGAACTTTTTAATCCATGCTAGTATGTGCCTATTATTCAATACTACTTATAAATAAACAAAATATTTATAAAACTTACAAAATATACTTTAACAATACTTAAAGATTATCCTACCAATCGTCATATTCACAAAAATGCCCTCATTCGCACGAGAGATTTTTTTACCGCGCGTTAAAAACCGTTCAAATAGAACATATGAATTCCCAAGTTTATGTTCAAACGGCAGCGCTTTTAAGCCGCGTCGCTTTTTTATCGAACAATGTTCTATTTACAACGCTATATATCTATGCATATACGCTGTATTTTCGTATCGACGATGCTAAAAAAAGCGCCAACGCCGGGATTTAACGCAACGCTTTTTTAACACTCGTGCGAATGAGGGCTAAATTCTTAAAAAAATACGAACTGACATAAACTTCCGTTCCTGTTATAGTATAGAAAGTTCAAAGGGCACATTGACAAAAATATACAAAATACAAAAATATTATAAATATACAAATAAATCTATACAGGACTATATGAAACTCGGACGTCTGTTCCTAAGGTAGATAAATTAATGCCTGTGTTATAGTTTGTTTTGCTGCCTCTTGTAAATTAGTATTTATTTGAGCAGCCATTTTAACGAGAAGAAAATAGAATTATATGTATGTTTCTTTATTTCATTATCAATAAATATATCAGTCTGCAGAACAAAGAAGAAGTGCCTCAAGTGTTAACGAGTGTAATAGTGTACAATACCCCTTAGGCCCTTTGAATATATACTTTTCATCAGAATAAAAATGGCCAAGAGCGTGTCAAGACAGGCTTATATAGAAGGGTTCCGTGTCTTCTTCTTCTTCCTAGCGTTATCCCGGTTAAATACCAGATTCCACTTAGATTGTAGAGGATGTGGAGAAGGGTTCTGTGTCTGATACGCTATAAATGTATTTGTTAAATAACTTCAAAAGTTGTTATCCGATTTCGTTCAAAATAATTTTCCCAATGAGTTTTTAGCATGTTCTATCAACTTGAATAATTTTAAGTCTCTACGTCTAATAGTCTGGAAATGCTAGGGGGGACCACCTTATGGGCAGACAGGCGGACCGACGGACAGAGCGAAATTATAAGGGTTCCTTGTAGTACTACGGAACCCCTAAACTTGAAACACTTCCGTTTTTTTGACATACTAAATATACACATTATTCTGATAATCTACTCCAAAGGGCCAAAAATTGTCACTAACAGATTGTGTATAAGTGTATGTTATTTTTGCAATATTTGTATAAATAATTGAGTTGAATTTTCCACTTGTAAGGTTAAAATTAAATTTTGGTGCTAATGGTACATTGCATGCTTAATAGTGAAGTGACCTAACTCAAAAAAGTTAATTGTTGGGAAATCGCAAAAACGTTTCTGACCTATTCTGGTTATGTAAATTTGATAAAAACAGCATTATAGTAACAAATTATGTATTTTAATAATTATAAGTTAATGAAGTGATTAATGATATTGAAATGTTATTTTATAATTTTAAAATGACAAAAATAGCTGTATCTCAGTGTTGGATGGAGATATAAAACTTATTATTAGGTTATTGGCTGACAGAGGACGTTAAAACAAAGCTACTTTTATCAATAATTCACTTAAGACCTATAACGTATTGGTCAGTTTATTAGTAAGCATGCAATATGACCATAAGTATAGCACCTGTGAAAATAGATTAATTAATAGCAAAAAAATTAAGAGTTTGGTCTACAAAAACTTAAATTCCTTAAAATTAAACTAGTAGTGCTTAGTCTATCTATGTTACCCCGGTTCAGTACCAGGATTCGCTTAATGGATAACACTGTGTTTCATTATTGTTATAAAATTTGTTGCTCCGATTGTTTCCGAAATAAAGTAAAATAAAAATAAAATAATGTCAGTTTTATTACTAATAAATGTTATATAAATTAGAGACAAATGGAAGAGACAAATCAAATTAATTAAACCACACATTTAGAACAACCTTATAATATACGTTATAAGTTCGTCTTAAATGTATTATTTATTACTAATAAATGCATCATAAATTACACATAAATGGGAAATACAAATCTTAATTCTTGTTAAAAAAATGTGAAAGTAACTCTAAAGGTTACCTTTTCACGCCAAAATCTCTGAAACAAATTTGACGAATTTCGGCATAGAGATAGATTAGACTTTGGTGAAGGATATGGTCTAATTATTGTCGCAAAGTGACTTTTGAAAGTGGTGAATTAGGGTTGAGAGTTTGTATAAAAATCGAAGAAAACAACACAGACAAAGTCGCGAGTTGAAAGTAGTATCCTAATGGATACCATCGCCGGTGGACTCTCATGGCCATATTGGACTCCTGAATGATCACTGGAGGCAAAACTTTACACAGTTGGAAATGACACAAAGCTTAAAGACTCTTTATAAGTATAATCAGAGTCCCTCTGGCCTAACCGGCAGAATTGAAATATACTTATACATTTTTGTAACACATAGACATCAGAAAATTGCTCTGAGGCGTAAATATAAGTTTAAATATGTAGCAAATTAAACATTAGACACATGGATATTCGATATTATTCCAGAGACTGACATCCAAGTTGCAGAACATTTCTCACAGAGCGTTAGTTTTCATTTAATAGTTTTTTATTCTTTTGCGTTTACATACTGTTTGCGTCGCATTGTAGTAGTTCGTAAAATGGACCGCATTATTCTATACTTGACAATAACAAGAATGTTTCATTGCAAAAGTTAAAAATTTCTATTCTCTTTTTTAAAGTTGCCTATTATGAACTACCTGTATTTGAGTGAGAAAACTGTTGTATAGAGTTCGTTTTAACTTTTTGAGTATTATTTTTCTTCTCCTCTAAACCAAGGATATATTTTGATAGTCTGGCTAATGCCAATAGGCATCGTTGGATAAAATTCATACATGGAGTTACTTATATACTTAAAATGACGAATGGAATTTCATAATTTTATTTTCTTATTAATAAGGTCAGGGGCGTCACACCTTGACAAAATTATATGAATCCATTTTTTTGTATTTCTCACAGTGATGCAATCAGCATTTTGCCCCGAATTGTTTTTCAAGGGAAAATAAATATGCATAGTAATGATGAAAAAAACGTTATCAGTTTGTTGATTGCTAAAATATTTCTAAGTTTGGTAATATGCACCGTAATTCTAGATTAAAAGCCAAGTAGCCAAGAGCGTGTCAATACACGCTTATATGGAAGGGTTCCGTATCTGATATACAAAGGTTTTTATTAAATATGTAACTTCACAAGTTTTTGTCCGATTTCGCCCTAAATATTTTTTCCTAATGAGATTTTAAAAATAGTTATTAATAAATTATGCTCAGGCAAATTAACTTAATACACATTTGTGCTTGACATTTAATATTGCCTTTTTAGGCTTCCATAGTACCACAAGGAATCCTCAAAGTTTCGCCCTGTCCGTCCGTCCGTCTGTTTGCCCGTAAGGTGTTCAACCACCTAGCATTTTCAAACTATTAAAGGTTGAGACGTGAAATTTTCTATGTTGATAGAACATATTAAACACTCATTACAAAAACTGTTTTGAATGAAATCGGACAACAACTTTTGAAGCTATTTAACAAATATGTTTATCTCGTATCAGATACGGTACCCTTCTATATGAGCGTGTCTTGACCATTTCTAGGTTTTCCGTAGAGGAGGATATTTTTGTGATTTTTAGTCGAAACTTTGGTATTAGTATTGATGTGAGAAAAGTGTACCCCACTCCCAATACAAGCTTTTAATTTAAGCTTAGTAGGAGGGGATAAGGGAATATTAGACATATCTAAAAAGTATTCCTAATATTCTTTAAAAAATTTGGAGATTCCTTCATCTGCAACGCTGGGGACCCAGCACCCGCACAGTGAGTGCTTGGAATGCTAAGAAATTTGTCTCTCAAGAATGATTTCAAGCCCTCTCTGTAGATAATGCACTATATTTTATATCAATTGTTTCAGTAGAAAAAAATGAATAGTAAAGATGGCACTGTGACCTTAATCCCATTTTAACTCTAGGAATCTCGAAGCCTAAGATGTTCCACTTTTCACAATCCTGTGGCTCAAAGTCAGCTCATGTCACCTACATGCTACTTCTGTCTACACTTAGGTTATCCAATAAATAATAGATGCAAATATATTTATAGTTGAACATAGGAAGTTTTGTAAATTTTACTTAGGTAAAAGTCAGTGAGGTGGTTGTAGTTTAATCAGTGGCCTGCATTTGATCGTTAGGTTAAGTAGCTCTTGCCGCGGCTGGGTGATAGACGGGTGATCCATTCTAACACAGGTGTTCAAATAGTTCATCCGTGATTTGGAATTCACGTAAAACAGTGGGGTAATGATTAATGTTACTGATTAGTCGTGAAATTATACTGATCGTGACGGTTCCGGCGTTGACGTTATTTGGCATTCCGTTATCTTAACTTGCCCTACAGCTACATCGTCTGCAATCTAAGCGTGCCTGACAAGAATACATTTTTTATATAAAACAAGGGGCAGTCGGGCAGCCGGTTCATCTAAGTGACTACTGACGCCCATAGACAACTGGAACACCAGAGGGGTCGCAGATGCGTTGCCGGCCTTTGGCAATTGAGTATGCTCTTTTGAAGGTCCCTTAGTATTTACTACGTATTACTTAGTATACTACTACGTATTCGTTCGAAAATACCGAAACTGGTAACTGAGGCAACAAGTTTCTAGAAAAGCGCACGTTTGTGGACTGTTGCGTCTTCGAGGTGATGAGGGTGGTCTTTCAAATTCTGACTTGATGTCCTGTAGTGATATTCAACTGCCGTTATAAGTCCGAGACTTATGTAAAAGCTAGTGAAAATATTATAGGCTCTACAGTCACTCAAACATTGACACTATTTAATAAAAGTCTGTGTTTTACTCACTCGTCTTTAAAGATGCGGCCGCATTGATATGCAAATCTTATAATTTGTTGATGTGTCGAGGGTCCTTTGCGGCTCTCTTTGTCACGCAAACTGGTCTTCAATGGAACATATGACGGCGTCTTTGATTCGAGGCTATCTAGTAATGAATATAAGAAGTTTTCTTAACAGTGGCCGATATATCATGTCTATTCAAGGTTCGGCCAGTTGAAATAACAGTATCCCGACAGGCGGCCGACTGAAAGCTCCCCTAGAAAGTTTTAAGACTTTCTCACGTGACCTTGTAAAAATTTAGTGCAGTGTTGTGCGATTACTATAAAGTCTTTTAATTCGAATTACATATCGGTTTTATATTGAGTGTGTTTTCTGATTCGGTATGTTGAGTCTTTGCATTGAGTTATTAATTTTCAATGAGTTATTTTCAAGTTACTTGTCTCTACTAGTCGTTATCTATTTTAGAACGGATTTACGTAACTGTTATGTATAATCAACGAAAATAGATTCTGGTAGGGTGTTCTTGTTGATGGATATTTGTTTAAAAAAATTGTGCAAGGACATATAATATTTAAATTTGCTTCAAATCTCGCTATAACAACAATGATTGTCTTGTTAGTCAATTTTGTTGTTACTAAAATATTTATTAACGAATAATTGGAATCGCTTCACAAATAACAAAGATATCAATGACCATAAATAAAAACAAACAGTAGAATTAAGGGACGCCTTCTGTTTTTAAAGTTAATTAAGAGCATATATGTTAGTCCCAGTACGAGATCGTCGAGTATTGAACGTAGGCGTCACTCATTAGTTTCCAACTGTATATTGCTTCTAGTGACCTTATTAAATTATTATGTCGTTTGGAATGCGTACGACGAGTCGTCCCGTAGATATAATATACGTGTTGCGGATTTTTTAAAATCGTATTGAAATCATACATTTATACAAAGCGTATATTATAATATTCTGATGGTAACTTTGATCGTCACCGGGTGTCTTCAAACTGAAGTTTGGCCTTCGACTGGCGAAAACTTCTACGTACATCATTTTTTTTATTAGAAAGGACATCTAAAGCTGCACTAGTAGGATCTAACCAGATTTGACTAGGCAGGGGACGGAACAATGGTAGTGAAGGTGAATGTTAGTGGCCGTTTTAAAGAGCACTCTTGAAACTACATCTTGGTCGCCAAGTCCCAGGCACTGATATGGTTCCTTCCTCTGCAACGCGATGGACTACATGTAATGTCAAGAAATTTGTCTCTGGTAGTAGTTAAGTTGAGTCCACTCCCTTATACTTCTCGAACCACTTCTTCCGCTGTCTACGAGTACATTCTTTGGGTATATAACAGTCTGTACATTTTATTCTTTATTTACCATATCTAGATTAGATTGTTAATGTCCAAATCGTTGCCGATGAAACTGCAAAGTTTTTTCGCAACGATTTATCGAAACGTGTGTAGCGGCTATAAGGGTAAATAAATCCCATGCCGGCATATACATATGCACCAGTCATAGTAGGTGTACTGCGAAAATTGAATGTCGCAAGCTGAGTGGTAGATTTTCATGCAACGAAACCTTCAGATCGATTTGATACTCCTGATATCGAATTTGTCAATAAGGATTAAATCCTAATTTTGGAATGATTTAATGATGCCTTTTAAAAATATAGATCAGCTAAATACAGGTTGGCGGTAGAACGAATTCAAAATTTGGATCCCTAAGTATAGATTTTTGACTATCGTAGTTACGAAATATGAGGTTTCGTTCCAATAGAAAGCGAATGCGCGATGCGATAGAATTTAGTGCGTGCGAACAAACATTGATATCTGAGGAGTGTCCTAATTGAAAGCGATGCGATTATGCGAACTACAGTTAAGACACTTTGTATGGCGCGACGTTTGTTCGCCAGAAGTTAAATATTAAATCTGACCAAGAGTTATAGAAGTAGTCATAGTTGCAGTCAAGCAAAGGGTATGAAAAGCATACAATATGCATTTCAGAGTGCCGCTCGGACCATCCCAGCCAAGCGGCATGGGCGGGCACGGGCAGATGGGCGGCATGGGCAGTATGCCCGTCCCACCGCACCACGGGCCCGCGCAGCGCCCGCCGCACCCCATCAGAGCTATGCATCACCCGCCGACGCAGCACCACTCAGTACCACCGGTGCGTTAAGATATTTTTTACGCACCTGCTTATACCTTACGCCAGCGGTCGGCAACGCTTGTTCCACGGGCTTTAAAACTCGAAAAGAAATAGCCGCGTACTCTTCTTTGTGGCTCGCGGCTGTTTCTTAAGTGACAATCTATTTCTTATAAATAAATAATAGTAAGCTAATAACATTACACGACTGTAAAGTTTTGTCTTTTGGTACTGAAATTTGTCATTTTTAATATCGCTTGCAATATCTACCTACACAAATAATTAACTAGACACCTACTTCTAAATAATAATTTTCCAAATGTGTCCGGGCTGCATCTAATTTCTTAACGATGCAGCCCTTGCCTGCAAAAAAGTTTGCCAACCTCTGTCTTACGAAACTTTATTCTCTCATCCAATGTTTAAATTTTTCTGTCTTTTAACTGGGTCTGATTGTATTATTATAGCATAATATACAGGTGACTGACTGCTAAAGGGTAGTTCTATTATTACACATTAACCAAGTTTTTCTGCTCTTCTTCTATAACAAAAACACAGAGTAAAAATCTGTAGGCAGTCTTATTAATTATGAAATGTATATTTTGTTAGCAACCTGCTCGTTTGCGTCGGCCATACTCGGTCGGCGGCGGGTACGGGCCCGGCGGCGCGCCTGGCGTCATGCCTCCGCCGTACGCGCAACCGCCACCGATGCCGCCACCGACCACGCAACAGAGCCACAACGGTGAGTTGGCTGATGTACACACATAAAAACACATATAAGAATACATGCAAGCAAACTCCAAACACGGATAACCCCAAAAAAGTAGGTTAACGAAGAAGACATGATTTCTTCGACGTTTCGGAACTAGATGAGCTGCACCGTGATCGTATACGTGCGTTTTGTTTCTTGGCGTTCCATAGATTGTACATGTTATTTATGTGTCTATATATATTGTTATAATAAGTAAATGTGAGAATAAATTGAAGACCAGCAGTGTCGACAGGAAAAGTATAGTTTAAGTTACTCCGTCTTTATAACAAATTACTTAGACTACCAACTACGCAGTAATGTTATCAATACCGATCAGCAAGGACACCTTTTCTGCTTAGAACTAAAACAATGTGGTAATGTTGTGTAAAATTTTTATTACTGAACTATTTTTTATTTTCATATAAATTTACCACAGAGGTTTAATGTCTCCAATTATGTTTCATATTAAATGAATATGATCAAAAAGATACTGGCTGGAAATAAAAATCGAACAATAAAAAACAAAAAAACAAATGGTGCGTATTCTATACATTGTAAAACTTTTATGCTACATATTTTGCAAGAAATGTATATAAATTGAAATACACAGCCTATCCTAATTTACTTTCAACGTCTTGAAAGAAGAATAGGTTACGCACCTTGTGTGAGTAATTAATGCACTCGTGTTAATTTAGTGCCCTTGCATCCGCTACAGCGCCATCTAGTTTGCTTTGGTGTAACCTTTTCCACTCGACATCATTGCCATCTTGTTATGTAGCGGCAGCTATAAGCTTAAAGACTAAAATAACAGTCGACAGAGCAATTATTAAGATTGATCTTCCTGTTAAATTGCTAACCTCCGCTTTAATCTATATTTTAGATGAACGTCGGGATTCAGCGACAATTAATTTTGTTGGAAATCAATTTAGAGAGAATGTTGCTAAAACGATCAATCGTTTAAAATTTATTCAATAGTGAATTCAAATAAACACGCAAACACGTCACAATACAAGAACAACGTCGTCTTTTGCCGAACTCTATTAAAAAGAGAGGAAAATTGTAGATTTATTTGATTTATGCAGTAAATAATGAATTAAATTTTATTTCCTAAGGCGAAATTTTAATATAATGTTCACTGTGGAATCTTTGTTTCAAAAATAATATCAATTCTGTTAGAGATAATTGTGAGTCGTGTCACTATCCAAAAAATCTGTAGTCTGATTTATGATAATAGATGAAAATTCCTACCAATGTTTGAATACCCCCACGATTTCTTACGACTAAATGACATTAATCGGGTCCCATTGTTTTACGTGCCTTCCAAAACACGGCTAAGCTTAAATTAAAAACTTGTATTAGGAGTGGGTGCGACGATACCCCCACGGAGGTGGGGTTTGAACCGTGTATCTTGCGGATTTCAGTCTAAACCTTATATAGTTGAGCTATTGAGGAAAACTCGTGTTAGAAAGGGTAACCTATCTCTCATCCGGCCGCGGTAAGAACTGCTTAACTTGCGAACCTCAACCTAAGGACAACTTTAACATATATTTATAATTTCTGTATTTTTCTTTTCGTTTATGGTCATAAGATTATTTTTTTGATTATATCTAAATAAAAGTAAATTTTAATTTTTGTAACATTATTTTTGTTAGTTTCGTGGAGTACTTTTATTTTTGAAAATATTTAGGGAGACTAAGTGTAACCTGCAATCCCACGTACATTCCCTTTTTTTTAATTTTTCTAATTTCTTTTTTTTTTTGTTTTAAGTTACTATAATATTAAAATAATGCATAATTTTCGTTTATGGCCCAAAGAAAATGATTTTTTGACTTCGTCTAAAAGAAAGTAATTTTGAATTGTATGACTTTGTTTTTGTTACTTTCGTTAAGTATTATTTTTGAAAATATTTAGGGAGACTAGCTGTAACCACATAAAGGGACTTCCGTAAATTCGACATTCAGCAATCTAATCTTGGGGAATTTTATTAGTTTGGATTGCATAAAAACTGTAAAAGCAGAAATCTCGTTCCCATTTCTCAAATCCATACTAATATATAAAGCTGAAGAGTTTGTATGTTATTTTACTTCAACGTGCTAATCTCAGGAACTACAGGTCCGATTGCAAAAATTCTTTCAGTTTTAGATAACGTTAGGAAGAAAAAGAAATAAAAATCAATCGTTGTTTGTTAGTCAAAAGATTATTTAAAAATATTAGAACATTTAAACGTGATGAATACTTCACAATAATTCAAATAGATTACTTTATTACGTGTCATGGAAAAGACACATAGGAGTTTGTTTAACACGCTAATAGCAAACGAGGCAAATTTCGGGCAATACCACGTCTGCCGGGTCCGCTGCCCTGCAGTAAATCACATTCTGCTCGATGCATTTCCTATAAGAAGCTTTTTCTTTTGCGTGACTTAATTTAAGAAGAGACTAAAGTGTTAATAATTTCTTAACTGGATTCTAGTGAACTAACTCCTGATTCTTTGTAGGATATTGTATGTATAACATTTCCATTTCCCCGCCTATTAACCTTAAATTAAACGCTTGTATTAGGAGGGAAGGGAGTGGTGCAGCCGTCCGGAAGTCCTGCTATTCATGTTTTATTTACCACTATAAGTTGAGGTGGAAACTAACTGTTCCCGGTCCCGTTCCCGTTTCCTTTCCCTTTCCCCTTCCTTTTCCCTAATGGTTCACTATTTTGGCATTAATGGCTTAAACATGAAAGATAGATAAATGCAATCGTGGGCCTTTTTTTGTAGAAGTACTAAGATAAATATTTTCTTCATACTCTATATACGTGTAACTCTAAAGGTTTTAGCAGCTCACGTCAGAATAGCTGGCAGATGGCAAAATTTTTCTCTAACTTACTTGACATTTATCGCTATATTTTGGACAATTCACACAATGTCTATATAGTTTATAGCCTATATGTTATTCGGATGTATAAACAACATTATTGTAAAGTTTTATTCAAATCCATTCTGTAGTTACTCCGTGAAAGGGCGTCAAACATACATACATTCACACAACCATGTGTACAAACTTTCGCGCTTATAATATTAGTAAGGTATGCGTACATCAAATCCTTCTTATTGTTTTTTTTTATGTAACCATAATAACACTATATCACTTTAAAACCCCCCTTTTTAGCGAAATTTTAAAAGAAAAGTAATTTCGAAAGATTATGCATATGACCTACATATACAAGATACTAATTATAACAAACAATTTGTATAACCCCCTTGATATAGGTACTATATACATTGTGACTGGTGAGACACTTGGAATACTTAAGGAGGATACTCGATTCTTGATTTTTATTACGATTCTGTGTAATAAAAATAGCTAATTAACTTTTGACCAAATTTCCTTAAAATTAGACGAAGTGTGGCCTTACCTTGTGAGGTTCAGTTTTTGTACGAAAAAGTCAGTGCGTAAATGCATTTTCCAGCATAAAAAAAAAACCTGCTCAGATATAAAAAAGATTTAATGCTTGCTGTCGGTCGGAATTAAAAGCGATATAAATAATAAATAGAATTATAATTCAGTTCTTTTTGATTTGTGTTTGGTTGTACTTATTAAACGAATTAGTGATAAGAACGAGTGAAACAGGTGCCTTGATATTTTTGCCCGTTTAAGATAGGCCTGGATTAAAGAATGAAGGGAAAACGGATCATCATAGTGCGTCCACGCTAGTCCATGCGTTCCGTATATAACAATATATTCGACAACTTCTGTCTCAATGTCTCGTAATAGTTAATTGATACTCACATTTAAATTTAATTTTTGTTGTCATATATGACCAGTAAGATTGGGGCAGCATGACCCTGGTGATAGAAATATTTTATTTAAGACATGAAATCACTACTTAATTCTTGGTTTTCTTCTACAAACTGTAAGTTATTTTCATTAATTAACAAAATATTTAAAGTATTCTATTTATAACATATATATTATAATGCAATTCAATTTAACGTTGGTACATATCTCATTGTTTGCATCAGACCAAATTAAAAGATGGAATGAATTTTTAAAAATTTTAGATTAAGAATTACTGCAGAAAGAGAAATATGTAAGTCATTCTATTGGTGTAATGCCGGAGCCAGACATAGCTTTATTTGAATGATCATGTAGTGTGGTTAGGGACTTTGTTTATCTGTGCAAAATTTTGTAGAACTTTGTAGTCTTCAAGGACAAAAATGTACAAACACTTTTAGCTATGTCTGACACCGGCATAACACTGAACAAATTAATAATTGCCCAATTACAATAAACCCTTTTATTTAAAATATAATATGGTTGTTTTCCGAATCTAAACCTAATCATTAAATTGCTTTGGCAAATTATAAGCCTGTCTCAATAATAATTATATTCCAATGTAACACTGGTTTTGTATACCAGATACATTAGAATTTAAAAACTATAAAATCCCGGTCGATTATCGGTTGGATATCTTAACTCACCCAAATTCACATCCTCTTCAATTTAAGCGTATCCTAGTACTAGACCAGAATAGCTAGGAGGAGTAAGAGTATGACGATCACAAGCGCTTGTAAGGAAGTCTCATTTCGTACTCATTTTAGTCTTCTCTTTTCTTCTTTTACTTCTTCTTCCTGTTTTCTATCCCGTTACAGCACCAGGGTCCGTTTTAATTGCAGAGATTGTGGCTGTGGACCGAGTTAAGATGACAGACAGCCGTCTGAGGTCATCCCAAAAATGCCCATAATCTCTACAATCTCAAGATTAAATCTATCACTCAGTATCATTAATCAGGACCCACTGTTTAACATGTCTTTCGAAATAATTAGTAGTGTAAGAATGGGTGAAACATCTATCACACGGTTGCGGTAGGAACTACTTAACGTAGCGATTGATTCAAATGACCGAAATGACCTCTAATTAGGGTACGACCTCATCATCAACTTACGCTTATTGGGTACCATTAATTACTGTAGTTAATGGTACTCAATACGAGTAAGTTGAGGTTCTTAGGAGGAAGTTCTTAGGTACTTTTTGAAGCGTTGTTAAAGTTTTTCCAATATTATTAAAAAACCCCATTTGGTTTGACCTTCTTGTGCTTTTATGAAAGTGTAAATCTTTAATTGAAATAACCACTTGACGTTGGCTGTCGGTCAATATTGTTTTTCATCATTCAAATAATCCCTTTCATTATAATGTTATTTTAGAAAGAGCTTGTCTTTATGAAAATTTCTTCTATGTTAAAAACATTTCTTGTATTATATAAAAGAATTTAATGATATAAAATGATTAGAACATACTTTTCATGCATTAATAATCATGACCACTTAACATACCACTTCGATCATAAATAATTTTTTAGATAATTCTAATATTTTTATAAAATATACATTATTAATACGTTAAATTATTAAAATAAATTCTCACGCACACCAATGCCAAACGAATTACACACACATATATAGTAAAATGTATACATTACGTCATAGTAAAATGTATACATTTTACTATAACCACTGTGTACAAGCATAAACATGACGACCGTCTGTATATTCATCGTCGAATGTAACAATGTTATTTTACAAATAAATTAATTTTGTATATTTAGCTTTCATTAAGATCAAATTTTGACCAGAAAGAGATATTATGTTTATTTATTTACACGCCAGTGCCAGTAGTATTGTTATTAACTATATATATAAGGTGGCAAACGAGCAGACAACTTAGTCTGTTGTCTTTTACATATAACCTACGGTATTTACTTGCGCGGCCGAGCCTACACTTTTTTAGATCTTTAGCTCGAGCCCACGACTTAATAACAGAAACATAAAGAAATATAGTATTAAGAAAGATTAATAGTAAAAAGCTCTAGCAAACTGACTAAATAACAAGCACTAAGAAATTAGTATTGTTTCGCTATGGATTTCTTTAGGGTGGAGGTACGTCCCCAATAAGGCAGATTTATATTATTAACGCGAAATACAATACTCTCTACCTCTACTGTTACAGAAGGGATATATTTAAAGCTGTTTTTAAACAGAAGGATGGATAATTTTTATGTAAAAAAAACTTAAACAAAACGCTTTTATTTATATGTACCAAAAGAAATAAAATAAACTTTTCCATATAATGTTTTATAATCAACTTATAAAACATCGCCATCACTTAATTTATATGTGGCGAGATTAAAGTACTTGTATTTAATTAGTATAAACTTTTTAGGTATCCAAATTTATTTGTCCGTTTCAGAGTTACATTACGGAGATTCTTTGGCCACCTTCGAGCTTCGTCATCAAACCATGGTTACCATTTCTAGCTTTGAAATAACTGATCAGAAACGTACATTGTCCGTCTAGATTTATAGTAAAATATCAATATAAAAAGGTTTAATTTGATGTAATGTAGTTTTTATTACGTTTACTTAAAGAAAACACATATTGCAAAACACCTGTTTGCATTGCATGATATATAAATAACGTTAATAAAAAATATAATTGTCTTATATAATCGGTTATTTTTATATTTATAAAAATTACTTTATAAACAAAGTAGGATTTAATGTTCAATCATTAATCAAGACAAATTAATTATGATAATAATGTAATAACTGTATTCAAGTATAATTAAACAATTAAAGAATTATACCCTACTTAATCAGCTTCTTCACAATTTGTAGGAATATAAAACTTGCTAGCGCATATTAAATTAAATATATTGCTGTATAATTTACTAAATTAAATAAATTAAGGGCTGGGATGCGAACGGATTATTCGAATAATGAAAAAGATTCTAGCTAAATTTAATTTAATAAAGAGCTAAATTTCTCTAACCGTATTTGCATTATTGTAAAAATGATGATAATGAAAAAATATTCAAAATTTGTTATGAACACTTCTCAGATCGAGGAGCGAGTAACCTTCATAAACTTCGTACTAGCGAGTATAAATTATTTTCCCTGGGGGAAAATCAGTAGGACGACGTCTGGACGAAACTGGATGTAACCGATATTATTAATAGGAAAAATTTCTTAATTAAGTTTGGATATTTAATTAAGCAATTATAAGTCATAGTCTTTAAAGTATGTACATATAAAAACACGAGACCACCTAACATGAAATCTCGAAAATAGCGGGACGTATGAAGATGAAATTGGTCAAGTAAGTAGTTTATAGTTAGTGGACATCCGCTTAGATAGGATTTTTGGATAGGGCCACATTAAGAAAGTCTAAGGTCTGTTGCAAGTTTACGCGGACAAAGTCGCTGAAAACAGCTAGTAATATGTAAATTCATAGTACTTAATTTTTATAAAGCTATATTTAATTTAATAAAAGGTACAAACACTAATGCGTGTGAGTCCAACGAAATTAAAAAATATTGCCGCGTCTAGCCGTTCCAAAGACAACGCTCCCACCGTACGTAACTTATGTGCTAACGATTATTCATTCTGTACGGCGACACATGACCAATCAATCGGTCACGAATGGATCCATCGGTCTCCGGCGATGTGGACGGTATGGCGCGAGGTTTTATTTCCACGTTTATATTATATTTCATCACAAACAGGCTACATACCTATTACTGCCCATATTTTTTAAATGACAAAGGGCAAAAGCGCAAGCGTCTAAATTTATTATGCCGTCGCCCATAGACACTACCAGAAAACTCGCAAATTCGTTACTAAACTTTTAGAAATGATATAACCCTTTATTAAAGGTCTGTAAGTCATATCATATTATGCAAGTTTTAGGCACTCGTTTTAAGAAAAAAATATTACAACATAATCAAGTTAAATAAAGTTTAAAAAAAATTTAATTAAGCCATGAAAAATGACAAAGCTTTATGCTGTTCTATGCCAAATAAAATATAAAGACGAATTTAAAGACGTAGACGTTTTAAATATTAAACGAAGAAAAAAATACCATAGACAAAATTGCCATTCTAAACGCTATCCGTCACAGATTAGATATGAAAAAAATTCCTGTCTTTTAATTATACCTCGTGACTTTAACTCACTACTGGCTGAAGGCGTTGCGACTTTCGACAATGCGTTTTATTGTTTCGAATTCAGAGTCCATTTTCAGTTGACAGTGAGTTAAAATAGAAAAAAATATACGAATGTACACACTCGCTTAATTATTGGGTACACGACATAATTACTACATGGAAGAATGCTCTGTCTAAAGTATTTTTTAACTTTTATTTTTAACCGGCATTGACACAGAATTTTTTGTAACTTAGAGAAAGTGCGACTATGCAAACATGTATGTAATGTGATTAAGAAATGTCTTTAGAATATACTTTATTTAATGAATTATTTACAGTTAAGAATTGCTAAGATATTGCTAATATATTATTAATATTGTATGTTGTCAAATACTAAATAAAAGGTACACAAAAGTTAAACCAACCATCTGTTTAACAATTTTTTTGTTTTTCGGAGCGTAGAGTTAGATGTTAGATGAAACTTAAACTTGCAAGAGCCCTCAGGCTTCCTTAATCTGGCCCTAGCGACAAATTCGTTCTTTGTGGACGTCTTCTAAGTAAAAACTACCTCCCTGCCAAAATTTCAACTTCGTACGTATGTACCACAGTTTTTAAGTTTTCTCGGCGACCTTACGCTTTAATTTGTTATTTGTTAATTTCTTACTCGTGTTTATTTATACGATTTTGAAACTAGAGCTATTTTCTGATGTATTTAACGTAATATAATTTATATCCAATAATTTTTATGCTCAACTCTAACTCCTCAATTGACTCAAATTGATATTTATTTGGAACCGATTGATTTTATTATTATGTTATACATTTGATGTATTTTTGTTACATTATTTTTTTTTTATATTCAAAATGTCATTAAGTGTTGTTCTCGTTGTTGTTAGCAAGAAGTGACCTACTGAAAATCAGTTTTAGAGTTTTTACTCTGATTTAAGCTAAGTAGTAATTCCTTTCAGACAAATCGCAACACTATATCTTGTTAATTATTAATTATGGTTTTTTTACTTTTTTTATATGTATGAAGTACACCTAAGTTTTTAGATAAAGTGTTGTTTTTTATGTCTGAATATAGTTTCTTTCTTTCTTTCTTATATACATTACCGATTTTCAGAGAGATTTGCAGAATTTGAAAACTATCTAAGTGACCGTTTGTTTTTAAAGCATGTTGTGTTGTTCTCTTTTAATTGGGGGACAATAAAACAATATTTTAACACATTTTCATTCATTTTAAAATGTTTGAGATCCAAATAATTAAAAAAATACCTAAATTACTGGGGTTTTTAAATAAAAAAATTGCAGATACAGTAACTTACCTGTGTTTGCGTTAACCCCAAGCTCGCTGCCAGCTCGGCCCTCTCGGGGAGAGCTAGATATTGCGTCCTCTGAAACCTCCTATTTAACTGCTGCAGCTGAAGACTGGAGTATATCGTGCGTGGCTTCCTCATCTTCTTGCCTTTGCCGTTCACCCGAAGGCCAGGGTCGTCGGAGAGACCGCATTTTTCTGTACAAAAAGTCCACAATTAAACCGATTTTTTTAAAAACTCTATCATTGGAGACGTATGTATCTCAGGAGAAACTGACATAATAATCAGGGGAACCTGGGACTTACGCCTGGAAATACTTTTGTCGAATTTCATAGTATGCATTTGACATAAATATATAAATAAAATTGAAGCGTCGCATCTGTTTGTAGTGTCAAAAAATTATTTCACTTATTGCGTATGATTTATATGCGACACTTAAAACAAAAACATAAGTTTTTTTTCGGTTTTTTTTTGTTTCGGGTTATCTCCGAAACGACTGGACCGATTTTGATGGGACTTTCACCAGCAGATAGCTGATGACACAAATAATAACATAGATTACACTAGTAACAGAAAAAGAATTACGCAAAATAATAATTAAAAAGCTCAAAATAATAAAATCACTGAAATCACTCGGACAAAGATGCGGAGTACAGCTTGTTAATAATTAATTAATAAAACATGTAGAAGAAAATAAGAAGTATTACTGATAGAGAATGACATGATTGTTTTTAATTTGTTAACGTAATGGAGAAAAAAAAACTTGTCAATTCTTTTGTATTTGTTATATAGCGATGTAGTAAGACAAGAAACGCTTGGTTACAAACGAAACCAATATTCATATGTACTTAACTATAATGACTAATGGGATCGTTAAAAGTACATGCATTTTAAAAGAGCTCTTAACTATGAGGTCTTTGAATGCACCATATATAAAAAAAGTAATTAAAAATTACCATAAAAAAGCAAATATCGCTGGTATTATATAAAAGAAGAATGTGTGAGTCTAGCTACTTTAATATAAAGCGGATTATTAAATAGTTACATAAGTATTAGGTACTGGGTATCGTTTAACTTTTATGTCACCTAAGCAATAATAAGAGCAGCTGACAACTTTTTGTCGAACGCGCTAGAAAAAAAAATTGATCGACAACTGTACAACGTTATAATCTATGCCGGTATTCTATAATCTATGCCACGAAGTTGACATTTATTAGCGCGGCAAAATTTCAATTCCAATACGGATACGGATTGCATATAACACTAGCAAGTGATCGCGGCTTCGTTCGCAATTGGTGTCTTCATTACTGCATGTTATTGTATAACGTTTTCTTCACCAATCTAGTTAAATTTAACAATATTGTATACACCTGTAATGGCGCGTCAAACGGAACTACGGAACTGTGTACTTAAAAATATATGTTCTAATTGTAATTTGAAAAATCGTTGGTGTGTTTTATATTAAAAAAATAATATCAAAGTCGAACATTATTTGTCTCGAACCCTAATTAATTTGAAGGGTTTTTCGACGTTACAAACAGACAATTTTATTTGTTTGTTTATATATAGAAGAATAGACATATGCTGTCGCGGACTTTTATTTGGGACTTTTAAAGGGGAACAATTTCGTCATACATATTTTTTGCGAAACCTTAACCGTTTACGCAGCGTACGCAGCGGAAGCTTTCAAAAGGGGAAAAACACCGCCGATTTTGAAACATTCCTCTTTGGTGCTCCGCTTCTATTAGTTTTAGCGTGATGGCACATAGCCTACATCCTTCCTCGATAAATGGGCTATCTAACGCTAAAATAATTTTTCAAATCAGACCAGTAGTTCCGGAGATTAGCGCGTTAGATTCAATCTTACAACACTCTGTTTCATTGCCATTCGTGTTCGTGAAAGTGGAAATTGCTAAAATATTATTATTTTCACTTGTATCACTATAATATACAATACTAGAGGACTAGACAGACGTTATTCTTCTCGGACATCAGATTACACACAATAGCCATGTCGATAGTGATCAAAAATCATATAAACTATGTATTTATCTGGTAAAATAAGATACATAAAGCTTAACAAACGTACTTATTTTTATATAAGCGAAGTTAATAGAGATTAACAACAAAGGAAACCATAAATACAGCAATCCGCCATAATAGCAAATCACTCAGCATAGCGTATGACGTTACCGTATATTAAAAGTGCGTTCCAATAAGCGATCGCAACGTTTTAAAGTACACATTCAGATATTCGATACGACTGCGATCGTTTCGGTCCCGGCGAAAACGTCGAGGTGACGCTTAGTGGAACGCACTGTTAACATAAAGTGACGTCATGACAACTTTGAGTGTTTTGGAGTGAATTTTAATCCTTAAATTTACATATATTTTTACACATAAAAACGTTAATTTCTGCAGAAATATTAATATATTTGCCAATAGTAGATACTTGACAATACTATAAATATATTGAGTCGGATACAGAAGGCGGTATTGCTTGAGACGGCACGTATTGTGAGGAAGTTTCTCAATCTGGAGCCCTAACCACTGGTTGCTTGGGTCCTTGCCCCGCTGCCGGCGGAGATCTATTTTTTTAATATATTTTTAAATGTTTTTGTTTTTATTATAATGTTTAAAAATGTATGTAAGAATAAGATATATTAAATAAATGATAATCATAATACAGTATTAATCATGTTTAGGCCTATATACCCAAAAGGGGTCCTTAATTACTTGGCTATTTAAGGTAAAATCTGTATGTAGTTTAAGTATTAATCTACACTGTAAATGAAAAATTAAGGAATGAATAAAGCCTTTTGCGGTTACGGTTAAAGAATTTATTTTTCTCAAAGAATTTGTTACAAAATTCACTTACAGAGAAATCAAAATTATAACTAACAATATTTTGTACTACAGTCAGACATAGGTATATAATTCTAAAGTCTATCCCCTTTTATTATTATTATTATTATTATTCCTAGCGTTATCCTGGTTTAGTAGTACCAGAGTCCCCTCAGATTATTATTATTATTATTCATGATTAAATCTAGAACTTACTCTAACATTTAATGTTTTTCATATGATATAAGCCTGAATGCTAATACTTTTATAAAATATGCATTATAAATATATTAAATTATTAAAATGAAACCACACGCACACAGATGCCGAACGATTTAAACACACATGTATACATTTTACTATAAAATTATGTCAAAGCGTAGTCGTGACTGCATGCATATTAAGTGTCAAATATAACAATGTCATTGTAAAAGATTAAGAAGAAAGAAATTTTATTCATAGCTTAAATAACCATAGAGTGCGCAAATCAAAAGATTAGTGGCACTATTTCAACTCCATTAGAATTACCACATTAAGGTACTTTGCGTACACATAACATTTTTTTTTAAAGAATAGGTAGAATTATTTTAGTATGTCTAACATTTTGATATGTTTGGAAGTTCCTGTCGTGTTGGTTTGGACCGCAGGTGACAGTTAATATTTTGTATATAACTTTAGGTGAGCAAAAAGATTGGGCGAATTTCAACCAGCTGGCGATCTCTGCTTAAATATTAATTAACTTATTTATTTTACAGAGAAAAGTTCGGTTTGTATCAGGTTGATTACAGCACTTTAAACCGAACGCGCACACCTCGCAAGTCCGCCTACGTTTTCAAAGAAATAATCCGAAAGCGAGCACTAAACCCATGCTAAACCTAAATAAAAACATCCAAAGCCTAAATACAAACTAGTTCCAGAACACTCGTAAATGTGTCGCCGGCCTTTGAAGCATTAAGAGTGCGCTGCTCTGATGTAAGACGACGCTCTGCGAAGACACCGCGTGGCCGTGACCATGACCATGTCCGTATCCGCCGTTCGATTGCGCAGAGGCAACCGCTAAAGCAGTAGCGATGACGAAGATCTGTCAAAGTGATGTCACATATAAATATCGTCATTTTTATGTCATTAAGCCTTTTAATAAAACTATTTTCATGACGTTAATTATTGGTTGGCGCAATACTTCATGTGGATGAATATAATAGTGGTATTATAATGTCAGGTTTTTACCACGCTATACCTGTCGTATACGTACCTTGGAGTACATTATGGTATTTGGTTGTTTACTCTGCGAAGTATATTAAGTAACTGATAGTCATTACCTCAATTTTGGCACTTTTATACCATTCTTTTGATACTGTATACTTCAATCAACTTGAATTAATATCGCAACAAGGTCCAATTAAGCGAGGTCAAACCTACTGTCAACCCGCCCTATAGTTAAATATACTTTTTACTTTCTGTTAGCCGTAACTCAACGGTAGAAGGACTGAGTACGAGTTGTCGAAACTAAAGGCAATACCCCTACTCGATTTGCGAGCTGTGTTTAACCGCGAACTGTTGTTTTAGGTTAGGCACAGGCTGTAAGCGAAAGCGGGAATAGAGAGATAGAAAAGAAAGAAACTGAATCTAAGTAATTCCTATTTCCAAAATTAAAACTCTAAGAACACAGTACTAACAAAAATTACTAATAGAGTAAACGCATTTTTTCAAAGGTTGCGTAATTTTCAGAAATTCTAAAAAGCATAACTATTTATTTTCTTTATACATAAACTAGTTATCATTTATATACCAGTAAGACAATTATAATTCAGAATTATTTAAACCAGCAAGACATAATGTAGAGCGTTTATTTATATCAAACAAGTGATGTCTTTTGTTTTTTTTTAAATTAATTATAATAGGGAAGGCCACTAGCCCCTATGATACGGGCTTACATAGTTTAGGCGTTAGGGTTTCAATGAACTGAACACGTACTTTTGTAAATAAAGATTTCTTATTTATGATTTCTACTATTTCTTTTATGGAGCCTCAATAACTTAACGGTAAAAGTGATGGATAGTAATCCGCAAGGTACCCGGTTCAAAGCCCGACGCCGCTGGGGTATTATCGCAACCACTACTGGTCCGGTTTAAAAAATTTCAGTGTTAGATAGATTTCGAGGAAGGCTGTAGGCTATAACCTTATTTGTACGTTTTATAATTAACTAGATGTGGTCGCGACTTCGTCCGTGTAAAATTAAGTAAAACATTGAATTTGATTTCAGCGTGACGATATATAGCCTATAGCCTTCCTCGATAAATGGGCTATCTAACACTTAAATAATTTTTCAAATCGGACCAGTACTTCCTGAGATTATCCCGTTCAAGTAAAGAAACAATAAATCAGCTTTTTATATTAGTATAGATAGTAAGAAAATCAAAGCCTGAATTATTTTTAACCCGGCGCACAGACATAGCTTCATTTGAATGATCATTTCAATGATCATGTAGTGTGGCCGGGGACTTTGTGTCAAGGACAAAAATGTACAAACACTTTGAGCTACGTCCATTAAACAACGTTATTTACTTTTTCCTCCTTTCGAACCTTTGTGTTAACAAATCTAAACTTCTTTTAAGCTGTTTTCCTTTGACTGGCCCGTTGGCGCAGTGGGCAGTGACCCTGCCTTCCGCTTCGAGGGTCGTGGGTTCGATTCCCACCTCGAGTCTGGGTGTATTATCTATTATATATATATATTTGACGTTAAAACGAAGCTGCCTGTCTCATTAACTCACCTTAAACCGAAAATATAATCGGTCAGTTTAATAATGAGCGTGCGAACAGTACCAGTAGATATTTTTAAGTTAAAAACATGTAGGAACTCACGTCTTCTTCGTTTAACACCTTCCTTAAATACGCCAAACCGCTTCTACTTCCTGTTAAATCATAATATTTATAATTTTTATAATCTTTATACTGCTTTACTACAGCCGAACTCGTTATATGTATATAATATAACATAAAATATACTATAAACAACTTAAAACACCCCATGACTTCGGTTTAACACCAGCACACTAACAGCGCACAAAGGATCCATGCATTATATTAGATACATTGAATGCAGATAAAATTGTTGACATAGCTTACATTTTCGCATTTATCTATAGTGAAGAGGGACTTCAAATAACTAGTCCAGAGCACTTTCTTTGTCTACATTTAAGTGCAAAACAATCATACTTCCATAGCATTTGAAATCATCGTAGCCCATCGGATAGAGAGATAGACTGTAATCGTGAGGTGCTTCATTCGATCCCCGAACTCTTTTGACTATCGTTGTATCCACTCCTGACGCTTGAACGCGAAACATGACGCCTAGTCACTGTGTGATATTAGTCGTGAGATGCGACGACCTGGAAGGCCTCCAACACGGTGGACTGACGATATAGTTCGGGTCGTGGCAAGCCGTTGGATATCCTTATCACAAAATAGAGCTCTGTGGAAGTATTTCATTCACACTAAATTTTTTATATTTGAATCATGTTCGCCAATTTACTTATCTCCAAAATAGACCAAATAGCATAATGCGATGACTGCAAAATGGACCAAAAGACTAAACTAAAAATATAACAAGGAAATTTATCGTACATATTGGATAAGCTTGAAAAACTTGGGTATTGTAGGTTTAATAATTCTTCTATACGAAATTGAGAAAAAAAAAGCAAAATGACTGTAAACATAGAGCATAACACCAGATATAAAATATGACCAGAAAATATATAGTCAAAAGAATACAAGACTGCCGCTTTTACTTCCTGAACGACTTGCATGATAAATGTCTTTTGACATTTCCGTTTTATCAATATTATGTAATATAACCTTAATGCCTTTCCGCGACATCAAATATAAGCATGGCATTGGATTAATTTTCTTCGTATTCATTGTTTATCGTAAAAGAGGAAGTTCTTAGCTATCCATGAAATCTACGCGCGGGTGCTGGAGGTTCCGAGGATGACGTCAGATGGCAATCGATCATCTTGACTCGCCCCACAGCCACATCCTCTGCAATCTAAGCGGACCCTGGTACTAGACCGGGATAACGCTACGAAGAAGAAGATAGTACTGTCTAATGCCGGAGCCAGACATAGCTCAAAGTGTTTGTACATTTTTGTCCTTGAAGACTAACAAAGTACTACAATACTTTGCACAGCTACACAAAGTTCCGGGCCAAACTACATGATCATTGAAATGATCATTCAAATGAACTTATGTCTGGCTCCGGCATAACAATATACACAAAATATAATAATTTGTCTTCAGGAACTTCTCTTTTTAAACTGTTAGTTAAAAGCTGTGATCCGCAAGACACAGTGTGAGCTTTTGGTACTTGTGTGGATACTGCGTGATTCCTATATTAGCACGAGAAAAATCATCCATTTATATGTAACGACATGGCGACGACTACGATATATATATCGTAGCTAATTTATGCGTATAAATAAAATTGAAATGCCTGTTTGTAACGACAACATTAAATTATTTTACTAATTATTCCCTATTTATTAGGAGATCCTGATAATTTTATTCCTGCAAATCCTTTAGTAACTCCAATTCACATTCAACTATCCTTATTGCCTGTGCATAGAAGACAATGATATACGTGAGTTAGATTTCGTGTTCCTTCAGTGGCTTGCGGAGATAAATCAAGTGAACGTGACGAACGGACACCTCTAGCGTCTGTACAGTACAGTTCAACGTTAGGAACTGTTATTATAATAACAGCAATTGTCTTCGTCCATACTTCATCCCAGACCTAATCGCGACATGAAATTAGTTCGTATTTTGAATTCTAAATAGACTGAATATTTGAATTTAGGGAATTATAGTTAAGTTACTATTTTTAGAAAGGAGGGTTAACGAGTTTCTTGCTTATTCTTCTCGTGGCTCGATTTTTCCGAATCAGTAGTAGCTTTAAAAATATATTACGATTCAAAAAGCTAGTATAAGATTCGCACAGTAGGTATTTAAACATAAGTTATTCTTACTGACGAGACTCGTGTACGGAAAAACACGAATGAGTTTATGTTTCCATCTTTAACTATTATCTTTGAAATATCTGAAAATAAATAATAAAAAAAGTATTGAATCTAATGTAATTTGAATTTGAAAGACAATTTAAAACTAGTTGCGCGCCTAGTATCTTAGAATAGGGCGCGCCAAGAGAAAGTTATTTTTATTTTTAGGGTTCTGTACCTCCAAAGGTAGAAAAGGAACCCGTATATAGGATAACTTCGTTGACCATCTGTCCGTCTGTATGTCTGTCTGTCTGTCTTTCCGTACGTCTGTTCGTCTAACCGTTTGCCTGTCTAAAGTATTTCTAGTGTTCTAAAAAATGTAACGTTTCTATAGAGGTAAAAGTTAAACATTATTTTTCCTCGTATAAGATTGCAACCCACTTACAAGCACACAATACCTAACGCAAGTTGTCAGTGCACTTGTCTCGATTAGTGTTTGAACCAATTAACCTAACGAAAACGTGAACACACAGGTCTATATTACATCAATGCACTTATAGCGTATTACAAAATCAGTCCAGCTTCTTTTTAATCCATAGGTTCATACATACACATTCCTTATCTATACTTTAATATGTAATTCCTTAATTAATAATTATTTCCTTATATAGATCCTTGAATAAATAAAATAAAAATATAACTCTGAACAGTGCTTGTTTGTTTGAACGCGCAAATCTCAGAACCTACTGCGATTTGAAAAACTCTTTCAATGTTAGATAGCCCATTTATCGAGGAAGGATATATATCATGAAACTAAAATTTTTCACCTAATTTTACTCGGACCAAGTCGCGGGTAACAACTAGTATAATATAAGTATGAAAGTAAGACTAGATCTCTTTAAATATATTACGTTAGCTTGAAAGTTTTTATCTATATACAAATTTTGATTCAATTCAAGTACTTATATTCGTGTCTGTAAATTGTATAAATGCGTAGAATTCTAATAAATTAGGTATAGACAGATAATGACTGAAATTATGTATGGAGGACAGAAACAATTTTATCAGAGTCATGGATTTTTTTATTGCCATCTACACTGTTATCGGCGCACAGAGTCCGTCCACATAAAATTTCCATACTATCTCTCTATTTAATAAATACGTTTCTTCCACCATATCTTAATTGTTTTTCAAATAGGCCTACGACCTTTGTGGAAATAAATAAAGTTAACGTTACATTTTACTCACATACAAAACTAGCTATTTCCCGCAACTTCATTTAAACTTGCCTCTTAACCTCCTTATTCTTGCCCTATCGAAAAATTGTTCCTAAGCGGATGTCTACTAAACATAAACTATCTCCCTGCCAAATTTCATCTTTGTACGTACTTGCCTAGCCTTTCGCTTTTACATATGTTTTACTTATTTATAAAAAACTGTTAAACTTATCACAATTCAAGTGAAAACATAATAATAGATATATGTTTTATGGAACTTGAATAAACTTTTCAAAATATAAATAAAAACTGTTATCCAAAATAAAGATAAAATTTAGTTGAAAATAGTACCGAAAAATTTTTGGTGCCGTAAATTTTCGCAACAATTTTTTTCAATACTAAACTCTAGGTATTAATTTACTCTAGAGATTGCCAATGCATTATTAAACCTTACACTTGCGTACGAAGAAATTTATTTCTGATTTAAAATCGCATTGGGACAAATAGTAATAATGTAAATAAAATTATACAGTATTCAGTTAAAGGTAAAAAAATTGCACATTTCAAGAAAAAGTTAACGGAAAAATTTCACCACTGGGGATTCTAGAATCATTTACTGAACCCATGGTATGCGTATTCGGTACGATGTCTTTTCCACCCTGTATAGATTGTTCAAGATAGCAAATTCTTTAAAACTGCACAGTAAGGAGATTGACGAGGTGGTCTAGAAATGAAATAAAGTCCTGCCTCGATGTCTAATAGTGAAATTCAGGAGCCGGTATTATTCGATATATGTAATTTAACGTCATCCATTATTCCACCAAATAATAATATGCGTATATGACGTAACGAAGCCAACACGTGACGCTGTTTACCGTTCGAAAATCAACAGGCTGACCTGCTAATGAGATGTCCACACCGGTGAAGTACAGCCCACAACGCGCACGAGCCTTCAATTTACTACCATTCCTAAAACGTACATATTATTTTCAAATTTTTCTTCATTTTCTTTTTTATATGACTCTAGTTGTTACCCGCAACTTCGTCCACATAAAATTAGATGAAATATTTTTGTCTATCGCCTTCCTCGATACACGGGCCATCTTACACTGGAAGAATTTTTCAATACGGACCAGTAGTGCTTGAGATTAGCGCGTTCAAGTAAACTAACAAACAAACTCTTCAGCTTTATATATTAGTATAGATATAAATAAAAACGCGGTCGTCTCTTCCTAATGAACGTCAGACTTGGGTGGGAATTGAATCCGTAAACGTAAATTAGAAGAAGCGGTTGCAAGGTTAATAAATATGACATGCAAATATTTACATAACGCTAAATTAATGCTAATAGGAAACAATATTTATAAAGCCAAAATAATAATTGCTCCAAAATAAAAAAAAATGATACACATTATTAATAACTTGACAAAATAAATAAGTTATAATAAATAATTGGCTTGGAAAAATATTTTATGGTTTATAATACATATATTATTACTAGGAGATATAAATGGAATAGAAAAATACAGAAGAACTCAAAACTACATAGGGTATCTATATTGCAATAGTAGATTATTGCACCGAGCGCAAAAGAAGTCATTAATGCACGAGTGTTCTGTTGGTCACTAAATTAAGACGAGTGCTTTAATTACTCACGTAAGTAAGGTGCGTAACCTACTTTTCTTTCAACTACATTGCTGTTTATTTCCTTTTAAAAACTTTTTTTTCTAAATATGTACTATCAAAATTTTACAATGGTATAAAAAGCGCAGTATTTTTTTTTAAACTTATTCAGTTGATTTTTATTTTCAGCCAATATCTTTTTGGTCCAATGCATACATTATATATGAAACTTAATATGAAGCATTTAACTTGTGTGGAAAATTGAAATGAAAATAAAAAACAGTGTAAAGAAGTGTAATGAAGTTTAATACAATATTACTGTACTGTTTTGGTTCTAAGCAGAAAAGACTTCCTTTTTGTTCGGTTGCGTAGTGATTAATGATAACATTACTGCGACCTTGGAGGAAAAAAATATTTAACTATATCAGAAGTATAAGCAAATGACGTCATGGGTATAATCTAGAACTCTTGTATTTACCAGAAACTAGCATTTTGTGCAAATTTGCGAAAACCCTTAGACTATCTTAATCTGAACGTATCAAAATATCCATTCTTTGCGGATGTCTAGATAATTATTATTAACGGTAAACATTAAGACAGCCAAGAAAATATAATTACGTGTAAGTTTATTACTTAATACGACAAATATACAAACCTGGAATAATATGTACAAACATTGCCGACACAGAACTACAAAGTTGGCAGACCTCGGGCCGCTTGATAGCTTATTGTTTAAGAATAAACACGCGAATGCAATTTCAAATTTACCATAAAATTTCACAAGGTATATTTTAATAGACAAACAATTTGTTTACATAAGAGACAATGAATTCTCTAAAACTCAAATCAAAATAAAAAATCGTTTATTAACTTTTTAAACACAATTTTCAGCATTATATATTATATTTTATTATTAAATAATGTCCAATATTCTGGTGATAATTAGAGCTGAACTTACGACAGTTTCTCGCGCCCTGATCTGAGAAGAGCCAACAATAAACTCAGTGGAGTATTTTTTTTATTGTTACCATTTCACAATTATTCAGATTTCAATCTATACGGTAGAAGGAAGTATGGATATTCTTAAAGTCTTGAATCTCCCCAATTGGGTCGAACTGTGGATGTAAATCATATTTATTCATATACATATAAATATATATATATACATATACTATACATATACATATTCCCCCATAGAAGTTCCAAATTATTAGACGCAGAGATTTGAAAATTTTCGTGATGATAGAACGTGTTAAGAACTCATTAGAAAAATTATTTTGGAGTTATTTAACTAATACGTTTATGGCGTATCAGATTAGGATCCCACAAGCCACTTCTTTCAATGCTTTATTGTTCTTATCAGCAATTATTATATAATTATTTTATTCAGTTCTAAAATGTTTAATTACTCATTATAAAAATAGTAATAGACGACAGTAAATTAACCTTTTTATCCGACGAGTTCAACGCTTTTGGGAGCGGAACTATTCAATTGTACAGCATGGAAAGTGGCCCACAAATAAATTTGGGACATAAACAGTATCCTTTAGTTAATGTGTTCGTTCATTTAGTTAAATACTACTTGTAGGGAACGAACGAATGAGACGAAATCCAATTAAAAACTTTCGGAATTACATCTGTCCTTGATATTAGTTCATTCATATCAATGACCCTTTTAAAGCCGCCATAGCTCAATGATGCGAAATTCCGTAAGATTTTCCGTTCAAACTCCGACCTCGATAAACTATCACTTGCCGACGTAGTTATAAATTAACACCTTACAAGGTACATCAAGATTAATTGCAAAAAATATTTCTAAATTCTTAGTATTCTTCTCGAGAGAATGGACGCAATATAGCAATGATATTCCTTCTAGCGTTATCCCCATCCAGTACCAGGGTCCGCTTAAATTGTTGAAGAAGTGGCTGTAGAGCGAATTAAATGACCAACTGCGTCTGACTTCATCCCCGGAACCCTAACGATACGATTCATAACACTCAGTTACATTAATCGATAACCCCTGTTTTAGGTACCTGCCGAAACATAGCGAAAGTCGGGTATTTGTAAACCAGTGTTACAATGTGTCATTCATCTATTACCCGGTCGCAGTAAGAACTGCGTAACCTAGCGCTCGACTCAAATGCCGGCCACTGATTAAGTTACCACCTCCTATAGCAATTATATTTGTTATAGTTTGAGGGTCAAAATTTCTTTATTATATAACTGTTTTAAAAGACCGCTATACAAAGTACAAAAAGTCTTGGTTTCTTTTATAAAAAAGGTCTATTCTTGTAGTCTACTTTCTACTGTTTTCTCGTTCAGTTCAAGAACACCAAAGATTTTACACGAATTTTTCTTTATCCGCAGCGTTTCAGCGCACAATTTAGTCCCGTACGTTTTTGCGTACTGGTCAAACTGGCGTTTATTAAGCTTAGCACACGTGCCAATCTAGAAACCTCGTGAAATGCCTCCAATGGAAAGTGGCCGCCAAGTTCAGTACATTTACATTACGCGTTCGCCCTTCGAACAGCTGATCACTTGCTCAATTTGTAACACTTTTAGCTTTTATTATTACTCTTGTACAATAGATAGAGAGATTTCATGCCATCATACCAAATGTATGGGTATACCTATCGCCTCCGGTGTTTCCAAACCGATACAATCTAAAGACTGACCTGGTAGTCATGCCCTTTTGGGCATCATACTATACACTATATATTACTTTTAGCCAAAGTCTAATTAAATAGTAAATTAGCTTGTAGTGTGATGAATTCAATCGTTTTCTTTCGTCCTTTCTTTATCGCAGAAAAAAGAACAGTGGGTAATATATGCGTTATTTGCGGATTTCCCCGGACGAGTGCACCGCAATGCGTGCGTCTAAATCCGCGGCAGACGTACGTACGTGTCATTATCCAATTGTTATGTAAGGCGGCGACCTAAAATCTAATCTGGCAACCTGCTGAGCGCGATTCCGGTGGCGGTACTGCCAGCGGGGCGGATTTAGGCCGCCACTTTTTTATTTAAAGTCATCACAGTTACAAGGTCACTGCTAAAATTCGTGCAAAGCCTTTTACCCTGCCATTGCATCTAATAATCTGCTGGCCACGACTTTGGTGGCTGCACTACCAGCGGGGCGGAACTAGGCCGTAATTATTTTATCCCAAATTGATGATTTGAAATGTCGTAAGGTCATTGCTGAATTTTATGCAACTATTTTTTAATTCATATTTCATGCCACTACACCAAATTTGATAACCTAGACAACGCGATTCTGCATTATCCTGTACTAGTGAAACTCACTATTCTATCTAAATTATTTCCTCTAGTCCCTTAGAAGTACTCATCATCATCATTCACAGACCTTTCTATCCCACTACTGCGTATAGGCCTCTGCCCATTAATACCGCTCCCAAAGGTCTAAGGGTCTGGAACTAATTTAAACCAGGTTCGACCAGCGACGGACATTATGTCGTCGACTCACCTCATTGCAGATAGTAAAAGTAGTAGCATTATTTTGCCACTAATCTTAAAACTATTTCCACTACCACTAAAACGAAATGCTAAGAAGAATAAAACATTAGTCTATTCTTCTTAGCATTTCGTTGACAAGCACTATATTGTCGCAACTAAGAACGTAGCAACATCAACTGCCCTATCAGAGGCAGCCATTAAATCGTCCTGCATGCAAATGTTAGGGCACGCAAGACACGATAAAAACTCGGGCAACGTTTACCTTGCATCGCATAAACAGCTCAGGTTGGTGTCAATCTATTAAAAACTATTGCTAGTAGTGTGTCAAGAGCTATTGCTATTAGCCCATTTTAAAACTATTACCAACTACTACAGATAGACCACTGAAATTTATTTCTAACCCTTGGCAGTCGCGCCACGCACTGTTAGCTCTGCTAAATCGGAAAGTGCATTTGACTTTGCAGTTATATGGTTTTCAAGGGTATTCGGAACGTGGTCAGATATTATTTGCATTTGACATCAGCGCTCGTGTGGACACCAGCGGACGCTAGGCATATTATCTAAACAAGTTACCTCGTATCATATACCTGATGAAATCAACTATCAGTTTATAACTCGTAAAGGCTCAATGTATGAATGCAGTTCCTAATCAATTTAGTCCTAGTAGCAAGTTTTGTTTTTGTACTACATATATATTAGATTTATATAGCATATATTAGTATATAGGTAGTGCTATAACCCGCGACTTCGTCTAAATGGGCCACCCTTATCACTTAGGGGTTGAAAAATTAGTTTACGACCGATTCTCAGACCTACCAAATATCCACAAAGTTTTCGTAAGAAAGATTGTGAGGAGTTTGACAACAAACACTGTGACACGAGAATTTTATTTATTAGATGTTTCATTAAAGTAATGAAATATTTTACAGCATAGAATATTTGGTATATCTATCTTTATAATAGCATAAGGTCACCTATCACGAAATCTCGTCAAACGCGGGACGAACAAAAATTAAATTTGGCTAGAAAATAGTTTTTAGGTACTAGACGTCCGCTAAGATCGAATTTTCGATTGGGCTAGATTAAGGAGATCTAAGGGCTCTCGCTAGTTTAATTTTACGTGGACGAAGTTGCAGGACGCAGTAGAAAATTCAAACAGATAATTGGAAATATAAAGAAACAAAAAAACAACAATACGTTTTTGAAGAGATAAATACTATTAACGCAAAAATCAAAACTCGATTTGTTTTGACAATATTGATAATGAAAATCAATAATGATTCCTACAAGCCTCTGTGCAAGATCAAACATTTAATTAAATAACAAGCAATGCTATAAATAAAATAAACGACCAATAGAATGCCATTAAACCAGCTTGCACCGTCTTCAGAGAGGAAGTTAAGATTGTTACGTAAAGCATAACGGAAAATGTACTAGTGGGATACAAACGAAGCGCTCAAACTACATACCCTCATTATGATTTTAATTACCTTCATTACATGTTTATTTGCCTTCGCCCATTTTAATTGACTTCAATGAGTTTTCAATTTTGGTTCTCGTTAAATTGTTTTGATATCGGGCCGCTGATAAGGCTTGAAACGGCCATTGGTAATGTCATTGCTGAGTGGTTTCCGGTTGTGTGTATTGGAACTGCCTTTACTCTAGTAAATGTTACTTAAGATTTTTAAGAAACTATGCTTTTATTTTTTTATACATCTCAATTTAGTTAGTATCTTGCCCTTATATTCACAACATATATGCTGTGTGTGATAGGTTTCTTCAAATCGTAAAGTCGGGGATTTTCTGACATACTGTCAGAAAATGCATGACTATACGTTTGCCGGAATGGGAAGGTGTGGGTAGAGAGGGAGGAAGCTTTTGCCCACCAGTGGATAATTAAAGGCTAATCAAAAAATATGTAAGGGGCACGTCAGTAGTGAGCATAGCTTCAATAATAGTGATTTGGATCGTCGTCATCTTCTATAACTGGATTAACTTGATAGCACCTGAAGTTGTAATCTAAGAGCAATCTATTTTCTTAGCAATCTCCATGGATTGACCATGCAGGTGTCGAGTCCATCGTATTGCAGAGGAAGGACCCACGGCAATGCCTGGGACTAGTGATCCAAGTGTATCTACACTTGGCCCGTTAAAGTGATCTCTCAAATCTTTGAGAGATCCCTTTAACGGGCAAGGGCGCTCACCTCCACTGCCCGTGTTATCTTACCTGTCGAACCAATTCAGGTCTGATCTTATCCTATAATTATATCATTCTTGTAGTCTTCATCATGGTGATGCTGGTCAGTCTTATATTTTAAAACGTCTCTAATGTTAATTGATAGAATCAGGCGTTACTTTGCGGAAATCCATGACATGCATAGAGAGATAGGCTCTACAAACGTTTTACTTTACGAATAACCTTTGTAGAGTCTATCTCCTGATGATGCTTCGGTGTCGAAGCGAAACGTGCGTTTAGGCACATCAATGGTTTGGTTTGTTTATTATCTTCCATGACTACCCAGACTTATGACACCATAGCCTCTGTGCCCTCAGCGACGCATAGGCCCAGACTTTCGACCCCATGGCCTTCGCGCCCCTCAGCAGCGTGGAGGCCCAGACATTCGACAAAGACCTTATAAAAGTCAACCGGTCGGAGTGATTACTGCCATACTGACGGACGCGATGCGTTCCCGGCGTTGCCAGTTCACCTCTATACAATTCTAAATTTTAAACTATATCCATTTCCATGAGATTTCATTGATAAAAATAGTCTTCAAAACGGTGCATGGACCATACGTAACGTTCATGTAACATTGAACTGTATGTAAATGAAAATTTGACCTGGTTTTGTTAATTCACTTTTACCTAGGTAGGGGAAAAATTTTAAACTTCAATTTGAGCTTGATTGTAACCCTAAGGCTTATTTTCACTGTAAATTCTTTAATATTATTTGTAAATTATATGTTAATTGAACGAGCATCGAAGATATTTTTGTTGTAGAAATTGGCAACCCGTTCCCGTATCGTCCTCGTGTCGTAGCCTGTAAATAAACCATATCGTATTGTAGTCGCTTAAGGTACAATAATACTGTTGTGAAATTACCTACGTGTTTTAGACTTTTACTTCATTGCCAAATCGATGTGCCAATGTAGGCGAACTATATTTGTAAATACTACCTAAAATTCATACATTCACGTTTCTGATTACAATTTTTATATATGTAGTGAATTTGATATATAACTATTAGATATCCAATTGTAAATAATTTGTTTCTGTAGTATCAGAAATATATTTTTTATTTCTCTGACTTAAATACTCAATAATCATTTTAAAGTTAAGAAATAAAAATTATCTTATAAGAGACGTGGCATACTTTAGATAATTTTATTTTCTTGTACAACTTTACTTTCTCGTTAAAAAAGAAAAGCATCTTTTCTTCTTTCGATCCACCTTTTATAATTATTTGGATTCTAAAGTATGTGTTGTCACTTATAAATCGATTTTTAATGTTGGGGTAAAAGTATGTAGCGTATTAAATTGTGCGTGTAATTTTAATATAATGTATCTACTGTTAAATTATTGGTTATATTAATTACTATGACAAACAAAATCACAAGCAGGTGAGCAGTGCTATAATTCATATTGAAATGCAGTCATTTTGAAAATGCAAGTTTATTTTACGCAGCCGTTTTACGTTAATTGATATTATATTGGCAGACCTAAAGTATTATATTATTATTTTTTAAGGCTCAATCAAAAAATATATTTTTAGAGCTTAAAATATCAACGCGTTTTGTAAATGTACCTAACAAAAAACATGCTAAAATCATCGTTATAATTTAAGGACAGAAATTCTTAAAGCGATGATTGCAATATTATTATATATTTCTGTTGTATTGATCAATGTAACCAATAGTTATGAATGAGTTTTGGATGTTAATACATTAACTTAATTTAAACAGACTTTTTCTTATGCTATGCTTGATATATTACTCATCAACAAAAAGATACGAATAGCGTTGTTAAATTTTCATCTTCTAAAGGATGAAGGTACCTGCCACAGATTCACATTATGTACGAGGAATCTCGTAAACCCCCACCGGGCCTTTGATAAACCATTACCAATTTAGATTCATAATTATAAAAATTTGGGTTTTATTTTTATATATATAGAAGGTATAGATTCATGGTCCGCTAGCATTATTGAACAGAGTATATTTATGCTCAAAGTTATGAAACTTTATTTTTGCTCAAAAATACGAAATACATTTAAAAGAGAAAATCTGAAACCTGCAATCAATTGAGGAAAATAATTCATTTTTACCACAACTCGTTTCCAATGGGACGTCACATGCATTGCTTTCAATTCTTGATTCATTTAAACCTAATTTTATATATTCGAGCCGCGTATACTTTTATTTCATAA
>JANCMC010015091.1:194383-226384 GCA_024363005.1 Charaxes varanes
ACATGCATTGCTTTCAATTCTTGATTCATTTAAACCTAATTTTATATATTCGAGCCGCGTATACTTTTATTTCATAAAAAACTAGCTGTGTCTGCGACTTCGTCCGCCTAATATTAGGAAAAATATAGCGAGATGATATATATTAGTCTGTAGTCTTCCTCGATAAATGTGCTAATTTAATTAACACTGAAAGAATTTTTCAAATCGGACCATTAGTTTCTGAGATTAACGCGTTCAAGTAAACAAACTCTTCAGCTTTATACATTAGTATATATACATATATATAAAAAAACATCACTTATTTGTAATGGTAAAGATTCGTAGCAAACCAATCATTAAATAATTTTTGGAAATATTGCAATAAAAATGACAAAATAAAAAAAAATTATAATAGTTTTAGGCATTTTTATTAGCAATACAGTCTGTTTAAATTAAGCGTAAGATATATTACATAAGAAGATTACTTTATGCAGTCAATGCAGTTGTATATTTATATTCTAGTATATATCCGTCTATTTACAACTTTTTTAACAGTAAATTTGCAATATAAAGTAACTATTACTAGAATTATTCTATGGTATCATGGTAATAAAACATTTGAGTTATTAGTTACATTTACGAGATTTCCTCAAATCCAAATCAGCTTTACAGTTTTTACTGTGATTTAAACTGAGCAGTGATCCCTTTCAAACACATTATAGCACTATATCTTGCTAAACATTGATTAGTGTTTTTTTTTCTGTAAAGTAAACCTACTTTTTTAAATATATGTGTTGTTTTTGTCTGAATAAAGTTTCTTTCCTTAAAACTAAGATCAGCACACAACAGTCTCAGCAACAACTGAGTCTAATATCGTAAGGATACATAAAATATCAGACTCAGTTTCGGTAATATAGATCCCTCTTTTACTCTACCATTTATATTATTATTTGTACTTAAGATTTTATTAATCTATTATACGTACTGGAGTAAAAACATAATACAAGAGAGTGTATAAATATATGTATAACAAAAATTCAACACATATTACTGCATTCAACAATATTGACTGATTACTGCATAAAGTAACATTATGCAGACTCAACACTAAGTAACTTACTAATATAAAGTGACCACGATATAATTTTACGTCATAATCTTAATGTAAGTCGAACCTAGTTGTTGTGACGTAACAATGATGACGTCAGCTCAAGTTGTGCCAACCGGTTGCCCTCTTGAAATATTTTGTAAGTTTACATATAAAGTTGATTAAGAAAACGAATTGGTTTTATTTCGAAAACATCTCTGTTACCTACCATTCACCTTTATAATTTAATCATTTTAGGACTAAAAAAATTATTGTATATGATAGCCATAACAAATACGTTCATTATAGTTCAGGTACCAAATATACAAAACCTTATACCCTGTTATGAAACATTCTGAGTTTATTTTAAAAAGCTGTACGAGTAAAGTTTCCGAACCAGCGAGTTAATAAAAAGATACCGCTGTTCACAACAAAGCAATGATGATTAATGCAAGAGCTTTTACTGAAAATATATATATATACGAATACATTTTTATGTAGCGAGCTCGTACCGTGGGAAAAGTATTTAAAAAGTAATATTCGCATGACAACATTAATTTACATCCTAAAGAATATGATAAATACGAATGTAGTAGTATGTTTGATTGTCGTGTTTTTATAGCTGCAAAATTTAATCATAATCGAATGAGTCCACCGTACTCAAAAGTACATAGAGTCCCTTTTCCTCAAATGCTTAACATATTATAATATTAATTTATGTTCAGCTTTTTTTATATAATAGGGGGCAAACGAGCAGCCGGTTTTCCAGAGGGATCGCAGATGCGTTGCCGGCCTTTGAGAAATGAGTATGCTCTTTTCTTGAAGGTAGTGGGCTTGATGTATAATAGTATATTGATCATCGCACCGGTCAATGATCTTTGATGTTACAATTCCAAGGGATGATAATCTCATTTAAGAATATAAATACGTAGACCTTGCTCATTAAATTGTTTCGCTTATCGTCAGTTATAATCGTGCCGGTTAATAACAAAGAGCCTGGGCCGTTCTCTTAAGAAGTTCTCACAACTAACCAAGAAAATAGGCACGTAGGGGAGCTAGGTTCGAGTACTGTCCTAATATTATCAATATTTTTCATCAATGTGTAAGTGAGAGCAGCTGTCAACAAAGTACAGCTAGCCATGATGGTTGCCAACCTCCGATAGGAGATGGCACTTGAAGAAGAAGAAAAAGAATCAAGTAAACAACCTGCCCATTAATTGAACATGAACCGATTTCGACGGGACTTCCACTGACAGATAGATGATAATGCAAGAAAAAACATAGCACATGAGTACTTTTGCTTAAAAAGAATTAGGATAAAAAATTTCAACAAAATCACTGAATTCACGCGGATGAAACCGCGGGTTACAGCTAGTGCTACATTCTGGAAAGTTAATAAGCTTCTTGACAAGTTACACTCAGCTGATTAACTGTGCAACGAGGCATTGACGTCCATCAATCAAGCTAACACATAGACACTGGGGCACCCATTAAGAAAATAAATACGTCTTATAAAAGCACGCACGATATATGCTGTTGTATTTTAAATGTTTAAATTAACTAACGAATAGAGACAAATTTGTTAGCATTCCATGGATTCACCGTGCGGGTGCCAGGTCCGTCGCGTTGGTTTAACAAGCGAGTCCGAAACCTTCCTCCCATCGTTTTCCTACGATCAACAGAACGGCAACTTCTACCAGCCAGAAATAAACGAAAAACAATATTTTTCATTATTGGAAATCGCTTGTAAAGATTACCAAAATTGTATATTCTTAAATTTAACTAACATCTTTAGAAAAAATAAATTTATATCTGATTTTTGCTATAAAATCAACATGATTATTGATTCGTTATACTATGAACGGACATATTTAATTCCGAACAATAGAAACTTTACTTCTCTTAATGCTAGAAACGTTCACAGGCAGGCACAAAATAAGGTAAGAACCAATATTGAAACTATTAATGAAAACTCAAAAGGGACAATATTATACTATTTCAAACCGCTCCAAAAGAATCGAAATAGCGATACCATTTTAAATTCCAACAGCAGCCCAGACTTAAGATCCAACCTTAAACCTAATCATAAAAACGGTAAAATCAGTGATAATTTTTTTCGAGTATAAGTACAACTTTAATGTCATGCATCAAAACATAGCTAGCTTACTAAAAAAAATGGATATTTTAAATATAACTTTAAAAGAACTCTCTGAACAGGGAATGATAGTAGATGTTCTATGCGTGTCAGAAACATTTGTCGATATTGATAATCTATCTAATATTAAAATAGACGGTTACAAGCGAGTCTCAGCGTTTTGTAGATCGAATCAAAAACGCGGAGGTGTCTGTATTACCGCGCCCGACGTTGCTTAACTTCGGTGATCGGACGAGAACCGGTGTATTCAACGTGGTATGGACGTTGGCGATTGAGGGTATGAATTGACAGTACGTTTTCTAAATCATGACGTCATACGATAACTTATTCACGACATTATCATGACAAATAATTTTAAAGGCAAATTTTGATTTAAATTTTCCAAATTTAAAATTATAACGAAATGTTATGTTGTCAATCTAATACATTTTAATGTGTGAAGCGTATACCACTTAATGAATATTGGCACAATTATAGTACAGATGATGGTTTGCGAATACTAATATTATCGCGTTACGAGACTCTATTAATAATAACGATATTAAGAGTGTATTAAAAAAATTCTTTTATAACTTAAATCAAATAACCTAATAATATAAAAAAAAAATAAACAAAATAAAATGCATTGATATTATGACTTCAAAAAATAAGCCCGTATATGCTCGGGCCTACGGAGGCATAAAACAAGTCTTGTCGTTTACTAATGAGTTGCACGGTGAGAAGTCACTTTTGTTAATAGCCGCGTTGTTTTATATAATCGCATATTGAGGAATATTCATATCCCCACAAACTCATGAGAGGTTTTTGGATATGAAATTTTACTTTTTGAAGAGTGAATAAAAATGTATAATTTTTTTGGCCCATATCCGTAAACTCAAATTTGAGTATTTTTTTTATTTTCCTGCTTATTGGAGAGTAGTCGTTACCCGCGACTTCGCCCGCGTAAAATTAGTTGAGAACTTTTAGCGTGATGATATACAGCCTATAGCATTCCTCGATAGATAAGCTACCTAACACTAAAATAATTTTTCAAATCGCACCAACAGTTCCTGAGATTAGCGCGTTCAAGTAAACAAACAAACTCTACAGCTTTATATTTTAAAGTTTAGACATAGATTTCAATAGAAAGTGAAAAGAATGAGAGTTACAAAATATCTTTTTTGAAACTGAAATACATTTTAATACTTTAAGAATATTGCAGCCTGCAGACGTAAGCCCCACTTAAACCATGTCACTAATTTTGAGTTAAAGAAGTCTAGTTAGGGATTTGTTATATATATTGATCAGCAGGGTCGTCTTAGTCCATTCCTGGGCCTTAAAACATATTGAATTACATCAAAATATGTAGAGCAAAATAACAGCTAAGTGAATTTTTTGCAAATTTCTGAGTGTCCGGTCTGTAGTCTAGAGGCTCGTGTTTAGGGTAAAAGATATATGTATCAAATTGGTCAGGCCGTATTGCACTTTTAACCAGACTATCGAACATCTAATGATACATATCTATACAAATATATAAAGCTGAAGAGTTTGTTTGTTTGTTTGAACGCGCTCTCCGAAACTACTGGTCCGATTTGTAAAATTCTTTCAACGTTAAATAGCCCACGCTAAGACTAATAGGAGCGAAGCACCAATGAAGTATGTTTTAAAATCAGCGGTTTCTTTCCCCCTTTTGAGAGTTTGCGCTGCGTAAACGGTTAAAGTTTCGCAAAAATCATGTATGACGGAATTAGTCTCCTTTAAAAGTTCTAATTAAAAGTCCGCGACAGCATGTTTCTATATTTTAAAGTTGGCTAAGTATAACCTTTTTTATGCTAATCATATTTGTTCTAAAATACTGCATTATTTGTGAAGTTCTTTTTATAAACATAATATTAATCCTTATCCAAAAACTATTTTTAAGCCTCTAAGATGTAATGTGTGTGGCACACGCGGACGTAGTAGTAGGGAACAGCTAGGGAATAAATAAAATCTGGATTGACTGGAGAAAGAGAGAGACGAATTTCTTAGCATTCCATGGATTCACCGTGCGGGTGCCGGGTCCATCGCGTTGCAGAGGAAGGGTGATGGTGTTGTTGTCGCGTTTCGTTCGGTTTGTGAGACTCCCCGGTGGCCTAAACTCGTCATTAAGGGCCGGCAGTGCATCTGATGGCCTTCTGGTCGCGCGTATGTCCATGGGCGCCGGTAGACACTTCGGTGCCTGCTGCCTGCTCGTCTTCCCCCTTGTAACATAAAAAAAATTCTGTTATAAAGATTTTTTATAAGCTGACCGTTTACGTTTTAGGTCTAAGGTGAGTTAATGATGCAGGCAGCTTCGTTACAACGTTTTCTATATGCCATTCTAAGAATTATTTCGATATCTCCGTCCAACACTGAGGTACAGCTATTTTGTCATTTAAACTGAAATAAATTTTTTAGTTAAAAACACAAAATATCATTAAAATAACATTTTAATACCATGCCGATTTTATCGAATTCTAAGCGGAGTGAGTTGTAAATGACAAATCTTTTTTTTTCGATTACCCACAAAACAGCTTTTTTGAGTTAGGTCAGTTTATGACTAAGCGTGCTATATGATACAGGACATTGCAATTTGAGCCATTTTGCTGTTTTAACCGACTTTCAAACACAAAGAATTTCTCAATACAAATGAGCCTAGATAGCTCAACGGGCACGAGGCTATTTCTAAACTCACTTATCTATCTAGTAAGTTAGAATTGTGCTGGGAATGGAACCAAGCACCTCGCAAAATTAATTCCAATCTTCTTCTTGCTGTTGCGTTGTTTGACTGTATGTTATATGTAATATAATGTTATCCTGTATATGTGTAAATAAAAAGATAAAAAGACTGATGGTAAAAAAGTCCCTCCATTTTAATAAACCTAATGTAACCACAGCACAATGTAAAATTCATGGGTGTTAAAACTCTTTATAGCGGGCACCTTTCAAGAAAATAAAAGCCATTAGAAAACAAAGGGTCCCTTCTCGCTCGTCACAATACAGCGAATGTATTCTCCAGCTTCTAAGTAGATGTAAATCTTTCCAATCTCAACATCTAAGGGAAAATAAACAATCGTACCTACCTTGGGAAAACCGAAAGTTTTCTTATTATAGAGCCCCGAATGTTTAATGCATGGACTACGATTTATTGAGAGAAAATAATGCTGGGAATAATTTTGGTGATTGTGACACAGTGCTTAGTTTTTCTTTTATTTATTTTTTTGTATCGTATTTTTTATGTAGACCACGGCTGTAGAAGCATAGCAGGAACACAACACTACATACAAAGCATTGACGATTGACTGATAAAAACACCGTCGCAAATAATGCATTATTTAAGAACAAATTTGGTTAACATAAAAATAATTATAGGGAGCCAACCATAAAAGATAGATATAAGCTGTTGCGGATTTTTATTTAGAACTTTTAAAGGGGAACAATTCCGTCATATCAGTCGTGTCGTCGTCGTGTCAGTGCTGTGCTTTGGTGGCGGATTCGGTGGTGTAGCCTTCGGGTTGCAGCATTACACCGATTTTTCCTCGTATTCATTCGCGGTTTAAAGCAAAGTACTTTAGTATTACATGCAAACCATGTAAATGTACATATCTATGAACAGTGTTTTTTTTTTCAAATAAATATTTTCTTTCTTTCATAATAATTTATTTTGTTGCCTCGAAATTCTACAAAGGCTATTCATAAAGTCTAGAAAAATGGTCGCGTAAAGTAGTTTAGTTTCTCATGCATGTCATGGATTTCCGCAAAGTAACGCCTGATTCTATCAATTACTTCTTTAATTTATCTTATTAGTTATTTTTTTTTCTGTTTTTTAACTTTTTATTTTATTTTTACTTACTGTTATCACAACAACCACACAGACATTCCGAATGACATCATCGTAGGTGCTCCCTCCATTACAAACAGTTCATGATTGCCGGCTGATCGAAATTCGCCCATAAAACTTTTTGCATACGACATACATACATATATTGTTCTATTCACAGAAAAATAAAATTTGACAAGTAATATAACATACGGTTGTCACGAGTTCACTTCAAGTCGTAATGTATAAATAATTTATTAAATAAAAATAATTCTAGAAATCAGTCCAATATGAAAAAAACCGACAAAAGTTTAGGGGGCGCATCAACCAGTTTTTCAATATATCACGTTTTATTGCCTATGTCGGTGACTTACGTTATAGCATTCGTCTAGCATATTTGAATTTAAGTAACGCATTTGTAACTGGATTTTAAAACAAGATAGCAAGATCTTTTAAAATAGAAATGTGTGTAATATAGGAGTTGTTATTCACTTAACATCAACTGCCTGCTAATATTTTTATACAATAAAGGGCAAACGGGCAGGTGGTTCACCTGAGTAACTACCAACGCCCATGGACAACAGCAACAAATGCGTTTCCGTCCTTTGAGGAATGAGTACGCCATTCTGTTCTAAGTTGTATCAGTTCTTATTTATATATAACAATATATTTAAGAGACTTATAGCAAAAACGCAAAGCATTTTTGTCTGTCTGTTTTTCTTTTTATACCCAGACTCCAGAGGCGGGAATTGAACCCACGACCCCCGAAGCGGAAAGCAGGGTCACTGCCCACTGCGCCAACGGGCCAACGGACTAGATTTATTAAAGTGCCCACGACTGTGAAAATCTGAACTTTACTTTTTTAATGAGTGTCGGGGCGAAAACGAAGCCAAGGCTCGAGAAACTGTAAACATTAAGATATTGATTACAATTAGCTGCCGTCACGCCTCAGCCTTAACCCTGCACCCCCCGCGACCTCACGCCTCCCATCTTACTACACTTACACTACCTCCGAAAATTATTGAGTCGACTCTACACTACGATCACTGATCGGAGCGAAGACTCCATTGAGCAACGGATCGTAATCACAACTCGAGCCTACTAATAAGAACAGCTAAAACAAAAGGCTTAGCGTTGGGAGGACCCGCATAGTTTTTCATTTAATGTTATTTTTTTTATTGAATTGTTTTTTTTGACAGATAACACATCTAGATAAGAAGTTAAATTACTATTGTAAAGCGCAAATCTATAGGCGTGATAATGTTTCAATAAAATAAATAAATAAATATATAGGACTGTATGACACACGGACGTCTGTTCCTAAGGTAGACAACTTAATGCCTGTGTTCTATACTGGGTTCTTAGTAGACCCTGTGCTCTAAGGAAATGCCTACATAACATAATACATTCCTAATTTAAAGGAGGGGCTCTCCTACGCAGAGAGCACGTCGCCACCTCTCACATCTCTCGCAGCCTTTCAGCCTCCCTCTTCTGTCGCATCACATTCTCACAGAAGAGGGCTACCGGCTGCCACGAACTATTACTAGTTATAATGGGCATAGTGAGAGATCGCCACCTATAGATAATATTAGGCATACTAAAAGCATTTCTATTATGAAGGTAAGGTTCACAGAAAATAAGCTCTCCAACTATTCCAATAAAAGGGAAAAGAAAGGAAAATAGAAATAAATGAAAACGCTTCACAGAATTGAATGCAACGCTGCTAAGGATGGGCTCGTGCTATTGTTAGTGCGACTATTACGTATACAAAGACTTTAATAAAATCGCTTTAAGTTCGCTCGAGAGATTTCAATTTTAATAAGTTTTCAGGTCTATTGGTTATAAAAGAGTTTCTGAAGGCAAAAGTTTCCTTGAACGAGTATAGCTGAATATTAATTCATTCCGTTATTTTATTACTTATTTTGCTCCAGCAATTATGAAAAGTTTTATAATATTTGTTAATAGTTTAAGAAAGGAATACGAATAGAAAGGGAAAAATTGGGAGTAATGTTCGGATTAATGCATTGCACAGATTATTCAAATTCTTATTATTTAGGATTAAGGGTAAGTATTTTAATATTTTCTACATGCCAGAAAACTATAATGACCATATAATTTGATATTGTTGTCACATATATCTTGGACTTTAAAATTTGAACGAAATTTCCAACTTTCAACTCGTATAGTGAAAATTTCATAGTACCTACACAGGATTTGAGAGATAATAATCCGTTAACCCGCACATGAGCTCAGTATTATAATTACGCCCAAAAATCCTTTCCTTCGATAAATGAGGGCCGTTTTCAGACTACCTGATCCCTTGCTCGGATTAAACGCGGCTTTACAAATAAAACCTCATTTGATCAATATTTCAAGGAGAAGAGAATCCTCTATTCTATTTCATTGCCGAAAAAAGTAAAAATGGGAGACATTTAAAATAGGTGTATAATTAGAGAGATTGTATTGATGTGAAGTCTTGCTGTAAAGCGCTCCTAAATTATTATACTTAATATTATTAATGTTGAACTAACTGTTAAATTAAGGCGGTAGTGGAGCTGTATTTTTGTATATCTCAAGTAAAGATTCCATCAGTACTAGGTGTGGTCACTCGGGGCCGGCAGTGTCATTGTAGGCATTGTGCGGGCACATAAGGAATCTGGGGATATCAGCCTAAACTTAGAGTTTGAGTATCTCGGTATTATTTAAAATTATATTGATTATCAGAATCAGTAAAAATTATTAGCTTCGAATGTACCTAATTTAAAACAGAAAAAAAGCGTAGATTTGTTATGAAACGTTTTTATATTTTCAAAAAGTACATAATTTAGAGATTTCTTTCGTATAAATTTAAACTTTCTATGATAGCATATTGCTAATGGTATTAATAATTTCTTACAAATGCCCCTGATGTAAGCTTGCAAATAAAAACTATTCCATCTCATTTGGTTTATTTGCATGAAAACTAGAATAGTGCCTCGAACGGAAACTTTATTCAGGAGCTTGGTTTTATAGAATAAGCAAATGAGACTCTAGCTTACAGGTCTGTTGGTTTGACTATTTATTAAGAAATATTTTCACTCAATATCAGAAACTACCACGGTCCACCATATTTCATAAAATTGGTCTAAGTGTACCACTGTTTTAAGGAAAATATGTAAATGGATTTGGGGCATAGAAGTACTAAATTATAGTTTCGCTTCGAAACTAGAACCTCATCAAAGATAGAGTCCTCAAAGGAATTTCCCTTGAAAATCAAATTAACCGTGAAGCAAATTTTCCATTATGTTTCTCGTTTATAATTAAAATGAAACTATCAAGTACTTATAAGGTTCTGTATCAAATTCGGTATCAATATCCGTCCCTAGTTCGGGGCAATTTCCAAATTTCCTGCTCCCATCACGAGACGAGGCTTGGAAGTGTTTTGATCGACGCGCGCGGAATAAATGATTACATTACATTTTAATGCTCAAGATAATTATAATATAACAATAATACTTTTAGGATCCCTCAACCCTTTATATTGTTAGTTATAACAATAATTGTAATTATAAAAGTAGATGTATTGACTTATTTTTAGTAGAAGTGTCATTGTAATCTGTGTTTAATGTCTATCTTTAAGTATTGCCACCTTGAAAATCATGACGTAGGACGAATATCTTTGGTCGATCGCAATGGCGGCATTAGTGGCATATCATGTTTGCAGTGGTACTATCATTGATAACAGTATGATGAATTTCTATTGATAGTTGTTATGGCAGCAATGATATTGAAATAGTGGGTGCCTATAAAAGCGGTGTATTGAGTGTATCTGTAATTATTCACTTAGGTCCCTGAGATTATTAAAGATAAAGTGGAACCAACTACATATTAATGCGCGCTGGGCGCTACGCGAGGGCGGTGGGGGTCTACTTGCAAACAACAACTTCGAGAAAAAGAAATGTATTTTTGGGAAAAGTAACCAAACTGGATAATTACCTTAATTTTAGTTCTATTAACTTTTATATAGGTTTTTATAAGGCAGCGGCTAACCGCTATATACAAATAAAGTTTGCTGCACAAAACAAAAATATATTGACATTCCCTACGGAATAAAATAGATTGTATATGCACACAAACCCTGCGTAAAAGGCTTTCTATAAATAATTAATAAAACCTCGAGCCCATACAGCTAATACTCACTTATCGGATCATAAAATACTACCGTTTTTTCTGACGCCATAATCCATGCTCTGGCAGAACAAATCTTACAAATACAAGTAACAACGTATTCTTATAAAGTATTATAATGGGAATTATTTTTTTACTTAACGACCACACATCTTAAAAATGTGTTATCGCCCTCTCCGCGCCTAGAAACAGCTTTCTAAATACTCAACAGATGAATTAAGAATCTAGGCTTGCTTACAATTGGTACTTTACGGATAATAGCGGTTAAATTACTGTAATAAATAGTATAAATATTGAAGTTGATTTAGCTTATTCTATAAACAGTATAAACACACCTCACGCCGCTTATTAACATCAACACAACCTAACTTAACTAACAGACTTGCACTTTACTGAAACTCCAGACGCGCAACCGTTTCACTTGTGATTTAATTTGTAAATTATATTGTATTAGTCTCCAGAAATCAGCGAGAGAGTCTGATTTTTTGCTGTAAATAGATTATTATTGATGACTCGCAGGAACAATTAGGCGTTACTTTTGTGAAAAATCCGCCTCAAATATATGTGAACAATATTTATCTCTCACAAAGTAATAGACAAATTGTTAGTTTGCTATTCCCGCAAGATTATTTTTTAAAATTTATTTACTATCTCATGTGTTTACAAGTTTTTCTCCGTGGCCTAAACCCTCACAACAGTGATAGACATATTGTTTAAGTTTACTTTTTTAATTATTCAAACAACCTTTAAAAACCTTTAAAGAAAGCATTGACAATGGTTGCGTAAAAAGGAGCAGATTAGAAATCAAAAACCATATCCTTGTGAGTAAAATTTTTAAACTCTCGTGTATAACGCGTAGTGTTTCGACTAAGTTTTCAAGAGATGCAGAATAAAAATTAAAAGCTTTTAGCAAATCTGCGCCTAACAAGCCATGAAGCTTACAAATTGACACCTCCCCTAGAGTGACAGCAACGTCTATTACGAGGTTGCACGAGATATAATGAATGCATTTTCATTTTTCGAAGACAGACAATGTCAATTTAGATTTCAATTGAATTATCCCTTATAATAGATTTCTCTTTTTATTAGAGTTTAGAAACAAATGTGTCTCAAAACTATATCTTCCTCACACGTGCAAGTTGTGGACTTATTTTCCTCCAGAGGATTTCCCAGGGCAGTATAATATCGATGTTTTCAAAAGTCGAGTGTACTGGTTGTCTTTTATAATGCTGTTTGATTTTCGAATAAAGTTAAGATTAAATAAATGTTTTATTAGCACTAAAACAATTTATTCGTGAAGGTCGCTTTGTAATCTTTTTGTACCGCAGGCCTGTTTCGGAATTTGAATACTTTGCGAGTTCAGTTGTTATGGTAACGAAGTTACGAAGTGACAGCTTCGATCGTTCTTTATTTCTAATGCAGACCTATAATAAGGTTGACTAGGTTTCTATATAGGACTAGATAAAACCCGCGACTTCATTCGCTTCGAATTTAATAACTTTGTCCAATTTCATTTTTTTTGGTAAAGAACCTTAATTCTGTTTTTGGGGTTTCGTAGTCCTATAAGAAACCCTTATAATTTCGCAAAATCCGTGCGTCAGTCTGTCCGTTCGCAAGGAGGTTTTCTATGTTAATAGAACATGCTAAAAACTCATTAGGAAAATGATTTCGAATTTATAATTATTATAAACAAATACCTTATGATACGGAACCTTCCTTGGTTTTAAATTGGTCTATCCGATCTCAGGTTATGGCGTGTCGGAGGTAAATAGGGTTTAATTTTTATACTCCTCTATTCATTATCTATTACTAATATATAAAGGTGAATGCGTCCGATTTGAAAAATTCTTTTATTGTTATAGACAGCCCATTTCTCGAGGAAGACTATATATCATCACGCTGAAATTGTATCTATTATTTGACCTAATTTTACGCGGACAAAGCCGCGGGTAACCACTAGTTTATATTTTGATTACCAAATAGTTTTTATGTTATAACCGTTTGTGGCAATCTACAATTATCTTTTTTGTTTGTTACCTCAGAACTTTCGACAAGGTGAACCAATTTTGATGATTACTTTTTTATTTGCAAGCTCACCAGCTTGATTGAGATCACAAGAGAAGCACCCTTCTCTTGTGGTCTCATTTCAATTTGGTTTAATTCTGACAATTGGAAGTAGTTTTTTTTTTGTTAAAATGGTATTAACAAAAATATCATTTTTCCGATAGCTAAAGTTTTTTTTTCAAAACGCTGCTGCTAGTCAGCACAATCTAAACTAAGTATAACGCAGGAATTAATCGTAAATTTAATTATAGCCAAATCATGAAAGGGCTAAAATTAATGGACTAATTAAACCGTCGTTTGCAACAGATACACATTTTTACAGTAGCTAAATACTAATTATGTGACTAAATTATTGATAACGTATAAATATTACTAATTAAAGGCGAATCGAAGATTACAATTGTGGGATATCTCCCGGGTGAACAGGTAAGGACGAAAACTAATACTCATTAACAAGAAGAAGTCTTATTACGTTATATATTAGGATGATTTTCCACTGACGAAACAATGCAACAAATGCAATCTTAGATTTATCATCTACCTTCCATTGCGCAAGGATCGAACAATTTATAACATTACAGATGCGTTGCCGGCCTTTGAGAAATGAGTATGCTCTTTTCTTGAAGGCCCCTAAGTCGTATCCGTTCGGAAATACAGACGCTGGTAATTGATTCCAGAGAGGAATTGTGCGCGCGCTATCCTCTATATAAACTATAATTGTGCCAAATTTCGTAAACCTCCTTTCTATCGTTTTCTCCTTTCTCCTTTCTTTCGTCTATCTATTGTTAGTTATAAAAGAAGTTGTGTTGTTTTATCCTCATATAAAAACATCAAACCGCTATGTAAATAAAACTTTAAAGTACGTAACAGGGGTAGCGCGGCGCGGGTCGTTGACTTGTTTTGGGCGTCAACATTTTGTTGACCATTGCTTCGCAATGTTCACGATACATTGCGCGCTCAATAATGTGATGAGAATAGCAACATCTGTAACTTCTCATTTCAAAGATGAATGGTTTTTGTGATTTTATTTAGGACATTGATTGTGGCCTTATCACAAAGTTTGCGGTACGATGCCTTTTACCGCCTGTATATATATAATATTTGTTTTTTATAGGTGGCTTGGTGCTAACAGTGCCTGGAAAGCTAGTGTGCGGTGGACTCGCGGGCGCTGTAGCGCAGTCCGTATCGTACCCACTAGACAAAACTATTTTTAAACTTCTAAGTGATAAGAGTGGCGAAAGCGGACGAAGTCGTGGGGAACAGTTAGTATTACATAAATTAAGTGGAATTACTAAAGTATGTCACGATTGTACAATATTTTAAAAATAAAAATGAGTTAAATTAAAAACATAAATCACGTCACAACGAACAGCAATCTGAGCGCGTGACGTCACTTCTTGTCAAAGAAATGGTCGTTACTAACGCATGTATATTATTCATAGTCTAAATGGAATTAAGTATTGTTAAATAGGCTATAAGGCAATTTGTGTATACTGTGACGAGTCATCATAGGAAGGAAGATATTAGCAATGTATGTAAATAAATTGAATGAAGTGTCTCTTTGAATGTTGAAATAATAATGTTCTACATAATGCATATGACTATACATATGTATATAGCGATTATATACGATTCCTATGACAACATTTCTAATTAAAAAAAAAATTGTCTATCTGTGTGTTTGTTACGGGTAATCTCCGAAAATATTAATAGAATTTCAATAGAAATTTCGAAAAGCAACTTTCAGTTAAACAATTAGTGACACGCAAAAAAGAAAATGATTTCCTCAAATCCAATATGATCATTGTTTCCTTCGTAAGGTTTTATTCATATGCCTATATTTGAATTAAAATAACAAACTAATACAAGAACGATATGACTTTGGGATCTTCAAGAATATAATTTCATTCATCTCGTAAAGGCTGGCAGCACATTGGCGATCTGATGATGTAGGTGTCCATAGACTAAGGTTGGCATGCATTTGTTATGATTAAATTATAACTTCGAGCCTAATTAGATACATTCTATGACTTGCTGAAATGGTATATTAAATATAATAAATAAAGAATTTAAATACCTATCGAAACTTCGCATAACGAATAAATAATGATATTATATTTTTACAAACATAAATAAAATGTAGGTATCGTTATTATATTCGATTTTTCTAAGTGTAACCGAAATATGGAGGGGTTTGAAACGGGCCTTTGCATATTTTTACAACTTTTTATAGAATACAATAAGTTAATCGTATATGCATATATATACTTAAAGGGTTATTTCATGTTGCGATATAATAAAGTAATTGGGTTAGTTTTGTAGTAAGCATTGCAAACTGGTGCATAAATCATAAGTAAGTATTCATTTATGTATAAAAAATTACTATATTATAATACATGGTGATAAAAATATATTTTCCGAAGTCCTAAATATACTCATATTAATGACGTGTGAGGTTAAGCTTTTTATGCAACCTATTGTTTCTAATAGTTCTTAACCGACATTCTTTAATCTGTGTCTATAAAAGCGAAAGATCACCTATCACGAAACCTCGAAAACCGCGGGACGTACGAAGAGGAAATTTTAGTCTAAAGGTACTTTATATTTAATAGATATCCGCAAAAGAACGGATTTTCGGTAGGGCCAGATTAAGGTCTAAAAGCTCTTGTAGGTTTACTTGGACAAAGCCGCGGGAAACAGCTACTTAAGAATAGAGCACTGTCGCTCCCATCTTGGCAAACATTTTTTGTGCTATTGTAACCCGGAGTCTTAAATTCAATGACTGGATTTTGAGTAAATTTTCACTGAAACATAGATAAATTTTATATAAAGTCACACAAAAAAGTTACTATTTTTCCAAGATGTGTTAAAATTCCTTTACGAAAATTGAAAATGATTAATGATTAATTAACTATACAGTGTTTACTAACGAAACGCTAAGAAGAATTAATGATTTTTTTTTTATAGTACAAGGTGGCAGACGAGCAGGCAGTAGGCACCGAAGTGCCTACCGGCGCCTATGGACATCTACACGACCAGAAGGCCAGCAGATGCGCTGCCGGTGAGACTTCCCGGTGGCCTAAACTCGTCATTAAGGGCCGGCAGCACATCTGTTGGCCTTCTGGTCGTGCAGATGTCCGATAGGCACTTCGGTGCTTGCTGCCTGCTCGTCTGCCCCCTTGTAACATAAAAAAAAAAAAAAAAGGTAAACACATGCAGCTAGATGGAAAAAAAAGAAATAAAAAAGACACATTTTAACTATCTGTCAGTTTTTTTCCTTTGTAAAATAATTAGTGAAGAATACTTAAGGGGCTAAAAAATAAGTAAGTATTACACCTAAACAGGGAGTTAGGTAATTATTTGGTTTCGTTATTTAATTCCGTCAAAACCGTTTTCCGGAAATTTTCCGAAGAGTTACTACTTATAAGAGTATATTATTTACCTATACTAATAGGTATATAAAGCTGAAGAATTTGTTTGTTTGTTTGTTTGTTTCTTTCCTCCTTGAACGCGCTTTTCTCAGGAAATACTGGTCCGATTTTAAAAAAATATTTCATTGTTAGATAGCACTATTATCGATGAAGGCTAAAGGCTATATATTATTATACTAAAATTTAATATAAATATATAATACATAAATTTATAATATATTAATAAAAAATATATTAAATTTATATAACATAGTGGGAGGTATAGAATTATGTTTCATATAATCGAAGTTTAGTGTATTAAGAAGACCTCACAAGAATTACGATAGGTTATTCGTTATAAACATATCAACACAATCTAGTTTTGACTTACGTATTAATACTAGGTGTTTCTCGCGACTTCATCCGCATAAAATGAAACTTGCAAGGCCTCCTTAATCTGGCCCTACAGAAAAATTCTTAGCGTACGTCTACCAACTATAACCTTGCCAAATTTCAATATTGTACGTCCCGCGGTTTTCGAAATTTGGAGTTAGCTGACCTTTCGCTTTTATACATACAGACTCTTATATAAAGTTCTATTATTTCGGTTAACCTATCAAATTACATATAAGGTACCTATAGGAAATTGCAAAGGAAAGCCTTTACAATAGTATTTCAACTTATTGACAATTTTACCTCTCTCGTACAACTGATTAATTGAATATTGTGCTTAATTATTTAATAATAAACACCTCAAATATTAGGGGATTTTTAATTAAACACTAAAAAAAAATTCGCTTCAGCTTTTCTCTTGGCACACAAGTATGGACAACATAAAAAGTATAATTCAAGATCAGCTCGATTAAATTTGATGAAAATTCCACGCGAAGGCGCTATAATTACATACATATGGATAATACACCCAGACTCGAGTTGGGAATCGAACCCACGACCCCCGGAGCAGAAGGCAGAATCACTGCCTACTGAGTCAACGGGCTAGTCAAAACTCAAATTTTAACAATGCAAGCTTCCAATTCCTGTCTTGTTAAGTATTGTCACAAAATATTTCATTTAATAACGATATTAGCAAAATCGTGAAATCACGCCTAATAAACAAAACCACAAAGGAATTTGCGAATTTTTTCGTCCGGAGATTCGCGCAAAAATTAGATGAATCTATCATCATAAAAAAGTGAGCTGTCACGAAACGTCTGGCAGATGTTAAGCATTGAAATTATTTTATGGAAATCATGAGCATAAAGGGATCGCGCGTGAAAGGATATAAATGTGACACTAGACGTAATAACATGTAACGCAGTGAATGACACTGAGGAGGTCGTAGCCTAATCAGTGGTGGGCATTTGAGTCGATCGCTAGGTTAAGCAGTTCTAACTGCGGCCGGGTGATGGATGGTGACCCATTATAACACTGATTTTTCAAACGTCCGACCGCCTCAGTGTATCGGAAGTAATTTACAACGGTGGGTACTGATTAATGTCACTGGGTGATGTTAGTTATTATTGATAATTATAATTGATGTTCACTTTTCATTCATCTTAATCCACATTGTGACATGTTGTATCCTATCTTTGAGACTACAACCAAAATAACGGCTAAAAAAACAAATCTAATCACCAAAGACTCAAAACTGAAATAAAAGCAATGTCTTCGAAATGATTATTGTAGTAACCAACACATTTGTAATTAATGCTGATTTTAATGAAGTCACAAATTAAATCTTTCGGGAATTAGAGATGAATTAGATGACCAGTGCGAATAATTGCGGTGCGATGAATTATGTGTCGACAAGAGAAACAGATTCCAAACTTTACCAAATAAATTGCTTCATGTATTTTTAGAGAATAATAAGAACCAGAGATCGCTGACTGGCCGAAGTTCGCCCAAAAACCTTTTTGCGTACAACGACCTATATTGTTCTATTCACAGAAAAATAAAATTTGACAATTTTTATTACATGACGTTGTCACGATTATACTTTTATATTATCCAATACATGTGTGTGTAAATAGTGTAAATCGTCTGGCATTAGTGTGTGTGTGTGTGGTTTATTTTAACAATTTAGTATAAGAATATTGCAGATTACAACAAAATATTTTTTTATAATTGCATTTGCACAATACGAAGTTTGTTCATGTCACGAATATTTCATTCAACGCTTTGAGGTTAGCGCAGACTACGGTGACCCACGCATTCGACTCGACTACATTCGTGTGATGCTCGTATCTTTGACTTTGATACAAAATTGCTAGGAATTTCTTTCCTCACACATGTCTGTGGAGTCAGTTTCTAGTTAAACTGTTTCCGTACCGATATGGCTTGGAGACGTTCTAGAAAAAAAACGTACTCATTCTTCAAAGACTGGCTGGCAACTTTATGAGTATCCTCGTTGTGCGCTGTTTATTATAGTCGGTAGTAACTCAAGCAGATCGACTGCCTCTTGCCTCTTGCAACAAAAAAAAAACTTATTTTTATAAGTCCCTGTAATACTTTTAGTAAGCATAATTGTTTGCTTATTCTCAAATTGTTTCCTTCTGACTTTAAAGATTCAATTAAGAGTCCGTCATCATGTGTAATGTACACCAATCCTAAGACTAATGTTGTCACCTAGGTCATAGCAAATAGTCTGTATCGAAATAAGAGTCAGTCAGCAAGGCCGGAATGACACGATCTAGTTCACAATTACATTACTGATATGCAATCAACGTTTCATTGGGTTAACATTCCAATTGTTAAGACTGTTATAAAATGTACAATTGACAAGATTGAATCGTATTAAAACGGTATTTCTCAACAATTTTTTTTAAAATTCCGATAAATCATCTATATTTATATATGAATACGTGAAGCGAAAACTGTAGTAACATTTTACGAAATTTGCGCAGACGGAGGACTATAAAATTTGCCACAATTATAGTTTATGTAGAGGAAAGGGTGCGAATGATTGTCGTTTTATAGTAAACAATATGATTATATTAAACTATTAAAATAAAACCACACGCATACCAATGCCAAACGATTTTTATTTATTTATTTGCTTGAAATCTTGGTGTTTATACAAGTTTCGTCAGTTTGACATGCAAATACATTGGAGTAAATATAACTTAAATTTATGTTAATCACTATTACATATAAGACGCTTATGCCAGTTACAGTGTTTTACTTTAGTTAGGTCGATAATATTAATAAATTATATAATATAAATTACAATAAATCAATATGTCAAATATAAGCATTCTTGTATTCGATTCTCGACTTACATCATTTACACACAGATGTATTGGATTATGCAAAGTGTAATTGTGCCAAGCATATTTATTATTAATTGTCAAATATTATTTTTATGTGAAAAGAACAATATAAGTCGTTGTACGCAAAAAGGTTTGTGGGCGAATTTCGACCAGCCAGCAGATCTCTAGTATATAAAAATCAATCATCGTTGCTAGTTAGTCTCGCTAAAACTCGAAAACGACTAGAACCAATTCAAATTTTGTTTCTTTCGTTTCATTCATTTTATCTCAGGGAAATATTCAATACAAAAAAAGAATGGAAATGGAATATTAAGAAATACGACAAATGCAGATTTATTAGCTACTTTATAATAGTTCAGATACATGACCGTTTGACTGACGTGCTATGTAAAATTAGTATAGCTTAAATCATTCAGCCATTGTCACGTACTAATGGAAAAAGGAGACTTTTTAGTCCGCTACGAGCCAAAATTCGGGCTTCATAACGTCTGCTGGGTCCGCTGGTAACTTATAAAATGACGAGAGTGGCGAAAACAGATTAATCTAAGAAAAGAATAATTGATATAAAATCGTGAATTCCACCTTGATAGATGGTTCAAAGAGTGTCCGTAGATTAGCAAGCGCAGAAACCAACAGCAGCAAAAAAAAAAAAACTTTTCAAAAATAATTTTGAATACTATGTGGAAATAATAGACAATTGCATTAACTCGTGTATAATTTGAGTGGGTTGTAAACATATTTATATTTTATAGGAAACCCGTAATATGAATATCATATTTTAAAAGATTACCCTATAATTTCCCACAGCTGGGCAAAGGCCTCCCTCCTCTCCAACCACTCGTTCCTATCTTGAGCTACTTGAATTAATTTCTTTCCCGCCGAGGCGTCCAGGTCATATCGCCACCACTTCCTCGGCCTACCTGGTCCTCGGCAGCCACTGGTGGAAGTCCTTACTGTCATATTATGTAGATGAAATTTCAGACATTAGCTTTTTATTATAAAGAAACCGTTTTCTTTGTGTAGTTGTCTATATAAAATGTTTGAAATATTCTCAATAACAATTCCTTTTATATTCTGACTTAGTATGCATATATGCGTGGAATTTGGCTGAGTTTTCGAAACTGTCGACCTTTTGGGTAACCTTTTTCCTAGCTAGGTGTTGCAAATTGAGCTCTTACATAAAAGTTCGATGCATATGTAGAAATATTATATACTAACTTGTAGCCATGACGTCGCTTCCTTGGTCATTGTCTATGAGGAAGAAATGAAGACAGATATAATGAAATTAAAACTCAAGAGCTCAACAGTAGCTCAAACTCTTCAAAAACTTAAAATAATCCCCAACCCCGCTTGTTTAAGGTCTAATCATTCAATGTAACAGTACAACACCAGTGTCAACGTATAACGTATAAAGATTTTTTTTTTTTTACGATATTTTTAGAACATAAGTATGCATTGTAAATTTACTAAGAACATATTCATTTATATATAACCTTTTTAAAGTATATAAACATTGGTGTACTTTATAAAAGATGCCGTAAAAATATTATAACAATCACATTCGTTAATTTTATTTGGTATTTCTTAATCGATTTTTACACAATAATTTAACATTGGAGCATTTACCAAGCATTGCCAATCTTTTTGTGATGGAATTTGTTAATCGCTATTAAGTCGCGTAATTCTGTCATACGTAAAAATATTAATCGGTTGAAATTGAAGAAATTAAAGCTATTGCACGCTGTAGTTACTAGTACTTATTTAATTCAGATATTACTCAATGATATAGGCAAGGCAGTGACTGGTGAATAATTTTTTTCCTTAATTTTCATCATTAATTCTAATGGCGACATTTGGGCCTTCGTCGTTTACATAGTATTTAGCTGAAGCCAATTAACTATTTTAATTGACTTCTAAAATAAGTTGGGCGTTCTATATTTGACCACTTTTTTACGTTACTTAATATCTTCGATGTCGTACTTAATCTGGGAACGCTGCCGCATCTAGATCATGCTCATTTATTTCATAAGGAGTTTGCTAAATTTCATTTCCTTTCACTTGAGTATAAAAAAAATTATCATTTAAATATTCGTATCTATAAAATAAATAGGCATTGATAATTTTTTTTTAATGCAACTTTATATACTTTATATACTAGGTGGCCTCCGAAAATCTCCTCTTCCTCTTAGAGGGACAAGTCCCACTTCCAACAAATAAACTGAGAGGTTTTGGGCACCTTTTTGGGCATCTCACTGTATATAGATATACATATAATTTATAAGGGTTTTTATTTTGTATTTTTAAGTGTAAATTGTGTATTATTATATAAGTATATTTATGTACAGTGTTATTTATACCAAATAAAAGTTTTTCTTCTTCTTCTTTTTCTATATAAGTTACTATAAGTATTTTATTAACTATATTAGCGAAAGAATTCTTGAGTGTAAGAAATAGTGCGCCCGAGAGTGCAGTAAGTAGAGCGCGGTGTCGACACATGATTTGCACATCCGCTGCGCACGCGCATGCATTCGTAGGCCTGATTTATATCCCGATATAGCACGGCCATTGCTCTCTTAATCTTTTACTCGGAGTGTCTTATTACTATATAGATTTTCATTTACATTTTTTCTTAAGTCTGAAGAGGAGGGAGTTATTCCCATTAATTTTTACTATAACGTCAAAGTTGCCCTTGATACATGAAGTGATCTCCTTGGACCGGTAGTAGAACTTCTTTTTTTTTCCACTAAATATACTTTATTAGCACTCTTCTCCCGCCGTGAAACAGGCTAAATTTCTTTCTAGCTCTTGGATTCATTCGATTATATGAAAAAAATAAAATGAACCTTTTCCTGCATCAAGATTAAACTTTTCCCTTATTACGAGACCTACCACCACAACTAAACTAAGAATATACTTATATGCCGTTGATTAAATGGAGGCAATATCATAAAAATGTTTCATTGCCACAACACAAATAGTCTTGTTAATCGTGTAGCGGCTGCTACATAGCAAGATGGCAATGATGTCAAGTGGAAAAGGTTGCACCAAAGCAAACTAGATGGCGCTGTACGGATGACGACGACCGCTCACCTAGCCTATGTATCATTGATTTCTGTCCATGGTATATCATTTTTATGATAGTCACAGAGGATATTCTTTGGTGCCCACACTACGGGCTTAATTTTTTGTAACTCAGCCTTATTCCAAGCGCCCAATTTATAGAAAAATGCGATTAAACTTTCATATTCGGATATATTTTTCTTCACTTCCGCTTTTTCATGGTTTATCAAAGATGAATAGTCATAAATAAATTCCAGACCAATCATAGTATTACTTAAACCAAACAATTTACCGTTATATTTAGGGTCTAAAATATTTGCCGCGTAATGAATAGGCGATATTGCGGAATGACGTCTCTGTTCCACAATGTTGTGACAACTCCAACATACTTCTTTTGAAATACCATTATTTTCCAGTTGTTTTATTATTTCTTCTTCAATGCTACTAAACACCGCTGGAACATCCGATAAAAAAGAACTACAGCTCTCCAATTTTTCCATATTGCATTTCATAAATGTTAATATATTTAAAATTTCTCTTACTGTTTCCCATATTTCTTTGCTTGAAATAGTATTTTTTAAATGTTCATCAAAGTTCAATTCTGTAGCATTGACTGTCACTTCCAAAGCTTCTCTGTTACTCAAAAAATTTTAACTATACATGACTTATGATCATTAAACAAATTATTAAAGATAATCATAGACCTGGTGTTCAATCCTGGGATTGGTAATTAAAGTGTGCATAAGTTATGTGTTTTTTATTTACGACACCTGCGTTTAATTAAAACAAACAATCATATTTAATTTTTTATACTACGTATTTAACATATCTTTACCATTTATAAAGAATAGAAGCATCTCTCTACGTGGTAATTATTATGAATATCATATGTTATTATGCAACATCAAGCAGTCTCGGGTTCCGCAGTCCTATAAGGAACCCTTTATAGGCTCGTTCTGTCCGTCCGTCCGTCTGTCGGCCTATGTTAAACTTCTACAATCATGAATAGAATGCATGAAATTTAGTACAGTTATGTATTGTGATTGTATTTTTGGCATCAAAAAATCAAAATAATCTACCTTTTTTAGGTGGCTCTCATTCATTTTTGGAACCAATGGTTGGGTGGCACACAGTGACAAGATGGAACAGGGTGAATGTACAATTAATAAATAAATAAATAAATACAGAACTACAAATACGCGACATATTTTATTGTATAATAAATTAAACGGCCTTCAATAATTATTGCTATTGTATTAGTAGAACAAGCCATCAAGTCCTCCCGCGTGCATCTATTGGGGCACGTAGGGTATGATGTAATTTACAAACTTTGAGCATTATAAATGTTTTGGACTAGCTGGGCCCACGACTTCTTCGGCGTAAAATGAGACTTAAAAAAGTAGATCCAATTTTACCGTGATGATATATAACCCATAGCATTCTTCGATAAATGGCCTATCTAACACTGAAAGATTTTTCAAAACCGACCAGTGCTTCCTAAGATTAGCAAGCAAACAGATAAACAACCTCTTCAGCTTTATATATTAGTACAGATTTACACAACTCGGAGGACGTCAGAGGTTTTGAAAATCAGTATTCGAGTGGATCAACCATTTATCATCCAGTCGCGGCTAGACCTGCTTAACTTAGCGATCGAATCAAATGCCAGCCATTGATTAAGCTAAGACCTTTTCACTATTAGTACTCTTATTATTATTTACTAGTTGTTCCTTGCGACTTCGTCCGCATAAAATTAGGTGTAAAATTTTATCGTGATAATATATAGCTAGAGCCTCAATAGCTCAACGGTATACCATCTAGATTTTCCAAGCGATGCAATATGTACCTACTGTTTCTTGATAAAAGTTTTATTTCTGTAAGAATTAAGTATTCAATTTTGTCAATAGCGAGATATTTGAAACTTTTTAATCAAATTGGATTAATCTAATATTTGTAGCTCTACTGGAAATATGAATCTGGTGATGAAAATGTACTTCTAATGATAAAAAGGTTTCCCTCTTATATATAACTAGCTGTATCCGCGTCTTCGTCCGCGTAAAGTTAGGTGAAAAAAAAATTAATTCAATTTTAACGTGATGATATATAGCCTATAGCCTTCCTCGATAAATGGGTTATCTGACAGTGATTTTTTTACAAATCGGACTAGTAGTTCCTGAGATTAGCGCGTTCAAGCAAACAAACAAACTCTTCAGCCTTATATGTTAGTATATACTAGATGTCTCACGTCACTTTGTTCGCGTAAAATGAAACGTACGAGAGCCCTTAGACTTTCTTTACTGCCTCTATCGAAAATTCCGTTCTTAGCTTACTGTCTACTAACTTTCATTCGCACTTCAAATTTCATCTTTGTACGCCCGCGGTTTTCGAATTTCGTGATAAGTTCTCTTTATCTTTTATATAATATGAGCCGAAGGTTGCGGTCGCGCTCTTAGAAAATATCTTAGTCTATTTTTAGTAATTAAAAAATGACTTCTCGACGTGACTAATAGTATAGGTAAAACATTTTGTCTGTCTGATTGTTTGTTGGAGGAAAATTCTGAAACGGCTGGATCGCTTTTGATGGGACTTTCAATGGTAGGTTTTTTAGAAAGGATAACATAGACTTCACTTGTAGCTTAAGAGAATTTATGAATGAGATTGACCCAGGAAAGGTGGTTCAAGAAGGGGGAGGCCTTTGCCCAGCAGTGGGACACTGCACATAAATGTAAATATTACTATATGAGAAGTGTTTACTTTATTAAAGTGAATTGAAGATATAAGTACAAAAAATAAAATAATAAAGATTTGCCAAATATGATAAGTAACAATTATATAAAATAAACTATATTAGATTACCGGCGAGTACGATGTAGGATAAAAAAAGACTAAAGAATAAAGAGACAGACAAATGTTAAGCAAAATGAATGTAATGAGAAATTTAAGGAAAAATGATTCACATGACTATTTTTCAATCATATTGCTTGAAAAGCTTTTCATCTTTTCATGATAAGTTGTTATCAATTTGCATGAAATAGAAATGTTGCGAATGAATATTACCTTCAAGGTGAAAAATAAGTAATGGCAGGTGGAATAAAGAAAAATTGATTCGGCGATTTAAATATGACACGCGACGGAAGCTCTGTCCGCACGATTTAAATCTCTCATATCTTCTAAGATATTCATTTTAATTATAAGCTGTAAAGGGCAAATTTGATCTTCATAAAATGTACAAAGTATCTAGCATGTTTAAATGGATGAGGATTAATACGATATTCTTTAAAATAACTTCGTAAATATTTCTTTTTTTTTAATATGTAAAAGATAACAATGGTTCCTGTGGGTTACACTTAGGAGATCGACATATACCATCATGGACTTAATTATAGATGTTTTTAATATTTGCAATTCCGTAGTACATGATTTTGTTTTATCTCGAAAGTTTTAGCCAGCGCACGCGACGTTAGCGCACAAAAATAGCGCGTTTTTTTTTTCGACATTTCGCTACAAATCATTGAAATTCTCGGCTTTTATCTTCTATGATATAAATGTATTATAAATATAAACCATCTCCTTGAGTCGCTCTGTTTATAGGTGAAAAAAGCATTAAAATCTGTTGTGTAGTTTGAAAGATCTGCACGCACAACGCTGGGAAGAGACTTTATTTGATACTATGTTAATATAGTGGCGACCATATAATAAAGGCGTACTCTATGATTTATAAGCAATTTTACGTGGAATGTTAATTTTTACTAAAACCGCAATTCATTTCGGTTCTAATTTAAATGTAGTCAATTAGCGACAGTAACTACCTCTGAGTTGTGAGGTTCGCAGTTTTTAGGCTTAATTGTAGCCTTATTTAGTATTTTCATATTGTAAAAACGCGAATAAATTATTCGCGGACTTAAGCAATTTGGGGTCACGGTAGTGAACCCCCACGACGAGGCAAGCGTAACGCGAGGGCACCACCTAACTACCTTTTCTCAATACGCTTCATCGTTTTTTGAACTCTTAGTTTTCCTTCTTGTCATAGATTTTCGCAAATTCATTCGCAAGCCTACTACTATACTACGAAATTATTTTATTTACGTTTATACGAGCATTATGCATACACAGTGGAAATTGTTATTCAAAAGTAAATAAGCAGTAACATACATTAATAAAATATTATATAAACGTATAAAAGTTCTTGCTTATTTGTATACGAATAGAAATTAAGTTTTGCAAGCTTATGAGAACACAGTTTTCATTTTAAATATATGTATTTACTTGCTTGAAATATTTTGAACCTGGAATACAGTTTAAGGCTTGATTACACTAATTGACGTTAAAGTAATGAACACTTAAAACTTACTGTAAGAAACTTTAAAACTTTATTTTCTATTGTTTTGTACCTATATGAATAAATAATTTATAAGACAAATTTTAAAATTCGACACCCTAAGCCAATAACGTTTCCCACCCCCATAGATTAAAAGAAAAAAAAATTAATGGCAGCCATAAATAGAGGATGTAAAATTATGAATTAGAAATACAGCTAAGACAGCGCGAACGAATTGCTGGAAATAGAACAAGTTCATACATTCGAGTTTCTACCTGCCAGAGATACTTTATCAGTGAAAACAAACAAGACATGTGAATCTAGACTGATATCTACAGCTACATTTTTTGAGTTTCTATAGACGGGAGGCAGTTGTTCTGCCTGTTCCCCCTTGGCAATGTCATTGGGCTTGCACCCATTCTGACAACCATCTCTACACTTAGTTGGAGATGAATCGGGAATATTGCGCTCACATAAAGTGCAATATGTGAATACTAGCAACTTCATATTTATTTCTTTAATTTATTGTTTATAAACTTTTAATTCAAAAAGTAATAAACAAATAATACAACAACAACAAAATAATTCATTACTTTTTTTTACACATAAAAAGCAATTTTAAAATTACAAACTAACATTCCAACGTTATTTTTATGTGACACTGTCACTAGACCAGAATACCTCTCTTCGGTTCTTCGGTTTACGAGATTTCGTGTTAAATAACGTTTCGTTTTTACATATAGCATTATATAATAAATAGTAGTAGCCTCTTAGAATAAACGATCCAGTAACTCACCATTTGTAATGTCGTAATATAACGCTTCCAGAATAAAAACTTCTGATACTGAGGTCCCATTGCAGCTAACATATAATATGTGTACATTACAATGTGAACAAACGAGTTTATAACTCCAATCAATGTTCCATGTCCTCCGGGGTAGTATTTTGTTGCTCCCCATGATATCATTGGCATCACTGTGTGATGATACATATGCAAAAATGTGATCTGTCGCTCCTTCTTTCGGATTACGAAGAAGATGGTATCTAATAACTCCGACATTTTCGCCAAGAAGTATATGTAGACGCCTCTTGCTACCTGAAATTGAAACATTTAATACAATAGAATGAATTATTTTTTTAATTTAAATAAATAAATATATACGGGACTATATGACACACGGACGTCTGTTCCTAAGGTAGGCAACTTAATGCCTGTGTTCTAGGTAACAGCCGCCTGTTATACACAAATATTTTTTTTTAGAAATATATAATTACATACATACGGATAATACACCCACGTATTTAAATCAGTCAAACGGCTACGCTGATGCTGGCCAACATATCTTCGAACTTGCTAAGGAATTCAATGACGCCGGCGACTATTTTCCAATATTTGGCACGTGTTTAGGATTTCAGCTTATTGTGATCTTGGCTTCCGGTCGCGGCCCGAAAGAAAACAGGGTAAATTGCTGGTCATTCGAAAATTTACCGCTGAATTTTACACATGGTATGTTTCAGTGTTTTTTTTTTTTTGCAAATCTTTAATAATCTTGTATCGCTGAAACTCGGAAACGAGCAAGTTAATCGAAGATGACGATAAATAAATAAAAAAAAGAATAAGATAATAAAGGCACGGGCCTTTAGCCCATGGAGTATATACAGTGAAGAAATCGAAAACGAATTTTTTAGTTTTTTTGATTCGATATAAATTCGGTTTGTTTTGTTTCGTTCCCCTTATTATAGAAAAGACGAAAGATGCTGGTTTGTTTAATACTTCAGAAGAATGACGTTCATAATAAACTTCTGACCATGTCACGTTTTATGGAAAAGACATAAAGGGGATTGTTAATTGGCTACTAAAAAGAGATGAGCCTAAATTCACCCATGACTACGTTTGTCGGCGGTTAAGGGTCTGCGGTGAAGGACGATCAGAAAGGGCCGTACATCAATCATAGTGGTTTGGTTCATTTGTTACCATCTATATCCGAGTTAACTTAGACAGCACGTGCAGGTATCGGATCCATCGCATTGCAGTGGAAGGAACCAAGGCACTGCCTGGGATATGCGAGCGAGGTGTTGGTTTAAGAGATCATTCACTGTTCTTGTTAACTTCCCTGCCCAAACAGTTCCGATCTGATCTTATCCTATAATGATATCCTTCTTTTAGCCTTCATCATGTTGTCCTAACCTAACCCAAACTTTTCAATACCTTGAGTAATAAGGAGAGGCGAATTAAGACGTAAGGTATCAAAAGAGATAATGAAGGTACCGTCAGTTGCTATATTTATATACCTTTGTAGTTATTATGTAAAGCAAAATCTGAAAAACATTTGCTACAGGTATACTGAATCACTGAATGCCACCAAAATGAGCTTAAAATGCAAACCATCTCTACCGTGACTTGAATGGGAAATACGTCGAATAATTTTAGTTACAAATATCTGCAGTATTCTGCTTATGTATATACTCTTATGTACTGACAAATATAGGTTATAAATAGTATAGTCATATATAGTCATCTCCCTCAAACGCAATAAGACTCATACTTGAGAGTTGTGGTCGTAAATGCGGGTCTAGGACCAATCCTGGATCACTGTACCAACACCAATGTATACAGCCATAAACGCAAATGCCATAATAATCCCGGCGTCGTTAAAATCATCTGTCATAGACGTTTTAGGCCAGCGATGATGAAATAGTATATCATCCATTTGTGATTTTGTTGCCACGAGGACTCTGGAACCTTTAATTCTAAAAACTTTAACCGAACATGTAACCTATACTGAAAAACTCGTATAGTCTATACAATTGTATAAGCAGAACTTGACGAATTTACCAATATAGAGGTCATGATGTGATGTAAGTAGAAACAGTAGAAACTAATATAGCAATGTATATATAAGTACATAATCTAAGAAGGTTATCTGTATATAGAGCCTTTTTCTATCTCCTGATGATTCTTCGGGTTCGGTACGAATCGTGCGCTGAGTGCGTGAGAGAAAATAAGTTAAGAAAATAAAAGGCCTTTCTGGAATTCCTTATAATTACATCCTCTATTGTCGCTTACAGAATCAGTGGCGTTGTTTGACTTAGAGGGGCCCTGTATCAAAATGTGTGGGGGTTACAAAGGAAAATACCTCGTAAAAATGGTTCCTTTTCTGACTTTCATATTTTTTCATAAAGAATCTGAATCATGTATTAATTTGGTGTAATGTAATTTTTTAATAAACAGGCTCAGAAGTTATTCTCAAAAATGTTATTAATTTATAAAAGATTGAACGGATTATATTTAAGGATTATTTGGTTACATACTTTCGGTGCCCCATGACATTAATACGACTTATCAGAATTAACTTTCTACATTTTATGTATGTCCTTACGTTCTAAACTCCATAGTAGGAAATAAAAAAACTACAAAGACACAAACTAAAAAAAAAGTGAGAGTATGAAATAATACTAAAGATCGTCGGCTGGTCGAAATTCGTCCATATACCTTTTTTCGTACAACGACACATATTATTCTATTCGCAGAATAATAAAATTTGTGAATTAATATAACATACGGCTGTCACGATCACACTTTGACATCATCCAATACATGTGCCAGTGTAAATGGTTTAAATCGATTGGCATTGGTGTGCGTGCGGTTTTATTTTAATAATTTAATATATTAATATTGCATATTATAAAAAAATATTAGCCTTCGCACACCTTTCTCTATATGGATTACATTTGTGCCTAATTTTCTATTCTTCCGTCCACGCAACTTTCGTAAAATGGTACCTAAAGTTTCGCTTCACTTATTAATATTTAAATAGTACATGTCTATGATTTTCTTTGCTTTAATCGACAATCCGTTACTTCTAAAAGAGTTGAAACTAAATTAACTTTACCTTTAATCCCAATCTTGGAACGATTCAGTTGATTCGGCGTAAACTTTTGTTTATTTTTAGTGACAATTAGTCCGCCCGACTAGTTGCTTTGCGAAGAAAGTTTACAAACTTGTCTGTTTTGATTGTATTGCTCTCTGCGTTAATTTCTTTGAAAACTATATTTAGGTTGCCTTTTATGTTCGATGTTGAGTTATTAATAGGCCCATAATTGAAAAGGATTATTCATAGATAGAATATAGACTTCTAAGAAATTTAGCTTTACTTAACTTAACCAACAATGTATTTTAACAAACTTGTTTAAATACAATGATTAGATGATTCTTGTTGATTTCTTATTCTGAATTCAAAGCGCGTAAAAATGGGCCTTATAATTAGTAAATAAAAATAAACTGAAAGCAGACATCTTTATATACATAAAATTGAGTGTAAGTACAAGCTTTTGTCACCTTTATCCTCCTATAGGAGAGGGCTAATTTGGGACGACATTTTGTGTATATATTCCAAGGCATCCTCATCGGATTCTTCTTGTAACCTAGGTAACAAGGATTATGGGCCTCGAGGCGGACCTCCTAGCTCGGACTTGTGTCTCACGGGGAACCGTAGCTGCCAGGTGTTCTATTTTTCCTATGAGACTCAACGTTAAGGAGGATCTCATAGGAATGGCCAGGCTGTGTGAAGAGTAGCCCTGCCATTAGGGTGTCAGTTTGGTAGGGAATCCTAGGGTTTGAGAGAAATAGAACCCGGTAGGTGTCGTTGTTCTAAGCCTGTAACACTTTGTAATT
>JANCMC010015091.1:226484-307012 GCA_024363005.1 Charaxes varanes
AAAATACGCCAAAAAAGATCAATTTATAAGCTCTAAATAGGAAATAAGAGCGAGCAATAAGGGTGAGCGAGCATTGAGTGTATGATTTTCAGCGACCTTAAAAAGGTAGTGTTCATGATCTGAAGATCAATATTAAAAAAAGGTGTCGAAACCTCAGACATCCCTTACATTACATTTAAGTACGGTACACAAGACAAATGTCAATAGTTTTCTATATAATAATAAAAGCTTCACTGCTACCACCTAGCTTAATGGCAAATCAGGCTAATTTCAGAAGACGCAAATTCCAGTGCTTCAACGGCGAAGCAATTCTTTCCATTTGAAATGCAAATCTTTCCACTCTCATACAAACACTAAATTTCCTAGGTAAAACTTGTCATGTATATGCTAATATGAAGAATATATTATCTAGTAGAAACTGAAGGTTGGATTACGATGTTGTGCTTGATGACCCGATAACATGTTCTAGATTTTATGAGAGACACTGCTTGACGTGCTTTACTTTACATACATTGAAAGGTTGTAAAATCCTACGTTGAAATTTATTTTGTAACTTGATATAGAACTGTTTCATGTAAATTCTTCCTATATCAAACTCTATTGCCTAAATTTATACTTTTTAATATGATTGGTATCGAATCAAATTTTTTTTCTCTTTGCATTCGCTGATTTATATAAAATAATTTATTTTTTCCTGTTTATGCTAAACTGATCTAGAATTACTTCAATATAAAATTTATTAGTTGTATTTAAGAAGAGGTAGCGCTATGCTTTAAGCCGAATTGGGCCGGCGCGTCCTGGAACCAGTACTTCTTTCTTACATAAGATCGGCGTGAAGTGGCGGCAAGTCTATCACGTCAAGTGATGGTATTGTTGTCGCGTTTCGTTCAGTTTACGAGACTTTCCGGTGGCCTAAACTGGTCATTACAGGCCGACAACGCATCTGCGTGCCTCCTGGTCGTGCAGGAGTCCCTGGGCAAAAGGCAAAAAAAAGTAAAAAGGGAAAACAAAATCAAGTTAAAGAATTACCTAAATGAGGGCTAACATCGTAAAAACACGGGTGTTTGAGTAGAAGTTGGCTCCTATTCTAAAATGTCTTGGTGTCTGTTGGCCCCCAATATATAGTGTAACCGAGCTATGGTGTGATATTTATAATAAATAATATAATTTGACAAGTTGTAATTTAAATGTTATAGGTATACATAATGGTGTAATTAAATCTCATACAATATTCAACAAAAAGTTTATTTCAACCGTTCTTAAAATATATGCGACTGTTTCCACTCCGTTATACAAATTCATGATTGGATAATGGATATTGTCAATCCTTGTGTCCCTGGAAGCGGGGACGGTCGCTGATATTAATTAAAGGCTTATCGTGGTACAGAAATGCCGTCAGAGCTTTATCAAGCCGCGTCCACCTGACGTTATCTTCATTACGACTCCGCACCAAGGGCTTCATTCACGTGTCCATTAATTTTCGAAGCTGCTGTTTGTTGCAAGCCAACGTAGACAACAGGCAAAATGATCGCATGCGTTTGTCTTAAGACAAACGCATGCGTTCATTTGTCATGTCAACAAGTGTAACAGAAAACTAATGTAACATTTTATTTTTTTAATAGTAATGAAATTTAAATATTGTAGTCGTCTTATTTTAATTTTTTTTTTAAATTCAAATTTGTCCTTGTTTAGAGTAATATTATGCCTGTCATGTCGTGTTCGCTTTTAAATGATTGTTACATAGATATTAAGAAAATTATTTGTAAATTGTATAACTTTTGTGAATTTTGTGTAAAATCGTTAGCAGACCAATAAATAAATAAGACTGTCGTGCCGTACTAGTATATACAGCCCATATACTGTACTGTTTTTCTATGTACTGTACCATTTTAAGAATTTTTATTGGTTAACTCTATTATACAAATAGTAACATGACCCAAATTGCTTCTTACAACTGACCTATTATTGACTTCTAGCGTCTTGTCCTCGGAACCCCCACGATCTCTACAACCTTACGACTAATATCACAAAGTGACATTAATCGGGTCCCACTGTTTTATATGCCTTCCGAAACACGGAGGAGGTCGGATATCGAATATAAGCCATTGCTAGAATGGATCACACATCTATCACTCGGTCGCAGCAAGAGCAACTTAACCTGGCGATAGACTCAAATGACGACCACTGATAAGGCCACGACTTCCTCATATAAGAGCAAAATCTCGAATACCCTGTGTTGTACTAAGTTGAAATTAGCAGGGAGTTAATTTATATGAAGTACATGTCCGCCAAGAACGGATTCTTCGGTAAAGTCATATTAAGTGAATTTTTGGAGTCTTGTAAGTTTAATATGCGAAAGAAGTCGCGGGAAATAGCTAGTTAGTATACAAAAGTACTTCATCACGAGTTTCATTACTCAATTATATCGGTGAAACTGTGGGCATGTTGGATTGTTGAACAAATTGTTCTAGTGAATTTGCGAAATTCATAACGTGACGTCCACAACTTAGAGTTTCCTAATAGAAGAGATAAATAATAAATAAATATATACAGGACTATATGACACACGGACGTCTGTTCCTAAGGTAGACAACTTAATGCCTGTATACAAAATTTATAGCATCCGCTTCCGCCGCTTCGGCACATGCATATAGGGTCATCATCGGTTATCTAAACAAGCTTTTCAAATATAGCTTGCCTGCCAATATAACAAGCTATATACTATTTAGTTTGTGATGTAATAGTTTGTAACAAAAAACCACAGAGAACCTCATTAATTCAACACTAACCATATTTATTTCTTTCAAAGAATGGTTTTCAAATTATCTATATAGGTTTCAAATATGATACCACCGTTTCGATTCCACCACCGCACTCTTCGTCGCTGGGAAAAGTATCATCCTCATCATGTTGATGCCTAATATCCCACAAATTACATGCATCTAGATCCTTCCTATCTCGCACATGCAAACTGTGGAACAATCTTCCTTCTGAGGTTTTCCCTTAGACTTGTAATATAAATGTTTTTAAAAGACGAGTGTACAGGTACCTTAAAGGCATCGACACTTCTTATGTTAGACCTTTTGCCTGTTTGCCCCCTTCTACTATAAAAAAAAATTAAGGAATTATTAATATTACTATGTCATTTAAATAATAAATATCTTCATAAATTTATTGTCTATCGTATATTATGATTATATCGAAGTACAGGTATAACCCATTTGGATTAGCGAGTTGACCTGACCGTACAAATGGAAATAGGTCTGTTAGCGGGTCACGACCTTTGGTGTCCGTTGTTTTGGAGCGCTATACATCTCTCATGACTCTAAAGTCGTTGATATGTTAATTAAAACAACAGCTCTCATTTTCCCAGCGGTCATTGGAAATCAATTGCAAAATAAAATGGAACTGTCTATCGGCTATTTACAAGTACGTCCATTATTAAAGGTCGAAGTTAAAAGGAAAACACTTTTATTCTATGTATCACTTTGTTTTGGACATTATTCAGGACGGACGAGATAGTCGTCCAATTTGATAGCAATTTTACAGAAACTAAAGAGTTTCATGGTGCTGAATATCTTGGAGTTTTCACAAAAAGTGACAAAAATCAGACTTTTACTTAAATTTTTGTATTTTTTTTAATAACAAGGGGCAAACGGGCAGCAATGATCTTTTCTTGTAGGTCCTTAAGTGGTATCCGTTTGGAAATATAGACGCTGGTAATTGATTCCACAGAGGAATTGTGCGAGGTAAGAAGTTTCTTAAAAGCATTACAATTCTTATATGACATACTGAAGAATAAGCAATTAATGACTTTATATCAACTTGACAAAAACATTTTAAACTAATTTGATAAATTTCTCGGTATGGTTGCAACAGGCGGTAATCCCATAAATCCAATGCAGCATCCATCGCAACCGACTGGCAGCCCGAGCAAATTGCTTTTTGTCATATTTCACCTAGGCCCGACGTATTACGAATATTTGATTGGGTTTTATTGTTTCTGAAATAGCCTTTGTGTAGGCGTTATATCGAATAATTAATCATTTATTATCATCAATAACAGCGGATCCGACGAACGTTCTCTTGCTCGAATTTTGGCTCGAAATTCGCCTATTAACCAATCTCTTTTGTTTCTTTGCAATAATACGCGTCACTGGCCGAATACTTTATGTAATCATTAGCCGTGCGCGCGACTTTGTCCGCGTAAAATTAGGTAAAAGAATATATATATTTAACTTTAGCGTGATGATATAGCTTCATAGCTTTCCTCGATAAATGGGCTATCTAACACTGAAAGAATTTTTCGAATCGGACCAGTAGTTCCCGAGATTAGCGCGTTCAAGCAAAGAAACAAACTCTTCGGCTTTATATATTGGGATAATAGATATCTTCTTCTTTAAGTGCCCTCTCCTCTGCGGAGGTTGGCTATCATCAAGGCTAATTTGATTTTTGATGCTGCTGCCCAATATGTAAACTTGGAGGCATTTACACCGAGCCTCCTTAAATTAACTCTCTTAAGAGACGAAATGCCACCGTTTGTATGAACGAGGCGGTTATTAACAAGCTTTAAAGAGATCTTTTTAACATTAAAACTGTGCAGAGATAATTAAAACTGACAGATGCAGCTATGGACGGGGTGAATACGTAATACTTAGAGGCATTAACACCGAGCCTCCTTAACTCGCTTACGAGACGAAATGTCGTGTTTGTATGAACGAGGTGTTTATTAACCGACTTTAAAGAAGTCTGGTTTAAAAAGTTTTACGCTGAAAAAGATTTTATTTATGTTGTCAAAGATTCTTCAAGACATTTAACTGATTTCATTATAGGTCTTTACCTAATTTATTATACTCAGCCTCATTAAATTTACTCCATGAAATGAAGTATACAGAAATATTTCATGATGAAATTGAGAGCCTCGATAGCTCAACGGTATAAGGTATAGACCGAAATCCGCAAGGTACCCGGTTCAAACCTCATCGCCGTTGGGATATTGTCGCACCCACTTCTAATACAAGCTTTTAATTTAAGCTTAGTTGGAGGGGAAAAGGGAATATTAGACATACCTAAAAAGTATTCCTAATACTTTCACATGAGATCGGCGTGAAGTGGCGGCAATGCTGTCACGTCAAGTGATGATATTTTTGTCGCGTTTCGTTCGGTTTGTGAGACTTCCCGGTGGCCTAAACTCGTCATTAAAGGCCGGCAACGCCTCTGCAAGCCTTCTGGTCGTGCAGATGTCCATGGGCGTCGATAGGCACTTGGGTGCCTACTGTCTGCTCGTTTGCCCCTTGTAACATAAAAAAAGAAGAAATCATTTAAAAACCCTTCAAAATTTAAAGGCTTTAAAAACAATAGTGACGCTAACGGGACGTAATTGAAATCGCAAACTATCAATTTTTTTCTTATTTTTTTTTTACAAAAAACAGATGGCACAGGATTAAAAAGTAATCTTTTAAAACTGTTTTTCTATTGTTTGTTAAGACCTTAAGTTACAAGCTTAATTCAACCCTTTTAAATATTTTGTCGCGACTTATCCATTTTTTAATCTGTTTCACTTTGCCGGTCAATTGTTTATAATTTTTAACGTTGCTTTTGCCATTTGAGATGAAGTACCGTTATTTTCAGCTTTTTTTAAAACTTGTATTTAACTCGCAACCTATGTTTGTTCGGATGGAATCTTACAATTCAATTTTGGAGCAAATAGTAGACACTTACTGATGTGCTGAAGTCGGTACCAAGCCAAATAGGTTCTCCGCTAAATTGATGCAGATGGCAAAAAAAGAACATTGATAACCTCCTCCTTTTTTTTAAGTCGGTTAAAAACAGTTATCTATAACCGATTGTAGTGAATAATATGACGATTGGCAGTTTCCCATAGATTACAGAACAGTTAATTCTTGTGTTGTAATAATATTTGGGTGCTCAAATGAAGGGATATGCTAATAAGAATACAAAAAAAATGGCGTAACACAAAATTCATTACATTATTAAACTCTTATATAATTGTTACTGTCTCTTCTTTTTTTTAAAATATATATTAAAGTACCAAAGTAAAAATAAGCCGTTCGAAATGTTATATATATAACACTAGCGCACTCGGCAGACGTTGTTCAAACTTTGGGTCACATACTATTTACTTACGTCATATTATCCTATATCATTATTACTTATCCCGTTGCCATCCCCAATATTTGCGAAAATTACGCGTAATAAACAGCCAGACAGACATTTTTAAGTAAACAAACCCGACTATTCTATGAAATATATTGTCGATTTCAATAAGTACTTTCTTTTGTTATAATATCGTAACCTTCTTTTTTTTAAATCGTATGCGCCGTCCGCCCGCCGCTTAAGTCTCATAAATAATTTTCACGCATTCGGGCTTTCCATAAATTCCGTACAATAATTTAATGAAATTCCTGAACATAAAAACTTTTTACTTAAGAAATTAGAAACGGCCGAAAAATATCACGATGCCCTAGGTCGTCATCGTCTTTCAAACTGTACGCCAACCAAAATATTTGTGAACATTTTCTTCAAATTTTATATACACTTTTAAAAAATTAGTCTGAACTAGTAACTAGTATTTAACTCTTTTAAATAATTAATATATATATACGTTTTACGTAACGTATATTCGAATATGTAGTTAAATAATTTTTTTAATTATTATCAATATAAAATCGAGTAACCAGAAGCGTGTCAAAATACGCTTATACACACTCTGGTGCAATGAAATCGCACATGAGAGCATTTTTTTATAAAAATCTTTTTTTTTCGATTTAAAAAATACACATTCTTTTAAATACGAGTTTAAAGATTATTCACCGGATATGTATTGAAATGACTTTTAATCCCATATTAAAAAATATATGTATTTTTTCGGGTAAAAAAATAAAAATGTTTTACTAAAGAATGTTCTCATGTGCGATTTCATAGCACCCGTATAACGCCTGTAATGTTTGTTTTATGTTACTAGTATCCAAACAACATGTATTTTGTATTGTTTTTTAAATCAATTATGATAAAATGTTTACTATATGATAAATGAGTGTAAAAAACTCCTTTGCAGTGAGCTTTCTGAATCGAAATATTTTAAAGATTTAGGGTCATTTCATGTTAAAATTGAAATAATCAAAAAGGTTTAATTAGTAAATTGGTTTGGTTAACAAATGAAGCCACGTACGCGAAGTAGCTGGCAAAAAGAAATATACATTTATAATGTCAGTATGTAAATTTAATGTCACATACATTACGGTTATAGTAGTACGTAGCAGGTATTGAATTATTGTGCGCATCAACGGTCCCGTCTCAAAACTAAGCCCCAATTTATTTTTTATAATTATTCAGACGTAAAGACAAGAGAGTATTTTTTTTAAATAAAAACTCTTATTATGTATCATACACAACAGAATTTTAGGAAAGTTTGCAACGACCATTCAATAATTCAATCATTCAATGAAGTCCGTAATTTTTAATGATAAATTCTATTTAAATACTGTTATAAATATTCATTTTAAATTCTGTTACCTACTATATAAATACGACCATTTCAATAATGCTTTAACGGACGGTATAGGGGGAGTGACAATAGAAGCTAGGGTAGTCCGGGGTCGCGTACCCGTTGTGGATATGAGCAGTTATCGGACAGATAAAGAAAGATCCACCCCATTGGAGTATATCGCCGGCTGGTCGAAATTCGTCTACAAATATTTAGATTTGCATACTATAAATTATTAAAAGATAGGTAGGTTTGTAAAGGTAGGTACAGGCCTTATTTAAAGATAGGTACAAAATATCTCTTCTTACTATAACGACATTTCATAGTTGAATCATGTTAACTGTCTTAATTAATAAAGTACACTGTTGCTTAGTCATGTCATGACTGCCCTTTCAAATCATCATATAATAAAAAGTATACATGTATGCATAAATCGTTTGGCATTGGTGTGTGTGAGGTTTTATTTTAAAATTTAATATAATTTTAACGCACATATTATTAAATACTAGCTGTGCCCTAACTTCGTCCACGTAAAATTACGTACGTTTTTAAGAAAAGGTTAAATTTTAACGTGAAGATATGTGGCCTATAGCCTTCCTGGATAAATGGGCTATCTAACATTGAAACAATTTTTCAAATTGGACCAGTAGTTCCTGCAATTAGCGCGTACAAGCAAACAGACAAACAAACTCTTCAGCTTTATATATTAGTATAGAAAGTATAGATTCGCATTCACACATTTTACTCTAAACAAACTATAATTGTGAATAATTTCATACACCTCAGTCCACATAATTTTGGTGAAATGGTATCGAAAGTTTTTGCTTCATATATTAATATATAGAGAATAGTACGTTCACCTTTTCCAGCTGTTTTATTTTTTCAACAATTTCTTTCAAAATTGTAAATCACGATATCGACCTTACCCCTGTTTTGTTCCGCTAAGCGTTAAATTAAAAAGCTCCGGTCTACTTGAGCTTAATTTTCTAATCCATTTACCAATTTCTATAATATCCTAGAAAAAATTGTAATCTCCATCGTGAAAAATAAGTCGAATTTGAATATTTATTTCTTTTTCCAGCAGTTGATGGAACTGGGCGTTACTTCGCGAAAATCTTTAATCAGCATCTTTATAAAAACTAGAGATCTCGGACTCGTCTAAATTTGGACACTTTCTTTTCATTAGATATGCGTATTATATGCTTATTTAATGCTATGTCCAATTTTTTAATTTGTATTACAACAAAATTAGACAATTGAATCACGTTCAATATTATTAACAAAATACATTGTTATGTTTTTATGGTTGACATAACTATGCTTTGATATCATCCAATAATAAAATGTATACGTGTGTGTGTAAATCGTTTGGTATTGGTGTGCGTTAGGTTTTATATTAATAAATAATATCACATATTTTAGAAAAATATTAGCATTTGCACACAATCCTCTATATAAACCATAATTGTTTTAAATTTCATACTCCTCCATTCGCGCAATTTTCGTGAAATGGTACCAAAAGTTTTTGCTTCACGTATTAATATATACGTATTGGAATATGAAAATTCTTTGCGTAAAAAAATTTAGTCTTGCAGACTAAATTTTATTAATAAAAAACTAATCTTATTGTTAAAATATATGTAGTTATTCTTTTATATTTAAAAAGAAATACTTTCAATACTTTTTATGTCTAACATTCCCGTTTCCTCTCCTACTAAGCTTATATTAAAAGTCTGTATAAGAAGTGGGTAAGACTAAGGCGTCGAAGAGTAAGGCGTCGGGGTATGGACCTGGTAAGGTACTCAGTCCATCCCGAATACCATTGAGCTATTAAGGATCTACTGTACCCAAAAAAATGGATTATTCAATTTCACTATTAAAGCTATCGAGATTGCACGATATCATTCGTTAATTATTTAAATAAGTGAAATAAGATCTTTATATTATTAATCAAAAATGTCATATGATAACGTTAACGTTAACGTTAATCTTATAATCTTAAAAGGCTCTCTTTGGATTTTAATGCACTTTTCATTTTAATTTTCACCCAAATTTTTTATCACCTTGGATTTTTTACCAGTATTTCAGAGTTATTATTAATTTTGAATTCACCATTTACAGTACACTCATAATCGTTGCATTCATTTTGGCAAGTATAAAAAGAAGCTTCCAGCCTGGTTTTATACATTTCCATATCCTGTTCAGTAAACAGGTCACTTGGATATTGAAAAGTCGTTAGAGGCCATTTTAGCAATTTCTTTTCAACATTATTTGGGCCATGTTTAAAAGAAATTGCACACTGTAGAAAAAACTCTGCGAATTACATCTAAATGAAGTTAAAAATTAAGCTTTTAACTTTTCAATAAGCCGTCACTAAAATGTGAACATTTACTTACTCGATAACATTCACAATATCATTAACAAAAATTAGAAATAGAATGAGCCTTAGGTGCAAACCTTGAGGTAACCCGGGGGTAGGTAGAATTTGATTTGATGTATAACAAACTACAATCGCACAAAGCAGTAACTTGACAACAATATTCCGTAATCTTGCCCCAATTTTCTTCTGTGTTCAGTCAATTTACACATTTGAAGTTCGTCTGAAAAAAGTGAACATTTACTTTACGGACTACGGATTCATTAATAAAAATTAGAAATAGAATGAGGCTTAGGTGCAAACCTTGAGGTAACCTGGGGGTAGGTAGAATTCGATTTGATGTATAACAAACTACAATCGCACAAAGCAGTAACTTGACAACAATATTCCGTAATCTTGCCCCAATTTTCTTCTGTGTTCAGTCAATTTACACATTTGAAGTTCGTCTGAAAAAAGTGAACATTTACTTTACGGACTACGGATTCATTAATAAAAATTAGAAATAAAATGAGGCCTAGAAGCAAACCTTGAGGTAAGCCTGGCGTAAGTAGAATTTAATTTTATTTATAACAAATAACAATCACTCGTAGCAGTAACTAGATGCCAATATTCCGTAACCTTGCCCCAATTTTCCCTCGTGTTCTTAGGTAAATCGTAACGGAAAACACGATATAAATCTCGGTTTCCGTGAACAGCGTGTCGTCTAATTTTATTACGTCCTATTTATTACGTTTACATTGTTCTTATTTAACGAAACGTTATGTTTTCTTTCCTGAAAACGACTTAAAGATTTATTTCTTTTATACATATGTAACAAAGGTCAAATGGGCATGCGGTTTGCACTTCAACCGATACACATAAACAACTACAGTACCAGAAGGCTCGCAGACGCGTTACCGGCTTTTGAGAAATGAGTTGGTTCTTTACTTGTAGGTTCCTAAATTATATCAGGAGGAGACAGTGGAGCAGGAAACTGGTTCCGCATGATATTTCTAGCAAAACATATGAAATGTTTTAAGTTGTTGGATAATATTAAAAATGTAAAATGATAGAACCACAGACAATTAAAACTTTTATAGCTTAAATTATATTCTTTTAATCCTGGCGTGATTCCGCGCTAGTACCAAGGTCCGCTTAAATTGCAGAAGATGTTGCTATAGGGCGAGTTAAGATGACCGTATGCCGTCTGGCGTCATTCCCGGAACCTCCACAAACTCAAGACTAAAGACATCCCTTAGTGATTTACCTTCAGAAGCAGGAAGAAGGTGGGCTGTTTGAAAACCAGTGTGATTAAAACATGGGTGAGAAAAAAAATGATCACCCATCCATTACCCGGCCGTGGTAAGCTAGCTTAACCTAGTAATGGGCTCATATGCCAGCCGCTCATTAAGCTACAACCTCCTCTGTAATAAAAGTTATATCTCTATTAAAATTATAGAAAAATGTAGCCATGAAACGTAAAACATTTAATCAAATGCCAATGTTCCATCTCCGTTTCAAGTTACGAGCATATTTTACAGATCCAGCGATTCTCGGGGTGAATCATTAAAATTTCTCGCTACGTATCCACGTCGAGAAATAGCTGGGAAGCTGGAAGCGACACCTAGCTACTCATCGGTCCGTGCTTACGGAATTGCACCTAGAAATACCTTTGGATTTGAGCTGTTCATGTTATATTACTTTGTAAGTTTTTGACTGGCCCGTTGGCGAAGTGGGCAGCTACGGGGTCGTGGGTTCGATTCCCGTCTCGAGTCTAGGTCTGGGAAATTAGGTGAAAACATTCGTGATACTTATATAACCTTCAGCCGTCCTCAATAAATGAGCTATCTAACAGTGAAATTTTCATTCAAATCGAACCAGTAGTTCCTGAGATTAGGGGTCAAACGAGCAACTGGGTTTCACCCAAGGTTGTCCATGGGCGTCGGTAGTCACTTAGATGAGTACCAGCTACTCGTTTGCTCCTTGTTATATATAAAAAAAAAACGAAACTGATTCCTTGCTAGATCCAATTACTATTATTCTTTTAGCTAGGGCTAAAGTTGTTTTAAAAGTAAATTATATCTCTATATCTAAATTACAAAATTTCGGTTCATATCGCTATTTAGCGATAAGGCCGCCGATTGGACCTGACTTTTTTGTTATTATCAAAACAAAGTGGAAAATCTGCATTATTGTGGTGTACAACAAATAATATTCATTCATTCATTCAAAATTTCGTCTATTAAAACAAGAGTTTGTTTTGTTTTTCCATGTCCGATAGATGATGGGTTGGGAGTTTCGAACCCTCATGGATTTGACTAGATTGAACTGTACGTGTAACATACACAAGTGTTTGCTAGTGGAAGAATATTGTATTCTTTACCAAAAGAGTTTATCGCTATTGTTATGTCAATTTAAATAGCCAAGGTTAACGGTGTTTAATTGTCAATGTATTTCATACAAGTATATGCCTTAGACTGTGTGAGTTATGGTACAGAATGTAACAGTGTGATAATAACAATAGTTGGTTAATGGCGATACTATTAAGTTACATATGACGTTCATAAGTGCTTACAAAAAAGTCTATACAAATAAACGACTTTTACTTTGCAAATAGACAGTAAAATGTGACGTTACAAATCTGTTAGGTTGGCGGGTATGCCCATCGTGCCCACCACTATGGATCCGCACCTGACTAGTAGCTAGAAGGGTATTGTTAATTTCTGTGGGTAATTCCACCTATGGGGACTGTTATATAAAGGATTATTCTAAATTAATGCAGTCTTGTCTTGTCATGAATGTAAGATGACTGTTTGCATAACAATGCGGGTAGATAAAAGTTTCAAATACGCAGTACCAGCATTACTATTCTAACAAACAAACTCATATTTAACGTATGAGTTCGAAAAATTATGAATTGTATCTTTTTGTTTGCGAATGAGTTCGAAAGAATTATGAATTGTATCTTTTTGTTTGCGAATGAGTTCGAAAAACATTATGAATTGTATCTTTTTGCTTGCGAATGAGTTCGAAAAAATTATGAATTGTATTTTTTTGTTTGCGTCTATTGATCAAGCGTGATGTAAATTGGTCTTTGCTGATGCCTGTTAATAAATATGCTTGAAAACCGTTTATAGTTGTTTCAGTTCAAAACAATTGATTTAATGGTTTTTATTCATTTATACATATATGCTTACAAAGGACTATAAACACCACGGTCACCTGTTCCTAAAGTAGGTAGGTTAATAATACCTGTGTCATATATAGACGAATGATAATTTTTTTTAGTTACTTATCTTATACTAAAGAAGCTAAAGAGTTCGTTTGTTTCTTTGCTCGAACGCGCTAATCTCAGGAACTACGGGTTCGACTTGAAAAATTCTTTCAGTGTTAAATATCCCATTTATCGAGGAAGGCAAGTATGCAATAATTAATAAAATAGTTGGTAAATATTTCTTTTTAAAAATAGATGAGAGAGATTTAAACTCGAAACAAAAATAAACTGCTAAAACAACACGGTCGTTAAAGTATAAGCAATTCTAAAATCCCTGACTGGCAACTAAATGCAAACAAAATCAATTTATCGCCAGTTTGTATTCTACAATATGAACGGATTATGAAATATCAATGGATGAATTATGAAATGTCAACATAGATGAATTATCGAATGTCAACATAGATCAATTATGAAATGTCAAACTCGGTTAACAAGTTCGATAGATCGTTGCACAATATATAGTTACATTTTGCACGGTTTCAGTCACAAACGAGTATATTTCCCACATCAATTTGTACATCGCCCGCCTGTTTATCCTGTACATATACCCAGGGGGCATATCCCTGGTGAGTATACCTTTATACTTGCTGTAGAGGGGTTAGACGTTGTTACCTTCAAAAGTAAACAGAAAAAACCCTGTATGCATAAAATACTAATTGTGGAACTAATGAACTACAGTTTTTTACATATTAAAAGGATTTTAATTAGTTAATTGCCATTTTAAAGAGTACTCTTAAACTTACGTCTGGGCCATAAGTCCCAGACACTGATATGGTTCCTTGCCCTGCCACACAATGATCCAGCAGCTGCACAGTGAATCCATGGAATGCTGGGAAATTCCTCCCAACTTTTAGTTATTGTTTTAATTTTATGTTTATCCTGTAAATGAAAATCCTTTTCTTTTCATATTCTTCATAAGAAAAAATATTCTTTAGTGGGAAATAATTCAGCAATGACTTCCTTTTTGACAAAAGAAAAAAGATATTTTTTACAAAATTTTTATGTGAAATATTAATTCATTTTAATTTTGATACATTGATAATATAATTGTGCAATAGAACTTATAAATAACGTCTCGACTTACCTCGTAGGTTACGTAATGGCAGGAGCATACTACCCGCCCGCGTATCCACCGTGTTACTTGTTTACTGTACTTTACGATCTACTTGTAACATTGAGAACAATAAAGCTTTTTATTATTATTATTATTAAACTAGGCTTAATAAAATCAACTCTATATTTAGGTGTTCGGTTTTATAATAATCTCCCATATGATATTTTTGTGATATCCTTAAATAAAATTTAAAACCTTTATTAAACTTAAGCTCATTCAAAAATCCTATTATAATGTAAAGGATTATTAGAATGATGAAAAAACTTGGGAGTAAATTGCACCAACAGTATCTGAATTATTGTGAAATGGTGATAAAAAAAAAATACCGATTTCGCTAATTCTTTTTTGTTGTGTTTGTTATGGTCGGGAGAAGGCCCTTATGAAAAAAAAAAATTCGCGGAATATTATGATATTTAAAAATGCTTACCTTATTAACTTTAATGTAACATTAGCGCTTAAGCGAAAGGGAACAGGAATGGGAACGAAACGAAATAATACGTTCCGTTCCCGTTCCCGTCGCGTCTGCTGGGTTCGCTAGTAATACACAGTAATAAAATTATTGATGCATATATATTTCAATTCGTCATTTTCAAGTATGCTGCTTGGCCAGTCTCATTCATTACAAACTTGCGAGTGTTTCCGGAAATTGCGTATTCTACATCCAAACGAAACTATCTGTAACGAACTCCCCACGACCCCCGGTGCAGAAGGCAGGGACACTGCCCACTGCGCCAACGGGCCAGCCAAATAGAATGTCAAGTAAGTGGGAGAAAATTCTGTCATCTCCGAGCTATTCTAGCGTGCGCTGCAAAAACCGTTGGAGTTACACGTACATAGTGTATGAAAGAAATGTATATCTCAAAAGGTCCTACAAAAAACCCACGATAACACATATTTATCTTTCGTGTTTGCAATTAACGTCAAAATAGTGTATCACTATGGAACGAGAAGAGGAAAGGGAAAAGAAACCGGAACGGGGAAAATATTGAAGGATAATAGAATGTGGTGAATAGTAAGTAACCCAACGTACGGTCAGGACTGCGTCTGCCGGGTCCGCTAGTATATAATAAATACAATTAGTCAATAAATAAGTCACATAGAGAATTCATAAAATCAATAAACATCTTTTATTGATTTTAAGTTAAAGAGGAATTGTTAACGTGCAAATATTTTTTCAAATCGATTGGTTCTCGACATAGTTTTCAAATAAAAATAAATCTTCAGCTCAACAATATAGTATACAAATAAATACCGTCGAGTGGAGCCCCCTGCTCCAACGGTCCAGTCCAGAAGAAAGAGTTCGTTCTCTCTAAAAATCGATTTTCATATCTATAAACAAACGAACATCGTGTTTTTTTAATTACTTTATTAAAACAAGTAACTTAATTAAACGTGTACTGTAATCTTACTGTAATAACGCAATAGAGCCACATTTAAAGCTGTGAATCGCCCCACGCTAATTACACACATGACCCAGTATTACAGCGTGTCACGAGACCGTAAATGCGATGGACAATTGAATGAAAAGACGCCTCGCCCCAAGTGACTCATTCAATCTCATAAGGAACGATTCCCACGCGACCGGTACAAGTTTATTTTCTAACGCAATATAATTTTTTTGTAGTGATTTTTTGCTATTTACATCTTTTATCGTAAGACTTAAAAGTATTGGTTTGATTTTATAACAAATTTAAATTCAATATCAAAAAAGTACATGCCACCCGTATCTGATTTTTATTCTATATTACGTAATATTTTTTGAAACATAACAATACTTTTTTCTCACATGAGATCGGCGTGTGGCGGCAATGCTGTCACGTCAAGTGATGGTATTATTGTCGCGTTTCGTTCGGTTTGTGAGACTTCCCGGTGGCCTAAACTCGTCTATGGGTTTAAATATATACAGATATAACTTTTATATACAAATTTTATGCTTGAATTTTACATATCAAATGAGTCGACCCCACTGCCATCATGACCTGAGACCAAACACCATTCAATATATAACTAAATACTATATTGCATGAAGGCCACAGGACTTTAAACTAAGCGAATAGACTTCAGAAGGATATTTCTTTTATTTTTAAGGGTATTTTGGTACTAGTAAGGTACTTTGATTCTGTAAGTGTGAAATTGCGATCAATTGATATCAATTTTGGACGTCTTAAGAAACGACGTAGCTTTTAGGTACAAAATTAGAAGCTGTATAGTATAGAGGAGGTCGTAGCCTAATTAGCGACCAGCATTTGGGTCTATCGCTAGGTTAAGCAGTTCTTACCGCGACCGGGTGATAGATGGGTGACCAATCCTAACACTGGTCTTATAATATCCGACATCCTCCGTGTTTCGGAAGGCATTTAAGGCAGTGGGTCCCGATTAATGTCATTGACTGGTATTAGTCGTGAGATTGTAGAGATTGTGGGGGTTCCGGGGATGACGTCAAACGGCATTCGATCACCTTAACTCGCCCCACAGCCATCTGCATCTGGATCCCACGTCAAAAAATATTTTTAAATTAAAGATAGCAATTTTAATTAAAGAACTGAGGCCCCTATTTTTAATTATTACTAAAGTTTTAATGTCCGGGTCCGTCGTCACGTCTACTTTCTTAAATGTGTTGAACTATTAAACACAAACAAAATGGATTTTAAAAAATTACGCGTAAGTTGGGTTCCCTATAGTGTAATTTCATAAGACATATTAGGAGTAATGGAAGTACTGAAGGGCATAAAAAGTAACGTTCTGTTCACACAGATAACCTATTTTTACACAAAAGCTACTTACACAAAAAAGATAATTACACAAAAACTAATTTTACACGTCAAGATGTTGTAAGTTATCTGAAAAATACCCGGAGCGCATGCGGTGAGCAGAATGGTTCTCTAAATATAAGAATTTTTCTTTTTCTGGTCCCTTTAACGGTTAATATATCGAAGTTAATTGTTAAATGAAGGTGTTTTCTGCTACTAGGAATCGGGGGAAAACCCTTATTTACAGTAAACAAAATCAACAAATGTGTCAAGGTAAATCAAGGAATACAAATTTTATTGAAATCTGTTTGAGACACGTCACAAGCTTTTAGAACACTTAACTAATACCATTTCAAAGGATGTTATATGTAAACACCGTCAAATGATGGTATTGTTGTCGCGTTTCGTTCGGTTTGTGAGACTTCCCGGTGGCCTAAACTCGTCATTAAGGCCTGCAATGCATCTGTTTGCTTCCTGGTCGTGCAGATGTCTGTGCACTTAGCTACCTGCTGCCTGCACGTTTGCCTCTTGTAACATTAAAAAAAAAAAATTCTGACGAAGAAAAGTAAGAGCAAATATTATGGTGGCAGCGTTGCAATCAGTAGCGGGCGAAAATCGTGCTGATAACGCTTGTAATGCCGGAGCCAGACATAGATTCATTTGAATGATCATGTAGTGTGGCCGAGGACTTTGTGCAGCTACGCAAAGTTTTGTAGTATTTTGTAAAGGTACACGAAATTTTTAATTAAGGAGAATAAAATATATAAAAATTGCGAGCGAACGAAATGTATCCGGACAGCTAGTATACAATAAAACTACATACAGTAATTTGTTTTTTCAGGATTATGGTGGCAATTCCTATCGTGGAGGGGGTTTCAAATTCTTGGACGACTGTCGTTGTCCATATTAATGATACATTGGAATCACACCATGACGCTGCTTGCTATCAGGCCTAACCTGGCACATATGTCTGTCCTCGAGACAGTGAGTATACTTTTTCAAGAAAAAGCCGACGAAAAATTTCACCACTGGGGAGTCTAGAATCATGTACTGAACCCAAGGGTTGCGTATCCGGTACGATGTCTTTTACACCCAATATTATTGTATTTTTTTAAATTCTCATTTGTCTATTTTAAAATATTAACCACATGAGGCAAACCCAAGTTCCTATTTATGTTTTTATTTATATTAAATGCTGCTTACATTCATCTATCAATAATATATTATAAAGCTATACCAACTGAAACGATGAATGTTAGCCACATGGCTGCGTTCGGTTTTTGAAAGTTCCCGGTGGCTTAAACGCCTCTTTAAAGGCCGGCAACGCATCTTTCAGCCTTCTGATTATGCGGATGTCCATGTGCGGCGGTTTACCTAAGTGACTACTTAGGCGCATGGCCTGCTCGTTTGCCCCTTGTAATATAAAAAAAAACATGGACGATGCTGGGTACAACTGTGCCCAGTGCTTTATTACTATAAAAATTTAATCGTGCAAGGATAATATAATATTTAACCCTAGTGTTCTTTTTTGAAATCTTGTAACTTTTGGCACGCTGTTTTTTAACCCTGACTCCAACTTATTCGGTATAAATCTTAATGTCAACAGTCTAAAGAATTAAGAAGTATATATTTATATATACTAGCGGAATCCGGTAGATGTTGTCCTGCCCGAATGTTAAGCTATTTAATATTTACTACATTGTTATACTATTCTTTATTATACGTATTCCCATTCCCGTTCCCCTCTCCGTTACCAATCCCGTTCCCGTTCCCATCCCCGTCCCCATTCCCGTTTCGTATATTAGTCTACATAAATCTAATAAAATAGAAGTTCAGTGTACTGTACCCCTTCCTCATGGCAGGGGTACAGTACAATGTGGAAAGTATGGAACAGTGGAACAGTGGTACAGTATGGAATAGAAAGTAAAGGGCTTATGCCCTTTGCTTTCTTTTTGTGTTCCTACTTTTCTATAAAAAAGTGAATGCGTAACAGACGTATGGAACGTTCCTAACGAAGAATCCTGATCAACTTATTTATGTGCAGGTTCATTTGGCCAGTATTAAGCAATTCTCTAGGAATAGTGGCCGCTTCGATGGAAATGATTTTTATATACCACGGCGTTACCACCGAGGACTACTCGTTTGCTACGGAGTGCTTCTGCTACTTTATAATAGTGACGACTATCCCAATAGTCTACAACAGTGTTTTGCTTAACCGTTCTAAACTATTACAACTTTTAAACTCTATGAATAACGATTTTATATACATTTGCAGACTCGGGCCTAAATACAGGTAATTGTCAATATGTTTGTCAATTTTATTAATAACGAGAAAAAAATAAAGACTTACTTACTACACAAGCTTGTGAGACCCCTTAGGCCTCAATAATCCAGCCCCGTTGAAAAAATCCGTTCTTAAATTTCACCTTTATACGTCTCACGGTTTATGAGATTTACACTAAAGATCGCCTGGTGGTCAAAATGCGGTCACAAACCTCATTGCTTAGTACGACGACATATATTGTTCTATTTGACAATTATTATAACATACGATTGTCACGATTACGTTTAGATCATCCAATAATAAAAAGTCTACATGTGTGTATAAATCATTTGGCGTCGGTGTGCGTGAATTTTTATTTTAATAATTTAAGATACTTATAATATTATTATTCGCATACCCTTCCTCTATTTATACAATAATTGTGGCAAATTTCATACTCTTACGTTCGCGTAATTTTTAGAAAATGTTACCGAAAGTTTTCTCTTCTCCTATAAGTCACCATATAAGTGTGTTAAGGAAGCCACTTGTATTCTTTATTTCATAGCTTAGTACATTAAAGGTACATCCTTAATTGTTTAGTTTAATGATTAATTTATTTTAGAAAAGAATTTCTGGATGGACAGTTGCTAATATGGCAACTCTGCATAATCTGGTTCTGTTTTACCATGCTAATCGTCATCATGTACTTCTCGACCACGCTATCTATTCTCGGTTACCAAAGTTTGTTCGCGTCACAAACCGAAAATATGGTGAGACCGCTGATGTTTCCTCTGTGGCTGCCCAAAGATGATCCCTACAGAACGCCCAACTATGAGATCTTCATGTTTTGCGAGATAGCCGTAGCTGTAATTGTTCTTCAAACATTTTGTGGTGAGTACTCTTTATTAACAGCCATTCGGTCCAGACGTGGACCCTTTGGGAGGTACTTGGATAATATTTGTAGTAGTAGTGGGGCCTCCCTCTATATAAACATGTTACTGTTATGCTAAGAGCTCTAATAAAGGGTTTAACAAACAAAGAAGACGTTACAATCGGACCAAGTTATCACATGGCGACACTGCCAGGGTAATTTACATAACCTTACATAATTGTAAGAGATAGGGGAACCAAAACAAAGAGACTTGAGTTGAGGTTATAAGTTATATTAGTTAGTTAGGGAGGAAGACAAAAATTTAACAAGGGTCGTCAACCTTTTTAGTCAAAAGTTCAAAATCAAAGTCAAAATTTCAAAGCTTTTAAAGAGCCACAACAAAATTTCATGCCGAAATGTAGGAATATTGAACCATCTTTCAAGCTTATGTTTTATAAGGATTATCGGAAAAATATGTATATTTAGTAATATACATAGATAGATAGATATAATTTTATTTGTTCACGTATAAATACAATAAAAATGTACATGATGAGTAAAACTAAACTATTCTACGTACGTGAGACAAATAGGGCTACCACTCAGAATAATGCCGCAGCTAGCTGCAGCACTGGTTTTTAGTGGGAACCCTAGTGTTCACTGACGCAAACTGCGACTAATTACATCAACAAAAATGAAAGTGTATCGATTTTTCTTACGAGACGTATATTTCTCGCGCAAATACAGTTTTTGTTACAAGAATAACTTATATTATTCGTAAGAAATATATCCATTTGTCGATATATAAGTAGTGTTTTTTCAAAACAAATTGGATAATATAGTATTATTGGGTAATCACATATTTTCGTTTCGAACTAAAGAGCCACTGCTTCACATCCAAAGAGCCGCATGTGGCTCGCAAGCCGCAGGTGTGCGACCCCTGGTATAGACCCTGTATGCGTATACAGAAAAAAATTAAAACGAAAAACTTGTGTATATGGCTGGCCTGGAATAAAAAATTACCTTGAATTAATTTGGATTTATTCTGAAGCCAACAGTACCTTAAATTGACGTCACATAATGGTCTTTTATATAAAAAATTCTAATTAGAGGTAGCGCCACGCTTGCAGACGGACAGATTTGATGTGGGGCCGAATTGGGCCGGTGCGTTCGAGTACTAGTACATCTTTCTTAAATAGGATCTGCGTGAAGTGGCGACAATGCTGTCACATCAAGTAACTGTCTTGTTGTCGCGTTTCGTTCAGTTTGCGAGAGTTCCCGGTGAGGACCCCTATTTAAAGACCGGCCGCACTTCTGCGAGCGTCCTGGGGGTGCAGATGTCCGTCGTCATTAGTAGTCACTTACCGCCTGCTCGTTTACCCATTGTATCATAATAAAAACAGGTTGAATATGACTGTCATTATGAGCATGACTATTAAGTAGATTAATGACTGTTTCAATAGATTGTTCTATGCCTTGTCATCGCGAGATCAATTCCGACTGTCCTCAATTTTTATAATTTTAATATTAAAAATAATAGATTTTTAATTTAAGCAAATCCTAATCGTTGTTTGTTTGTTATTCGTAAATTATATAAATTACGCGTCATGTTGTTTGTCCGCCATAGGCTCCTCCTAAATTACTTAACCGATTTTAATCATATTTGCACACTATGTGCAGTTTGATCCAACTTGATAGATGGGATAGCTTACATGTCAATTTATAGTTGCAAATAAAAATTAGTCGCCTAAAATGTATGCGCGTGCATAACTTCCGAATGACTGCACCAAATTGGATAATTTATTTTTGTTGTGTTCCTTATTGTTTGGACAAGGTTTGTATAATAAAAAAGAAAGTCAGAGCGAAAGCGAAACGGAAATGGAACGGTGACGGGAACGTTAACGGGGAATTATATTATAGGCAATAAACAGACGACAGACGTTGCGCGGCCCGAACATTGAGTATTATTTACTACATACTATTATCCTATAACATTATCCCCATCCTTGAATCAATAGCTAGGTTAAATAGTTCTTACTGCGGCCGGATAATAGATAGGTGATTCATTCTAACACTGAGAGACATGTATGAAAAAGGTACTGGTAACCGAACGCGACGGCCCAGAGACATAAATGTTAAATATGATATAAAAATATTTGGAATCATTTTGAAGTCATTCGCTCATCACTCGTATCTTGGACTATGTCAACGCAAAATACGTTCAAATCGTCCGCATGACTTAAAGAACAGTAAATCTCGTGGCCATCTAAACTGAAACTGATAAGGTAGTACATAAATGTGGAGAAGATCTTAGTGTCTACCAGGGCGTTCATTTTATACTTTAATTATAAACGCAATACTCGTAGGACTAGTTTCAGGCAATGTAAAATAGGTCGTCGCTCGTATCTTGGACTCTGTCAACACAAAATACGTTCAAATTGCCCGCATAACTTACAGAACAGTAAATCTTATCGCCATCTAAGCTAACATTGATGCGGCAGTACATCAATGAGGAGAACACCTTAGTGTCCACCAGGGCGCTCATTTTATACTTTAATTATAAACGCAATAGTTGAGGATTTAGTTTCAAGCAATCTAAAATCGCTCTTCACTCGTATCTTGGACAATGTCAACGCAAAATACGTTCAAATCGTCCGCATGACTTACAGAACAGTAAATCTTGTCGCGATCTAAGCTGAAACTTTTTTTGTCATAATACAGACAGCTGACTGTGTTTACTTTCATTCGTCTTATATATATTTTTAATTTAATTGTATTCCCTCCACAACCAACGGGTTTTCAAGGTACGACTTGAATTTAACAGTTGAAAAAAGAATAACAAAAAAAGACGTTCTAAAAACTGGGATAAAATAAATAATCACATAAAACCTCAATGGACTATAAAAAACTATTACATGAGAATCGGCTTATCGCAATTCCAAATTATCACTTACGATTACCATATCGTGACAGCGAAATCGATTGCCGCGATGAATGGCACTTTCCTTTTTTTATCGCCACAATAATTTAATTTCTAAATCAAATGTATTATTGATAGCTTACAACGAGTAAAATATCAAGGTTATATTATAAAAAAAAAAAAATATATTTTTTTATAAAGCAAGGGGCAAGCGGGCAAGCAAGGTTCACTTAAGTGACAACCGACGCCTATGAATAACTGCAACACAAGGGCTCCCACACGTGTTGCCGGCCTTTGAGAACGGAGTATACTCTTTTTTTGAAGATCCGTATCCTTTCGGAAATACCGGAACTGGTAATTGATACCTCAGCGAAATTCTGCGAGGCAAAAAGTTTCTAGAAAAGGCAGAGGAGGTCGTAGCGTAAACATTGGTAGACACTTGAGTCGATAAAGTTAAGCAGTTTTTATCGTGGCCGGGTGATAGATGGGTGACATATTCTAACATTAGTTTCAAATATGACCCCCTTTCACCTTCTTATCTCAAAAACAAAGTCTTATTTAGGTATCAGGCGTTCCCCACACGATTACTTACTGAAGATAACCTTACCTTATCAGTCCCACAGTGTAAATCTGGTTTTACCTATGATTCGTTTTCTGCAGTATTTACTCGTCTGTGGAACACCCTGCCTGAAAATATCAAACGAGCTCCCTCCAAAAGTTGTTTTAAAAGACACTTAAAAGAATTGTTTTTGGAGAGACATTTCCCTACTTAATTAGAGCTAAATAATAGAAAATGCTTTTAGCATTAAGCTCATTTGTGCAACATTTAATTGTTTAGTTGTGCAATAAAGTTAATAAAAAAAATGTGTGACCTCTGTGTTTCAAATGACACGTACATCAAGGGGTCCCGATTGATATCTCTGAGTGATATTAGACGTGAGATTGTGGTAAGTGTAAATTGTGTATTATTATATAAGTATATTTATGTACAGTGTTTTTTATACCAAATAAAAGTTTTTCTTCTTTGTTAAAGATTATTAGGAATACTTTTTAAGTATGTCTAATATTCCCTTCTACCCTTCCTACTAAGCTTAAATTAAAAGCTTGGCAGGCATTAAGTTGTCTACCTGAGGAACAGACGCCCGTGTGTCATATAGTCTTGTATATATTTATTCTATATATTTAATTAAGGAGGTCTAGGGGTCTCTCATTTTCAAGCGGTCGAAGTTGTGGGAAACAGCTAGTATACTATAAATTTACTTCTTAAGAATCGATTTTCATACTTAAGCCCCAGGTATAAAAATTTAGAAGTAATATTATAATCATTTCGCGTTATGTAAGGAGTAAAGCGCAGACGTGCATCAGAGCAGACGCACTTTTTAATTGATACATAATATGTCACGGACTATAAAAAAAGCATAGACTAGCCCGTTGGCGCAGTGAGCAGTGATCCTGTCTTTAGCTCCGGGGATCCTGGGTTCGATTCCCGTCTTAAGTCTGGGTGTATTATCTAAATGTATGTATTTATATATTTTTTACAAAAAATATATTTGTGTATAACAGGCGTCTGTTACCTATAACCCAGACACCAATGATCAAGTGATGGTGTTGTTGTCGCGTTTCGTTCGGTTTGTGGGATTTCCCGGAATGGCTACTCTTTTAAAATAGTTCTTAGAAAAATAAGTTTAATACATTTCCATGTTAACTACAAAGTACAAAGATATATAGATAGGAAGAATAAACTTTATTGCACCCAAGAACACACAGAAAACAGTAATTAATAAGATAAGAAAAAAAAACATTGCAGTACAATTAGGCGGTGTTAAGGCTACATAGCGATCTCTTTTTTAATATATAACAAGGGGCAAACGAGCAGGCGGTACTCTTAAGTGACTACCGACGCCCATGGACAATTGCAACAACAATCAATCAATCTCTTCCAGACAACCTAGTTTTAGGTATGGAAATAATCATAAAAGAAAGTAGGCGGTGTACAATAACAATAAATAAATACAAATATATAAATAAATTAATACATATTTTTATATATAATCTGGAGCGACTGAACTCCAAGCAGTTTTATCTTTATCTAGCTGTTCCTGCGTAAAATTAGTTGTTTCTTTTTAGGGTTCCGTACCTCAAAAGGAAAAAAGGAACCCTTATAGGATCTGTAGTATCCACTGATACTATGTAAATATTATTAAATATTTACTGTAATTATAACTCACCAAATAGGTGTATGCACGCGTCGTAATCACACTGATCACCCACAACTAAGGGATTGGGGTGTCGGAGAGACTTTTCAAAGTACCGTTCCGCGGTAACTTTGAAGTAGTGTTTTATTTACGGTAGCTGTAGATCTCTATGGAGATCTCTGTTACGGACGAACCAGGGCGCTCCGGTGGCAATTCTGGTAAAGCGGTTTTAAATCGTCTGCAGACGTTTCAATTTCCTTTCATGAGTGTGTCCGACACTCGCATAGGTCATGACAGATTGCACTGAAATGATAAGTCATTACATGCTGCCGGTACTGAAAACTGGAAGCGCGTTCCAAAGTACTACTAGCGCCATCTACTTTAATATCTCAATATCTACATAAATAAATTAATTTTGTATGATTCATCATCGTATAAATGAAAGGAGAGATCCATAAATCGAAGACACCGCTGTACTGCTGGGGGCCATCCTTAAATTACGTCACATGTTAAAGTGGGGGGAGGATCGACAAAATGTGATATTGTGTGATAGCGGGTAGGAGTTGAAAGTTAATAATAAACATATAGAGAACTATATGACACACGGACGTTTGTTCCTAAGGTAGACAACTTAATGCCTGTGTGATAGACGCCTGTTATACATAAGTACATTTTTCTGTACAAATATATAAACAGGCGCATAGCGTGTATATCCAAGCTTCTTTACCATGGTAACGACCTTTACGCAACGCGGTAACTAATAAAAGAAACAAAACTCCTTTAGTCACGCCATCTTTGAATCAAGTTTACGTTGGTGGTGACAAGGTATTATGACATCACTTTACTATTTATTTGATACTAGCAACCCGTCCCGGTTTCACACAAATTATTTATATATTAATACGTGGAGTGAAAACTTTAGGAAACGAAAATTGCGTGGACGGAAGAGTATGAAAGGCACAATTTCAGCTCATATCGAGAAAGATGTGTGAATGCTTTTTTATAATATGCAATATTGATGTACTAAATTGTTAAAATAAAACCACACGCACACCAATGCTAAACGACTTACACCATTTACACACACATGTATTGGCGGATGTCAAAGTGTAATCGTGACAATTGTATCGTATTAATTGTCAAATTTTATTTTCCTGTGAATTGAACAATTAATGTCGTTTCCCGCAAAAAGGTTTGTGGGCGAATTTCGACCAGCCGATCTCTAGTACATATAAACATTCCTCCTGAAGCACTCTATTTGTCTGTGGAAATCGCATCGTAATCAAGTTGCGTAGTTTAAAAAAATCTAAGCGTAGCTACACCACCGAATCCGCCATCAAAGCACAGCACTACACTGACTTTCCGATGTGCCTCAACGCACGTTTCGCTTCAATACCGAAGCATCATCAGGAGATAGACTTTACAAAGGTTATTCGTAAAGATTTAGAAAGAAGACTTTAATATTATGTTCTGGTAATAGTGTGACTTATAGGTTACGAACCTTTTAACGCGCCCTGCACTGAGAAGAGCCTGCAACAAATTGAGTTGAGTAATTTTTGTTGTCACTATTTCACAATAATTCAGATTTAGTTAGAACAATTTATTCCCATCATCATTTTCATTAGATCTACCACCTGTCTTTTAAGTCGTCACCAATAATAGATAATCTATAATTTATCTAAAATTTTACTCTCATATCTTATTATAATTATATAATACTAGCGGACCTGGCGGACGTTGTCCTGCCCGAACGTTGTATGGAATACTAAGTTGTTCCTCGTTGAATTGGTAATAATTCTTTAGCACGTAATATAAATCACCCCTCATCTTAGGAGGTCATTAAGTGAATTGTATTTTTTGGTCTACAAATATCTAAATCCAGCGAGAATATATATTCGGTAAAATTGATGGTACCGTTGGATCTAGCACTTCCTTAGCAAAGAAATTATTTAGGAATTCCCTCTTAGCCTAAAATAGGATTATAGGACTATTTCTATTCTACTTTGTTTATACTATTTTTTTAGGATCATTCCAATAATAATTCAGTATAATTTATTGATAGACTTACATCCTTCAGCATTACTTCAGGAACCGCCCGCGGTTTCTCTCCACCTTTGGCAGCTGCTTCCCATTCAAGGTTGACCACACACTTGTCTTTCGGTAGCTCTACAAGAGTGATATTAAAGAATTAGTGTGTACCCCTGATGCCTTTAAAAAGAGATAAAACTGCGTTTTCCATCGCCTCCATTCATCAGCCCGGCTGAAGGAGTTGCCTTGCAGATTCAGTTCTGGCGGTGTTCGGGCGTGTTTCATTAAAAAAAAACTCACACCGTAACTTTTAAACAATAATATTGTGTATACACAAATATTTTGATATTTAAAAATAATTTTTATCCTTCTGCTGTCACTATATTGTGTATTGAAAGAATTGACACATGTTGACAACTGCATTATTTTAAATAATTCGATATTACACAACACTAAGGACAGTTTTTATTTATAATAATGACTGTTACTTATTTACAGGGCAAAATATGATTTACTTGACTGCGCAAGAGTATCTAAAGCAGTACAAATTTTCAATACGTAATAATTGCGGCCTAATTGTGCGGCAGCTGATGAATGTTTTTTTAAGCAATTGTAAGGTAGAAGTTAGTAATTAAACATATACCAATTTTACTAATACTATACTAATTTTTACGTTAACCTGGTTGGTTGATGTATCCTGCTTTAGATTGTTAACCTGTCCTTTTAGAAAAACAAGTGTTCTGTTTTTATTGTTTTTCAATTTTATTTCCTTAGCATTATTAGCAATAGTTCATAATTTTCCTTTTTTTACTTTATAATAATATTTGGAATGTAGATTATAGATAATAAAATAACAAATAGATTTTAATCATCGAGTGTCAAACCTGACAATTGCTAAATTGGAATTATCCTCTGTGATAAAGATTATAGCACGCCCCACAACGAGATGCGTCTGGGGTGTGTTCTACTGTCAATTAATAATTTTCAAGCGATTTCGTGAACTAAAAATCGCTCTAATTGGTAAGGCGTTTATCAACAAATATGTGTATGTAAATAGCCTACTGATGTGTTCAAGTCGGTACCAAGTCTAATAGGTTCCTCGCTATATCGATGGCGCCGATTTTTATTCCGTGTAAAAATAATTTATTTTAACGAAATCAACATAAGCAAAAATGATCGCAACAAAAGACTTGTGCTTTTCCTTCGTAGTCGAGCCCCGGCGGCTCATTGCACGCTATAAGCGGAATTTGGCTGTACTCTTTTAGCTATAAGACCTAATGTAAAAACCCAAATTCCCAATAAAGATATTTGATTTGATTTGAAACAATTAGTAACCTCTTTGTTCATCCTCTTTTGCCACAGGCGCAGTCTTTAGATTTAGGCTGGAGCCATGTAGTTCACGAGCCCTGTATAAAGTTAATTAATTATCTATTACTTAAGTTAATTAATATTCTGAACATAAGTATATAAGTAGGTTTAGACCAAACGAAAATAGAGCTAGAACAAGACCATTCTTTCTCGATCTTTTAGTGTAAACGAAAGCTCGTTCTTATCGTTTACACCAAAATATCAACGGGCAAAAATCTAAGATAAGAAATAGAAACTTCGACTGCACAACGGAAAAATACTCTACGTCTGTTTAAGCTAAAAGAATTTGATAGAGTAGGGGAAGAATGAGTGTTCGCTCCTCTGATGTAAATTGGCCTTTATCAATACGTTCATTTTACATTAGCCATCTAAAGTTGAGTTGCTCCAGTTTGGACTTGATAGTTAACAGGCAAAAATGTGAAATATTTATTTTTAAAATACCGGCTAACGAGTTGCTTGCTGATTCTTCTCGTGGCTCGACACGAGACTCCGAATCAGTGTTAACCTTTAAAATATTTGACGATTCAAAAGAAACTTGTAAAAGTGTACTTGAATAAAATGTCATTTGAATTTGAATAAAGACCGATAAACATCAGACGAAACTCTTGTTCTAATATTAGCTCTATGTACGTATAACCAAAACCCACTTTTACACAGTAAAAGTGTATTTATAGATATATTGGATTAAATGATATATACAAGGGGACTCGTAAGACACTTAGAACACTTAAGGAAAATACTCGGTACTCTCGTTATAATTATGTTATAAAAATAGGTACTTCTATTTTGAAACAATTTCCTTAGAATTAGATGCAGTCGGGCCTAACGTTGTGTAGTTAAGTCGCTTGCTTCGTATAAACCCACTTCAACATGGAAAATATATAATTTAAAAGATAAAGATAGATATATGCTCACTGCAGATCCCTAAGGTAGGCGGCGAGACTGTTCGGTGAACGTAACAAAGTGCTGGTCCCTCGTATGTGCTTCTCTTCCACACCGCGCAAGAAATCAGCAATTGGCAGCGAAGAGTTCAAGTGGAGGCCTAAATTCCTGTTCACAAATAGAAGATCAACGTAAAATAATTATTCGTTGGTAATTATGCAGTTTGGTTACCTTTCCCAAAAGTGATTTTTTTTTTTCCCCCATATTGTTTCCTTTTTAATGAGTGATCTTCCGTCGGGGGAGGCTGACATTCCGCGCGAAACCTAACTCGGTTGCGAATAAGTTTGGAGCGGACGGCGGGTCGGCTGCATTATTATTTTTTATTATTTTGCACACCGAAACGCATAGATATTTGTGTGTGTAATGTTAACATTAACGTCGAAATGCTGCAAAATGCCATATTGTAGCATTCATAACTCGAAAACTTTACAACAAAAACAAAAAAAAAATTCAGCCTCCCCCGACGGCATATCTTTTTTTTTAAATTTATTTATCAATATAAAATACACTTTTAAACAATAAATAAAAGAATTACAAAAACTATGAAAGTTCGTCCTTAATGCTAGTAGATTGCGTTTAGCTTAAATTATAAATAGAAAATTTGAAGTACATACGTACAGAAGTCCTCAATCACTGAGTAGAGTGCAAACAAACAACTTAGAGGAAAAAGGATGCATTTTTGGGACAAATAACCAAACTGCAAAATTACCATTCTCTATATTAACCTCTTAAATACGTGATGCGAAAATTTTCGGTATCATTTTACGAATATTGCGCGGATGGAGGAGTATAAAATTTGGCACAATTATAGTTTATGTAGATGGTGGTGTACATATGCTAATATTTATATAAAATATACATAATTAATATATTAAATTATTAAAATAAAAGCATCACGCAAAATCACGCTCACCAATGCCAAACGATTTACACACACACGTATACATTTTATTAAACAGATTATGTCAAAGTGTATTTAAGACGAAGGTAAAGTATAATTATTATTGTTATTAATATAATAACAATAATTATATTAACTATGAAATACTGCAATGTCGATGTTGAAATTTTGCAAGTTAGGTTCGTGGCCGAATTTCGACCTCTTGTACAATTTGGAAAACTAACTTCAGACACAAGTCTGCATCACGCGTCACGCTTAACGCATCAATAGGAAGCTGCCGAGCTGATCGAGCGGCTGCTATGAGCTCTTTTAACTCTTCATAGTCCAATATCGAGTCTCGATTACTATCGAAATATCTGAAAAAAAAATAGCTCCGTTTTGCAAGTCAGGAAAATTATTGTCATCAGTTGCTCCGTCAGCCATACATAGTTTTTTTTTTTATATTACTAGGCGACATGGGCAAGCGGTTCACTTAGTGACTACCGATGACAGATGAACATCGGCACTACTTGGAGGCTTGCAGATGCATTGCCGGCCTTTAAAGAGGGGTTTGGGTCGTTGGTTCCTCTCACAAAACGAAAGAAATGCGATGAAAATACCAACACTTGATGTGATAGCATTGCCACCATTTTAGTTTCAATTCTAATACTATGATTCGACATTACACACACACAAATACAAACACACAAGCGCACACACACATATATATAAGCGAGATATATATCTAAATATATATATAAGCGGTAGGAGAGCGTCATGAATCTCGAAAACCCCGAAACGAACAAAGGTTAAAGGCAATAAAGTATTATATAGTTAGAAGACATCCGCTTAGAAAGGATTTCTAACAGGCCTACATTAAGGAGGTCCAGATTATGTGATCTTATAATTTCAATTTCTGGCGGACGCAGTCACGGGAAACAGCTAGTACTATATAAAGGTACCTAAAAATATATCTGCAACGTATTTCAGAGGCTACACCGGTGTGTATTGTAGTTGGTTCCAAAGCTGCCGTCCAAAGCAGCACCTCAAGAAACGAAAGACCACCACGATTGTTGATATCTGAGGACCTGTTGGAGAAGAGTTTGTTATATTTTGAAGCAGAACTGATTTACGCACGCTTGACTTGAGGAGTAATGAATGCATGACGAGAGCGTTACGAAAACTGTGATCGGGCGTGGTGAATAGAAGTGGATCGAGATACAAGTTAATAAAGATCGGAAGAGAGAGATTTACGTTTGGTGTATTACTGTAGGGAAAGAGAGAAATGTGAACACACACGTACGCACGCGTACGCACGCGCATGCACGCACACACAGACACACATACATATATATTTTAATTGTTCGTTAGCGAGTTTGCTTTGATTTTTCGTAATTTCGTTTCTTGAACCTAGAGTGCTCGCAGAAACGTCGCCGGCCTTTGAAAATGCCGTAGTAGGTAACGTGAGTAACATACACTTTCTTTCTCGGATTCTCACATCGGCTCCAATAATTTTGATTGGAAAGAAAATGTTAATTTCTTTAAATAAATTTGACATTCGTAAACGCGACGACAACAAGATTTACAACACTAATCAACAACAGTTTATTAGTATTAATTAATTTGTTGAGTTGAACAGTTTTATTTCAGTTTAGACATTTCTGATGATATAATAAAATAGTTTGGAAAACTCAAAGTGCACGCCTCATAGTTCCAAACTATTATGAGTTATCAGCCATGTTGGCCGCCATTGGCATTAAGCGACGTCTCTGAAATTTAGTTTTTTGTTAATTATAAATAAGCGATACTGATTAACACGCCCATTTTCAATAGAAAACAGCGAGCCATCATTCTGAAGCTACTAACCATTTAATATACTAAATACTAAAACCATTTAATATAATAAATTTAATGTTACGAACGTGATCGTGTCAAATCCACACACACAGACATCCGGACGATGATCTAAATAAATGCTTTTTAAATCATTTATTTCTTATTCCGGAATTTTATATTATTGTCTGGCTAGACACTAGACTACTAGACACTTTGTGATATTAGTCGTGAGGTTGTAGAGATCGTGGGGGTTCCGAGGATGACGTTTGACGGCAGTCGGTCATCTTAACTCGCCCCACAGTCGCTACGAACAGGAATGAGAATGAAATGTACCTAAACAGATCCGCCGGACACCGCAAAGGAGGTTCCCCGATTTTCGCTGAGAGCTTAATGTTTGGTAATTTATAATTAACTAGCTTTTTGAGCCCTGCTTTGTCCCAATTGCAATAATAACAAAATTAATTAATTAATTATTTATTTATAGCACAAACAGAATATGACTTCATTTAAAACTGTCATAAAAATATCAAACTTTTGTACATGCATAAAGTGTGTACTACAACTATATGTTAAGCTTGCTTACAATAATATTTTATTTAATTATATTAGACTTAAGCAATATCTTATTAACAAAGTACTACACTAGATCGGTTGATTTTGAGGTGTATAGAAAACGTTAAAATATTTATGTTCTCTTTAAAAGGGGACTAGAGGACTTCCGTAGGATAAGAAAATCGACTGATGGGCGTTCAATAGTTATGTGACCATTTTTAACAGCCTTTAGGAACAGACGTCCGTGTGTTCAATAGACCCATAGAATATTTATTTATTTAATGTCAGAGAGAATAACCAAAAATCACGTACAAAGTCCTCGTATGGAACGTATCAAATTGAAATAAATGTAACGTATATGAAAGCGTTCTGCGTCGGTTCGTTAATTCGTTTGTCATTAAATAGCGTTAATTGAAGACTACAAAGTTCTACAAAACTTTGCGCAGCTACACAAAATCCCCAGCCACACAACATTATCATTGAAATGATCATTCAAATGAAGCTATATCTGACTCCGGCATTGTATAATATATAGAATAAGAACATTTGTCGTAATTTATAGTATACAGAAGATTATAATTTAATTAAAATGTCCCAGAAGAATAATTAATATATTGAGAGCAATAACGGATGAGGTTCGTAGCTTAATCAATGGCCTACATTTGAGTCGATCTCGAGGTTAAGCAACTCTTACAACGGCCGGGTGATAGATGGGTGACCAATTCCAACACTGGTTTTAAAATATCCGACCCACTCAATTTTTAGGAAGGCAAGAAAAGCAGTATGTCCAGATATATTAGTCGTGAGATTGTGGGGTTTCCGGGGATCTCGTCAGATGGCAGTCAGTCATCGTAACTAGTCCCACAACAACATCCTCTGCAATGTAAGTGGACCCTGGTACCAGGTCAGGATAACAGTAGGAAGAAGAAGATCATGAGTGCGTTAACAATATTCCCGAGGGGTGGATTCTCCTTTATCTTTCCGATAACTGGGCAATATACAAGGGGTGTTCAATTCTGTTTAAAAGGGGTGTGAGTAGGACAAGCGGACCCGACAGACGTTGTTATGTTACAATATAGGCTCGTCTCTTAGGTTGGCAAGTCGCGGGCCCCCGGCAACTCCACCTAGCCCGGGCTGAAGAATTTCCTTTGAGGTGGTTAAGCATATATCGACCTACGTTTCCACCTATTCCTTACTACACTAGATAATCAGTCAACTATAGGTATTGCTGGCCTTTGGGAAATTGAAGAAAAAAGGAACAGATTTATTTTTAGAAGAATGCCAGATATGAAAATACATCAAGTGATCATCAAGGACCTGATTTTCAGCAGAGACCTAGATTTGGGTGGGTAAAATAGTATATCTTGCGTCTCTCTGTAGTGGTACTTGATTTTTAGGAACTTTACGGCATCGTTTAGTTATCTAGTTTACAATAAGAACTTTTTATTTGAAAGTAACAGAAAAAACTGGGCGAATTGTTTTGTAGACTTTTTTCAGATCGGCCGCAGACATTCCACCTTTTAATTTATTATTCCTTCTTCTTCTTCTTACTAGCGTTATCCCGGTGTAGTACCATATTTTCGACACGATGATGGATGAAGCCGCGCTCTAGTAATGTATCAACTTTTAAAATAAAACTGCCCGTTCTCGGTATTACGTACTAGTGTCAGCTGTGCTCAGTCCGTTCGACGACGCCCACGGTCGAAGACACCGCCTTGTCCTGGCTGCTTTATCTGTCCGCAACAATTACAATAGAAAAAATATAAATTTACACACTATATAAAATTTAAATTGAATGTACAAATTAACAATTAATAAGTTAATAAATAATATTTAGAGAGAAGTTATTCAAGATACAGATATACTATAAGAATGTTTTGAAATTATAATAACACGAAATGTCAAGTATCCAATTCAATTAAATTCTTGATTAAATGTCAGCAACAAATGTCACAATATGTCAGAATTTTTTCATATCTAATTAAATATTAAGAAACATAATATTAAAATCTCAAGTATATTATCAATTTAATTAGATCTAGTGACACTGTACAGTGTATTAAGCTAATTGGGGCTAATTTGGCTATAAAATAATGGGTGACTTTTGAATCTTTGAAGGAAGATATTAAAGAAAGCGCCACGCTCGCACCCCTAACTCACATAAGATCGGTGTGAAGTGGCGGCAATGCTGTTACGTCAAGTTATGGTATTGTTGTCGCGTTTCGTTCAATTTGTGAGAGTTTTCGATGGCCCAAACCCCTCCCAAACGCATCTGTCCACTTGAAAAAGTACCACGAATGCTTGCTGCATATTCATGGCAAATCTCTGAGCTGATATTTTTAGATCATAATATGATTTTTTTCTAAAACTTGTTTAACTTTATCACATACATATAAAAGTACAGTACTCATTACAAAGAGAAGTGGTCAAGAGCGTGTCAAAACACGCTTCTAAAGAAGGGTATCTGATACCGAATGAAGATGTTTATTAAATAACTTCAAATGTTGTCCGATTTCGCTCAAAATAATTTTCCTTAGTTTTTAGCACGTTCTATCAACATAGAAAAAATTCAAGTCTCTAAACCCAATAGTTTGAACTTGAGGGGGACAGACGCACAAACAGAGTGAAACTATGAGGGTTCCTTGTAGTACTAGGAGACCCTAAAAAGATGAACTATTTATTAATGGTCCATTTTTTGTATTTATTTTAAATAAACTTTTCACTTTTCGTTCGTGAAGTGGCGGCAATGCTGTCACGTCTAGTTTTGGTGTTGTTATGGTGTTGTTGTCGCGTTTCGTTCGGTTTGTGAGACTTCCCAGTGGCCTAAAACTCGTCATTAAGGGCCGGCAGCGCATCTGCTGACCTTCTGGTCGTGCAGATGTCCATGGGCGCCGGCCTTATAATTTCGCTCAGTCCGTTCGTTCGTCTTCCCGTAAGGTCCCCCCTAGCATTTCCAAGCTATTAGACGTAGAGACTTGAAATTTACCATGTTGAAAGAACATGCTAAAAACTCATTAGGAAAATTATTTTGAACGAAAACGGACAAAATCTTTTGAAGCTATTAACAAATACTTTTATAGCGTATCAGAAACGGAAGCCTTCTATATAAGCGTGTCTTGACTCGCTTTTGACCACTTTTTTTTTTAATTTTACCTATGTTTTTACGATTTTTGTTTGGCCCCTATAGATATTGTATCGGAAAATTACGTTCTGATATTATAAAGGGCCGGCCGATACACCGACAAATTGAAATTCTTTTGTGTCCAGGGATTTTACACGTCCGGTATTTAAAATGTTTTGGAAGCACAACATTTCGCACAAAAAAAGTTTAAACGAGATTTTTGCGGTTCATTAAAGCGAAAAAATAAAAGTGTAAAGTGCCTTAAATTTGCCCTTAATTTACACTCATGAAATTATAATACGTGGCTGGACCGTTGGCGCAGTGGGCAGTGATCCTGCCTTCTGCTCCGGGGGTCGTGGGTTCGATTCCCACCTCAAGTCTGGGTGTATTATCCATGGCAATTTTAGATCTTGGAATAAGTATGGCTGCATTGATTCCAAATTCAACCATAGTAATTTTAGTTTTTTTTTTTTTTATTCTTAAAAATGCTTTAAATTTTCTTATACTAACTACATCACCAAGGACTTGTTTTAGACTGATTTTCTTTTGAGTCTAACGAATGGCGTGTTAGTGTAGAACCTGTATATTACTAGCTTTTCATACGTTTTCCTTTTATGCTCATGATTTTTACAAAATAATTTCTGTGTTTCCTATCTACCAGGCAACTCGCGATGACTCACTTTTTTACCGACAATTTTAACCGTAGAAGTGTTGAGGATAAGGAAAAAAGGAGAAACACCGCAATCAATAGCTAGTAGATTATCCTTTTTTCTATGAAAAGTATCCGTTAGCGATCGCAGTCGTTCAGCCACAGTATCAAGTAAGACAGCAAAATCGAGCGGTCATCGACACCAGGTATAGATGTTACAGTCCAAAAATGCACGTTCATTCACTAATTAATTGCAACGCTTACTTGTATGGGCAGCGTTTTTATTATACACTTAAACTAAACCACACTCTGCAACCCAATAATATTTTCGAGCTTGCATGTTTGCGTCTACTCGCTAATTTGCATGTTATAATACCAGTTTATATGCATGTATAAACTAACGCTAAACATAAACGTTTATAATGTGTATTATTTTTATTTAATACAAAGAGTATTTCTTCACCCATTTATTCCTTGTCAATTCATTTCAACCATTCATGCATTTGTTTATACACGTCCATCCATTCATTTGTTGATTCTTTAATTTATTAACTCACTAACTATTCATTCCATTTCTCCTTCATTTATTGATTCATTATTCCAACAAAAATTTCGACAAACACGAACAGAAGAAGGCAGAAAGACTTAAGATATTTAAGACGATAGAGTGAGAGAGAAGAGATAGAGACTTAAGAAGGCAGAGAAAATATGAAATCGGACACAAATATAGTTTATGTAGAGGATTATGTGAATGCAAATATTTTTACAAAGTATGTACTATTAATACATTAAATTATATATTACAATAGAACCTCACGCACGCCAATGCCAAAGGATTTACATACACTTGTATACATTTTACTATAAGATATAAGATTGAGTCAAATCGTAGTCATGACGACTGTATGAGTATATATTAATTATCAAATATAAAAATGTCGTTGTTCAAACAATTAAAATTTTGTATACAGCTTTAAATAAGCATATAGAAAAATGTACCTTTACATTATACAAATATATTTATCAAATCCTTTTTTATAATTAATGCAGAATATAAGTACAAAGCGAGCACCTCTATTTTACGAATTTTTCATTCTATAACCTTTCCATAACGTATCCTATTATGTATCTATTATGTCCAATTAAAATTCCCACTTTTCGTACAATAGTCAATAAAGTTTCGACGTGTTCAGACACATTTACCTTATAACAACGAATCGTAATCCTATCTAACCTCCTATAAAAAATTGCGCGGAATAACGAATATTTTTGAACACCCTAGTTTCGTTATTTCGAGGTTATATGTATATAAAAATCAATCATTCTTCCTTAGTCCGGCTAAAACACCGAAACGGCTGAACCATATTGAACTCTGTTTGTTTTGTTTCATTAGCCTTCCGATAAGAAAGGCAGGAAAAGTCAAAATATTATTAAAAATACTAAAAAATGGAGATTCGATCTTCAAATAGACGAAGGTTCTTATGAAAAAAATAGTAAGGGTTCTTTACGAAAAATTTAAAATCATTCGAATTGGACCAAATCGTTGAATACAACGCGGGCAAAGTCCCGGGCTTTAGTTAGTAGTACATAGACATCCATAACATTAAAATTTATAAAAAATATCGTCTACAGAAATCATAAACACTTTTCTAATAGAAGAAATAACAATTATGGTACTATTTTGTTCATTTTTTTTTTCCTTTTTGCTTGGTAAATTTTAGTTTTTGTGGCGCAAGCGATGTATTAATCCAATTTATGCATACTTAGTTATCCTGTAAGGTATATGATGGTAATTTGAATTAATAAGAAATCTAAATAATCTTACTTAAGTTTACATATTGCGTTGGCTTCACATATAAATAAAAAAATTTAAAAAATTAAAAAAATTAAAAAAACATTTAAAATTATTATTCGTTTGTCACGAGAACTTGCAAGGACAAAAGACGCCCAAGCACATCCTCTGTTATTGTCTAACTCTATTCCTAAGGCAGAGAGGAGGGCAACCTTTTAACAGGCAAGGGCTACATCGTTTAAAAATTATACGTCGACGGGCCGCACTTGTAAAATAATTATTTGGAAATTGGTGTCTATCTATTTATGGACCTACACGTCTACCTCATCTTACAACTACTTAGATATCGATACTCCAACCGTAAGTTGTAACCCTTTATTTATCTTTCGGTATAATAGGCTGTAAAAAGTTATTGTCTAAAAGTTCCGATCAATCTTTATTAGGTTACAACCGAGCGGAGCAGAAATTCTGTTCTTTATTTCTTTAATTTAATGTTAAAAATTGTCTATATAGAAAATATCTATACTGATATATAAAGCTGAAGAGTTACTTTGTTTGTTTGAATGCGCTAATCTCAGGAAATACAGATATCATATATATCATCACGCTAAAATTTTTCATCTAATTTTACGCGGATGAAGTCGCGGGTAACTGCTAGTTTTGTGGATAAAGAGCCATACCTTATTAGTGTTATTTAAGTAATTTTGATTCCCTATAGAGCAATATCAACTTGGTCTAGTCATTAAGCAAGAAAATGTCGAAAGAACAGTATTCTTTTTGAATAAAACAAATACGTTGAATTAAGAAACTATTAGGTTGTTATATTAAATAAATCCTTATTGCTTACATAAAAATTAAAAGACATTTTTAATTTTTATGTAAGCAATAAGGATTTATTTAAAAAGTGATAAGAAAGTTGTATTATAATATTTTAAATTAATTTATTAAAAAAAATATATTGAAATCAATTCAGTGTCGTCTAGTAAGCCGAAGTAGAGCTTCCGTCAGAATATTATGTAATGAAGAGATATTCAAATTATGAATTCACACTTGTATAGATTTAATTAGTGTTGATGGCTATTCAACCGTTAAGAACCGTCGCATTTAACGTGTAATTATGCAGCTGGTGATGTCGGTTTTAATTAGTTACAGTCCAATTTGTGTACCCAATTCATTACCGAATTCTGTGGTCACATTGTACGGAAATAGCGCGCACAATCGAGCTCCGATAAATATTGTTTTATCTGCAAAAGGTAAATGTGATGTTATCAAATGAAGCGATGTTTTTATACACGACTGATTTCACATGTTGCGTCACAGAATAATACTTAAACGTGTGATATGTACTCATAAACAATTATTATACCAAAAACCCTTGATAAAAACCTTTAATAGTTTTCATTGAATGTTCGACCAAGGGTCGGATATAGTATGTACAAAATATTCCAAGAGTCACTGAGACACAGGTCCGGGAAGGTGTTTTCGGCAAGTTGCAATTGCGTATATATTTGTGAAGAGGAAACCGTGAATTATGATTTGGCCCGGGCGCTTGCGGTTATTTTTAATCTGCGCATTATTTAGTATATGCAAAAAAAAACCATGATATTCCGACAGACTCATAATTTATGGTTCTTTTATTTACAAATTAGTATGTTGGCTATTGTAACTTGCCAAAAACACAGTTTCAGTGGCTCTTAGCCTAAAGAAAACAGCACGAATAATATAATAACCACTGCCATTTAAGCAGAGTGTAAAAGACATCGTACCGCAAACTTTGTGATAAGGCTACATTTAATGTTCTAAATAAAATCACAAAAATCATTCATCTCGGAAATAAGAGGTTACAGATATTGCCACCCACGTCCCATTCTTGAGCGCGCAATGTATCGTGAACGTTGGGAAGCAATCGTCAATAAAATGTTGACGCGCAAAAACAAATGTACGACCCGCGCCGCGCTACCCCTGTTACATACGTTTAAGTTTAATTTACATTGCGGTTTGCAGTAAAAATATTAAAAAAAAATTGTTTCTGATTTAAAATCGCATTGGGACAGATAATAATAATGATATTATACAGTATTCAGTTTAAAAAAAAATGGTAATAAAAATTGTACATTTCAAGAAAAAACCGACGAAAAATTTCGCCACTGGGGAGTCTAGAATCATGGGTTGAACCCATGGGTGCGTTTTCGATACGATGTCCTTTACACTCTATATATATACGTAAGAGGAATAATATTTTTTAAACAAGTATTGAATTTTATAACTAAATTTCAATCAGTTTATTTAATAAATCAAAGTATGTGACTTTCATTGTCGTATCAAAAAACCGTCTTAAGGCGTATTAGAAGCAACAGACAGGAAAATAATGAGCGAGATCACAAAATAACATGATCAAGATTGAGTTTCATTTCGGAGATGGAACGAAAATAATGACGCTATTAAATAACCGTATTTAGAGCAAAAAAAGTCGAAGAATCAAACTAGACATACTCGTGCCAGTTATACTTGTAAATATGATTTTGTCAGCTTTATAAAACTATTAATATGCCAGAAGTTTATAGATTACTAGCAGTAATCCGCGACTTTAGTGTCAATTTTGCGTTGAATTCAGTGTCATTTTCGCGACAAATAGACGTGAGACTTTTAGTTTGCGGCCGAATTGGGCGGGCGCGTCCGGGTACCAGTACCTTTTTCTCACATAAGATCGGCGTGAAGTGGCGGCAATTTTGTCACGTTAAGTGATGGTTTTGTTGTGTGGTTCCTTCAGTTTGCGAGTGTTCCCGATGGTCCTAAACCTTAAGGGTCGGCAATCTACGAGCCTCCTGGTGGTGCAGATGTCCAAGGGCATCGATAGTCACTTAGGTGGTGAACCGACTGCTCGTTTGCTCCTTGTAATATATAAAAAAACGCGACTGAAACAGTCTAGAATGCCTATCTATACTAATATAGAATAATAAAAAAATATTAATTATTAAAGTTATTTACATTTTTCGCCGTTCTAATGTATCAATAAATCAATCAATTGATTAAGATGATGAGAAGCCACTAGACACGATAGGGGCCCCATGTCAGATAAATTATCTCAAAACAGATGAAATGTGTAATCAAAAGTGCTGAACACGATCTTTATTAAGGAACAATACGCTAAAAACGTTTCTGTTTAAATACTCTATTGATTCGTTATGTACACACCCACACAGAAAATTAATTACCGTAAAAGGCTCCACCGTCATAATACGCGTAAGTTAGAAGCAACAATTGTTACTTGAATAAACGGTGTTAAACAAACTTAACCCATGTTTTTGTATGTTTAACTCGAGCGTTCAATTAAACTTTCGTACCTAACGGTTAGACGTGTGCGAATTTTCTGCGGTCAGTGGATATGACGTTATAGATATATCAATTATTCTAATTATTTAAGGGCAGGATTAGTGGAAAATAAGAAACGGGACATTATAAAACAGTTTCATTTTGAAACAAATAATAATTAAACATATAACAACAATTAAATGAATGAAAAAAAAACTAAACTAAAGAAAATGTATTTTTATGTTCCGCTAATTTTGTCGGTATGTATATTTCTTCTGTACAATTGTATGGGCAAAGCAATAATAGGAAAACAGAAAGTTAAACACTTGTTAGTAGTCAACAACACTAAAGGCGTACGAATATATATGTATATGCGCATACATGTACGTACATACTCAAATATTACACGCAATTTTAAGTAAATATTTATACCCTTATTGGAAACATAAAATGACCATTAGTGTAGACATTTACTGGCTATTTTATATTCTCTAACTGAAACTATATCGTAAAATATAATTGCAGAGTGAAAAAAGGAAAAATTGTTTTACCGTAATAAAACCATATATATTTTTTATTAACTTAGCATCAAATGCAGACTAAGTAGAGAATCTCTTTCAAAATACATTTTTTGTAATTTTAGTGATTTATAGTAAAGGACTTATTCCGAAAAATAAAAAATAATAAATTTTACTGTATTTTTACTTAACTAAGACGTAGGTATAGAAGTATACAATTTCCTTTAAGCCTTCATGTGATCTTCGTTGTGAACACTATAAATACATCTTGTAATGCATTAACTTTGCCGAGCTCAGAAATTCCTGGTAATAAAACTCAATCATAAACCCAGTTGACAATTCACTACTACCATTAGAGAAAGTGCTTAATTGTAGCCCGTTAAAGGTTTACGATTGGACGTAAACAATCTGTTTTGATATTTGAGAGTATCCTATAGGTACTTAGACAATAAATCCCACATTTACATGTAAAATGTTGCTACGACGAGATATTATGGCTCGCGTTGTCAAATAGTTATCAGATCTCTATTAGAGTGACGCCGCTATAAACTCTACACGCCTTTACTCTATACGTAACTTCCCTAACTCTACTCTTTAGTCAATATATGACTCTAGTGCTTCGTTTGCTTCGTAGGGATTTCTATCGTGGTCTCAAATCTTAGATTTATTTTATTGATGAGAAATAGAATAAATACATAAAATAGGTATGTGTCTCAGACAAAAAGTGAATGATTACGGTTTTAGGTTTCAATAATAATAATAATAATAATAAATTCTTTATTGCACACAAATAGAAACAGATTACAGTTGACAACAAAAAGTACAGCGTGGACCCTTCTCCTTAATAAGGCCATATCGAAAAATCTCTCTATATCGCAATCTATCGCTAAGTCCTTTACAAGCCTAGCCCCAGCAGTCGCCACGGAATGTCGAACAACCTTCCTCAACGTTTCTTCTGCCACTCTTAACTTAAAAGTATCGCGGGGATTCAGAAAAGCTGGTCCTATTACTTTTTGATATAGTATGTCTTCTTTTATTTGGATAAAGTGAATTTATGTGTATTTAATTACGTAGATGTTTAATATATTATTTTACAAAATATTAGAGTTTACTAATCTCAATTATTCTAACGCTATCGCGACTGCGAAAAGCTTTGATAGCGATTGTAAAAAGTACATGAAGAGTTTGTTTGTTTGTTAGCGCGTCCAAGCTGTTTGCTTGCTATCTCAGAAACTACTGGTCCAATTTGAAAAATCTTTTGGGTAGATAGCCCATTTAGAGAAATGCTAAGGGCTATATATCATGGCGCTAAAATTAATCTATTTTTTTTACCCAATTTTACGCGAACGAAGTCGCGGTAACGGCTAGTGTCAAACATGATGCTTCAAATCTATAAATCCTTAAGGTTGTTATTAAGTACAAATACCAAAGTATTATTTTGTTTAAATAAAAGAAAAGAAAGAAATATTATAGAAATACTAAAAACTGTAGAGTAGATCTCATCTCCAATATACCATCAATAGAGGCCTAGAGTAAAGAGATCCAGAAAATAAAAATGCCCAAAGAGTAAATAAGCTCAGAGAGTAAATCGGGCAAGAGACCAAAGAGGAGTGAAGTAAGGCTAGATCAGTTGATTCCACCCAGCAGCCACTAAATAACTGAAAACACCCCACAATCACATCACATCGAGATGTTCGCGCGCGCCGCTAAATCTATTTTCGTGTCATATTTGTAATGCTAATGTTGACGCTGTACGATGCGTTACACCACTTAAGTTTAGGGATGTTTATCGTTTTTTTATATAATACTGTCATCGATACCTCTATTTATGCATAAACATGTTATATTTAATTCACCGGACAAGCAACATCTGAATAACAAAAAGTTTATGTAATAGACAATGAAGACGATATCTTGTATAGTAATGATGCAGTCTGTAAAAATGGCATATTTTCTGCCAAACGACATACTGAGCAATTTTAGCATTTCTAAAATATGTTTTTAATTGAATAGCTATGACGTTTTTATTTTTTTAAGTTTCTGTAGTGCTACTCCTTATTTCAAAACTACTTCGCACGGGTATTTACATTGTCAATTTTTTTTATAAGGATCCCTGACTTCTTTGAAAATATTTCATCACCTATGTTCATCAGGGTTGCTGTAGGATTCTACATGAAAGAATTATCCAAATCGGTCCAGCAGTTTCAGAGCCTATTTTAATACCGGAGCCAGACATAGCGCAAATTGTTTGTACACTTTTGTCCTTGAAGTCTACAAAGTTCTACAAAATTTTGTGAAATTACACAAAGTTCCCGGCCACACTACATGATCATTCAAATGAAGCTATGTCTGGCTCCGGCATAAGGCAAAGAAACAGTTGCAAATCTTTCTTCATTCATTAGAAACGAAGGTAGATGTCGGATTTACGCAATGTGACATTTATTATCTACCTTCAATTCAAAGGATTGAACACCAATACATTCTATATGCCGGAGCCAGACATAGCTTCATTCGAATGATCATTTCAATGATCTTGTAGTGTGGCCGGGGACTTTGTGTAACTTCACAAAGTTTTGTAGAACTTTGTAGACTGCAAGGTCAAAAATGTACAAACGCTTTGAGACTATTTATTCTTTAAGCCTTAATATACTTTATTTATATAACTTAAAATTTGCAATTTTATATCAATGAGTTTTTACTGAGTTGTGATCGTGTGACGTCGCTTACCAAATATTACAAGTGTGAAGAAATGTTCAACAATCTTGAAGTAAGTATTGTTGTTTATAATTTCATATTATTTTTGAGTCTGTTTAAGAATCTAGTCTTCTGATCATCTTTGTGATCTTAACGGCTCGTACAGATGTGCTATTCTCTCAATTTTCGCATGTACGCCGCATTATAAGTAAATTAACAAGCTATCGACCAGTGAAAGTGTCGTTAAAATCGGCTCAGCCGTATCGGAATCGGAAATTTTATAATATTTTTACCGGAAATACAGCATGCACATTTTGTTACACAATTTTATTTCAAAGGTAGCAACAGACACTTTAATTTTATTTATTTGCATAGATTTGGCGTTGCGTTCCCGATTCAGACAGAAGAGACATATATGAGGATTGTATATTCTCCATTGCAAAACGTGAAAAAGAAGAAGCGAAGGCTTTGAAAAAACGCAATATGAAGATTTTAGCTCAAGTAAGCATGAGTTGTGCTACTATATTCTATAATACCTGTGATATTATTTTTGACGTGATAACGTCTTATAAATGGATGAACACTGGCTGCACGCAAGAAAAAGCATGACACATTGAGGTGTTTATAATTGAAACCAGTTTGGGCCTTTTGCATACCACATATGCAGTTTTTGGGGTTCCCTCGATATATGGTGCAAGCCATAACATTTTTGATAATAAAAAACTTTAGCTCTTCATATTATTCTGCTAGCTGTGCTCGCTTTGTCCGCATAAAATTAGGTAAAAAATATATTCCATTTTAGATGATATAGCCTATAGCCTTCCTCAATAAATGGGCTATCTAACACTGAAAGAAATTTTCAAATAGGACCAGTAGATGCTGATATTAGCGAATTCAAGCAAACAAACGAACTATTTAGCTTTATATATTTATATATTAGTATAGAAAATCAAATAAAAATTTGAAGCGGCAAAAGATATATGTACGTTGCTAATCGACGTGAAGTGGCGGCAATGCTGTTATGTCAGGTGATCGTATTGTTGTCGCGTTTCGTTCGGTTTGTGAGACTTATCGGTGGCCTACGTTCGTTATTAAGGCCGGCAACGCCTCTTATTGCCTCTTGGTTGTGCAGATGTCCATGGGCGTCAGTACACACTTACCTGCCTGCTCGTTTGCCCCTTGTAACCTAAAAAAAAACGCGAATCGAGGCTATTTAGTTTTGTAAAATGTAAAGAAATCTCTGTCGTGCTCCCATAGAGATGGATGGATAAGTCCAGCTCCAACATCCGTCTAGGCCTCACACATCCATAGTACATATGAACGTTCGCCTCTGCAAATTATGCAACTGTTATTGCGGATGTGAATTTTATAATACAGACATTATTCTTAATCTAATAAAAATGGATTCAAATTGTCAAAACTGATCTTAAAAATTTGCAAGAATAAAGAACAAAACACAAATCACTGATGTGGTCCTAACAGCAGTCCAAATAAAATACGATTGGGCTGGATATGTCCGCCGCATGTCGGACGATCTTTGAGCCAAAATCTCCACTTTATGAACCCCAGATCGGAAAAAACATCGCGGCAGGTCAAGAATAAGATGGTGGAATGACTTAGATCGTTATAATAGAGATTGGCAACGCATAGCCTTAGACAGAAACTTATAGAAAGAGTGTAGGGAGGTCTTCGCTCTGCAGTGGGAAAAAATAGGCTCTAAAGAAATAAATAATAATAATAATATTTTATACACTATCGCATCCAAGGCTTCACCAGATAATGTCATATCATAAGAAATCGAAGTAAAAAGATATTTATGTTAAAAGGGGAAAAAAGGGAAAGGCTGTCCATGATATAATTGTTGCTCGTCTTCATCCAAATCTGTGTATCTAGGTTTTGGACTAGCTGAAATATATTTAGATAGTATAAATAATGCGTGCTGCTTTCTACGAGTAAATTAATCTTATACCAGCGGACCCGATAGACGATGTCGTGCCCGAATATAGGCTTTGTTAACCAATTAACAAATCTCCTTTGTTTCTTCCATAAAACGTGATACTGACAAACCAATACTCACATGTAATAAAATCCTTACGCATAATTATGGTATTAATTTATAACAATTGATAATTTACAATAATCTGACTACTATCTGTATCAGGTGTAAATGCTTTTTAAATGTACATTATAAATATGATTAAGACTGTATTAGGAAGAGCGTCAACCCTTAACACAAGTTTCTTTGTATACTTATAAAGGGGTGCCAATCACTGTTAAGTATTCACAATATTGCGGCTAGTTAAAGTATATATTTTTTTTAATTATTAATGTTAATACTAGCCGAATGTTTTATGAAGTAATAATTTCAGATGGCACGTTAGTAAAAACGTCTAGTAAGAACGATATCTATTTGAAGTATTCTGAAATATATAACAATTCAGCATTTTTTTGTATTTTAAAATAATCATTGGACTTTGACACTAGTATCGGGATTTGGTCAGTAGAATGATTTTTACTTAAAATCGACTACATATTATGACAAAATCCATCACAACCCTCACAATAAATCTATACTTATATATAAAGCTGAAGTGTTTGTTTGTTTGTTTGCTTGAATGCGCTAATCTCAGGAAATACTAAACCGATTTGAATTTTTTTTCACTGTTAGAAAGCCCAGTTATCGAGAAAGGCATATTAAACATCACGCTAAAAGTGAATCATTCTTTTAACTAATTTTACGCGGATGCGTTCGTGGGCATACCTAGTTAAAATAATATTTTTTTCCGACGTTTATCACATAAGAAAGATCAACTAATAAGATTTGTTTATGTTTGTGACTAAGCTATGTCTAAACGGGTTTTAAGATTGTGAGTGGTTCCCTGGCTTAGATTAAAATTTTTAGATTTATTTTTATTTTAATATCCGGTCGATACCGTTACCCACGGCCTAGAGATGTTTTTTAATAACGAGAGACAAACGCGCAGACAGATTTCATTATTTGCCAACAATCTACTATGACATCCATTATCTGATCCATTAGCTATTTATAGATTATAAACAATTGTAATTAAACCTTTTTACACTTTTTAAATATGTTTTATGTGTAACTTCGCAAAGTTCTGCAGTACTTTGTAGACTTCAAGGTCAAAAATGTACAAACACAGAGCTGTGTCTGGCTCCGGTATTAGCAACGAAAATTTGTATGACAAAACGTGACGTCACGCGCTCAGATTCCTGTTTGGTATGGCACGTGATTTTTTCTTTCATTTAATTGATTTATATTTTCAAAATATTTAACAATCTGACATGCTTTAGTAATTTCACTTCATTTGTGTAATATTTAAACCTCTATCAACTATCCAAAACAAAAATATATTAGGTGTCCCTTGATTGAAAATTAAGATATTAATCTTTTTAAAAGCTTTTTCGTTTGCAATTATATTTAAAACACACCTAAATCAAAATTTTCATCAGATGTGCATGGATAACATTTTAAGTAATTGGTACTTCACTTGAATCCAAAATTATTTATGAAAATTTCCAAATAATCAAATCAAATTTTCTCCTTTTTTTTGGGTTATCTGCTATAAGGAATCAAGATTTTTTTTTTAAATAAATATAATAGCACACTTAGACTACGTTTCCCTTACCTGTAACGCTCTATTTTGTCGGGGAAATCAATTTCCACAACTGGCAACTCCCAGCCACTTTTCCCGAACGTCGGTACTCTCAAGTGACTACCGACGCCCATGGACAACTGCAACACCAGGGGGATCGCAGATGCGTTGCCGGCCTTTGGAATTTTGGGACACGTTGTATTTGCCAAATCCAAGAGCCCCTCACATTTATCGGAAGGTATTTTCGAAAAGTTTCAATTGCGAACATATCGCATGCATAGTCATAAACTGACCTAACTCAAAAAAGCTGATTTTTGGTAAATTGCAAAAACTAACTTCAGAAGTTTAGGGGTAACTTCAGAAGTTTACTCCAGAAGTAGGGACGGAACATACGCTCGAGATACGTCCCACACTTCACAAACGTGCGAAATAAATAGCAACATAAGGACTTAAGGATAAAATTGTTTAAGACATTTTAAAGCCCAAAACTCACCTTACATGTATTCGGAAGAACGTCATACAACTTCTGGGCCATATACACCAGGGCGTAGCACTTGTCCTTGTATTTGGGCAAATGGATGAATACGCATCGCTTAAGGAGAAACTCCGCGGCGTCCATGTCCGTGGTGCAGAGGGGTAGCTCCAGAAGATTTGTGGTAACTCCAGAAGGTTAGAGGTAACTTCAGAAGTAGGGACGGAACATTCGTTCGAGACCCAAACTTCACTTGCGGGAAAGGAGTGGATTGGTTTAGCTCTAGATAGAGGAGAGTGGTCTAAGAGTGGGGAGGCCTTTGCCCAGCAGCGGGACATTATGGGCTAATTAAAAAAAAAAAACAAAAAAAAAAGTCCGTACTGTTTTTAAAACGTTTCTGGCATTTAAACATCATTTGTCAAATTTTTTAAGCCTCATATGAAGGGAAATTTTCGTAACGGCCTTACCAATTTTTAAGCAATGTTCACTAAGAGTTTATGTGATTACATTTTGTCTTTAAAGTATTAGGGATCTCGATAGAAATGTAAACACCGTAAAAAACGGCTATATTTAAATCTACCTAATGATATGGTAAAACCTCTAATTCAAATGAATATTAAACCACATGAACGACATCGTGGGAATTACTCCGTTATTAATAAATCTAACTTGCTAATAAATGACTAGGTATACAAGCAAATAAGGTGAATTGCTAGTTAAACCTGAAAATGAAAATTCCCCCAATATCCTTACTAGCATCTGAAACGATTCTGAATGTTTCTACTTTGTCAACTATCAACATTAAATTTAAAAAGTTTTCAACAGGCCGTTACTCATTAATAATTTTTTTATTGAAATTAGAATAAATCCGGTACCTGCAAATGTTAGACATACCTTCAAATGTTTGAACACGTGTTTGATCACTATGGGTGGCATGGGACTTTGAAAGTCAAATGTTTTATTTTACACAGTGTCGCCATCTCGTTTCGTATGTCAGAACTAGTATGCAATTTGACCGTACTTATTAGAACAGTGCTGTCGATTCTCGCTTTACATTCCAAACCTTATCTGACTTTACTATTTCCCTATATTATTAACTGTACAAAACACTTAAAATTATTATAGTTTCTGATATCTACTAGAGAATATTACTCGTATATTCCAGTTTCCTGGATAACTCCATCCAGGTTGTGAGAAATCACTAAAAAGCTGACGGAGAGCTGCTCCAATAGTTAAACACTTTAATTTATTCATACGAATACATCATGCACAGCTCGTTTCGCTTACATTAATTTTGTTTCACGTCTAATGTCACATTGGTAAGCTGTTGCCAAATAAGGATTCAATTTAAATGCAAATGCTAAAATACCCATTTGCTTCAAGATATTTATCAAGTATAGTCCAGGGCCTGTATAGTGATTGACGTTACCCTGCTATACTGTCTCCGTTATAATGGATAGTGACAATACATACATTTTTGGTAGCCAGGGCTGCAGAAATACATGCCACTATGGTAATTAGATTCTATTTCCAACTGATGTCAAAAAAGGAGAAGGTTCTGAATTCGACTGTATTTTTTAAATACGTTTGTTACCTCGAACATTTCGATTGGATGAACTGATTTTGTTGTTTCTTTTTTTATTTGAAGCTGGCGATTACCGCATGGACCCATTTCGATTCAGTCTAGTTCTGATAATTTAAAGTTTTTTTTTTGTTAAAATTGTTATTGTATATCTGTATATATTATATATATATATTCAACTTTTTTACTGATGAAGTTGTGTAGCAGGCTGCTACCGTTTAGCGTCATGCAATAATTGAGGCCAGAGGCATCAATTTTGAAGGACATTCCGATTTTTAGCTTAAAATTAGCCAAAAATTGCTAGGGACATTAACTTTAATATTGTTTAAGAAGATCGAGGGTAAATTTTATTATATCTTTGACAACTTTTTAAAACTACCTGTGCCCGCGACTTTGTTCGCTTAAAATAGATTAGATAAAAAAAACTAACATAAATTTTAGCGTGATGATATACAGCCTTCCTTGATAAATAGGGTATCTAACACTGAAAGACTTTTTCAAATCAGACCAGTAGTTCCTGAGATTATCGCGTTTAAGTAAACAAACAAACTCTTCAGCTTTATGTATTAGAATAGCCTAATAGTTCAAACTTCACGGTATATTTAAGCACTAAAATTGGTATGCTACAAATTAGTGATAAAAAATTAAAAATTGTATACATGTTTTAAACAACACTAGGAATATTTAAAAAGTTTTGAAAATTAAAAGTAAATTTGGAATTTTGCATAGATTTTAAACGGCTCCTGGACTCGTAGAGCTACGAAGGTTATAATAACACGAAGTAATTATATACTCTAACTAACATCAAAGCAAAAAGAATAAAAGGAATCGGATATTGGAAAAGTGTTTAATCTAAAATTATACCTTGCCATATATAATTACGTTGAGCTCTTAAAACATGTGCATTTGTCTAATTTGCATTTTATTACCTACTTGCTGAACCCGCGACGTCGTCCGCATAAAATTAGGTAAAAAAATATAGATAAAATTTTTGCGTGATGATATACAGCCTTCCTCGATAAATGGGCTATCTAACACTGAAAGATTTTTTCAAATCGGACCAGTAGTTCCTGAGATTAGCGCGTTTAAGCAAACAAACAAACTCTTCAGCTTTATGTATTCCAATAGAACATAAACTAGCGGTTACACGCGTCTTCGTTCGTATGGCATATAATACTATACTTGCTTAGAAGTATGGGTACAAAGATCATGAGTTGTTTCATTTTAGAATAAATCCTTTAATACAGTTTTACAGTTTATTCAGTTCTATGCAAAATATTAAAAAAGCCTGTATCTATTCACAATTAAATTGACTTGACTTAAATTGAAATTAAATTGAATTTGACTGGCCCATTGGTGCAGTGGGACAGAGTGCAGACCGACAAGCCCAATATATTATATGTATAGATGGGTATGTTTTTGCGAGTACTAGGATGCAGTTTTTGTGCGCGAATGCACAATTATCAAGATTCCATCACTATTATGGAGTTCGTGGAAAATTTTAATTTAATTTTTCTCACTAGTACCTATCATTAGGAAGCGTTTAAGGAAATATTAAATAGTATTTTAGTATACAAAAGTTGTTTAAGCGATTTTAAATGACGCGTAGCTATTAACAGCACTAAGTATATTATCCTTTTTTTATGTTGCAAGTGGCAAACGAGCAGGCAGCAGGTAGCTAAGTGTCTACTGACGCCCATGGACATCTGCATCAACGAGATGCTTTGCCGGCCTTAATGACGAGTTTAGGCCACCGGGAAGTCTCACAAACCGAACGAAATGCGATAACAATACCATCACTTGACGTGACAGCATTGCCGCCATGTCACGTTGATCTTATGCAAGAAATAGGGACTGGTACCCGGATGCACAAGCTCAAATCGGCTACAAGCATGGCGCTACCTCTAAATAGAAAGACAGGAGTAAGGAAAAGGGTTGGAGTAAAAGGATATAAAGCTAGATGGGGAGGAGAGGAAGGATGCGGATACTGTTGTCACGGACGGTATAGGGGAAGTAACAACAGCAGCTAGGCTGCTCCAGGGCCGCGTACCCGTAGTGGATCTTACCAGTTATCGGCCAGGTAAAGGAAGATCCACCCCCTGGGAGAAAACTAACTATCCTACTATCCTCCTTTTTTTCCATAATAGGACATACTAAAAACTAGCGAGGAAAATTATTTTAAGCGAAATCTGACAACTTTTGAACTTACTTAACCTATACCTTTATCACGTATCTGGCCCGGAACTCTTCTATAAGCGTGTGACACGCTCTTTGCCACTTTTTATTAATAGTAAAAATATGTAGAATTATTATATACAAATATTTAATGAATGTAGAGTGTATCGTGTCAGAAATGGTGCGCTCGCCAGCCCTGAACTGGTTATATTTCATTATTTATGGACTAGACAGTTTTGATCCTATTGTTCAGGGTACGTTCATAGAGCAACAGTTTTAAGTCACAGTTCAGAACGATAGTTGATATATGCCTGCGATCACCTGCTCTTTTAGATATTAATATGTTTAAATAATCGTTGGCAATCGATAAGTTTATAAAAAAATAAATTTGAGAAAAGATGGTTAAGTAATATTAAGGTGGTTAAGTTAAGTAAATTTAACAGAAATATGTTAAGTCAATATTTCTGTTAAGTTGAATTCAGAGTATTAATACGAAACATAGACATAAATTTCAAATGAATAATTTGTAAAAAAAATTCTCGTGTCACTGTGTTGGTTGCCAAACTCCTTGAAACAGTTTGACCGATTTTTATGAAATTTTTTGTGCAGATTTGGTAGGTCTGAGAATCAGTCGTATAATATAAATGTATACTATATAAACTCCTAACTTATAAAACCCACGCAGTCGAAGTCGCAGGGTACAGCTAGTAATAACCCTTGAGGTATCCGACAAAATATCGCTGGTGTCCAAGCCAGAAATATTAAATTTTTTGGCAATAGTAGATACTCATCTAGATTAACAAAAGATATTATAAAAAACTAAATTTGAACTTTAAAAATATTCAGAAGATAATACAAGTCTAGAATTTGGCTAAGACTACAAAACGCAATAAAAAATATGGGTATACATGTGTGTATAAATCGTTTGGCATTGGTGTGTTGGTATTGGTTTTTTAAGAATATTAGAATTCACAAACTATTGTCTATATAATTTATATTTGTGCCAAACTTCATACTCCTTCGTCCATGCTATTTTCGTAAAACGGTACCGAATATTTTTGCTTTACGTATTAATATTAGATGCAATGGTTAAAAGGACTTAACTTTGGAAAATCAGTATTAAAAAAAAAAGCATTAAATTGCAAAAATATTTACTCTATGACTACATGTTGCATGACACCTTTCAACCTAACGTGTCGTCGCATTGCGTAGTGCTATAATTCTGCGATATCGCATTGCTTATTCACCCGGCGCCGCTTGCGAAGTACGACCGCAGAACAGCAGGTGGAATTAAAAATATTACTGATTTATCGATCAAAGTAACAGATATGAAGGTTCCGGTTAAGGGTTCTTACTTGGTACACATAACATTTCAAAAATACGCAATACAATACACTAAAATATGTAAAATTTCTATACTACCCACATTTTTAAGTCTCCATTAGTCCAGCAAAGAAGGTTTATAATTTTCCTCTGTCCGTCCGTCTGTTCGTCCGCTGGCAAGGTGAAAAGGATTTCCAAAGTATTAGATGTGCAGACTCAAAATTATTCATGTTGATAGGACACGTTTAAACTCATTAGGAAAATTAATTTGAGCGAAATCGAACAATAACCTTTGAAGTTATTAACAAATATCTTTTTTTATTGGCATTGTATACGCGTGCCATTGTTATTTTATTACCTTATTCATTTTATTTTAACAAATACCTTTACCGTTTATCAAATACGGAACCGTTCTATATAAGCGTGGTTTTAAATGTTCTTGAGCTACTTTTTATGATATACATATCTCCGTCAGTTCTTCTATGATAACGTACGTCTTTTAGTCTATGATAGTCTACAGTCTCTAGTATACTATAGATATTCGTAAAAGGATACAAGCCAGTACTTCCAGTTGAGCGCGGTGCGCGTCGCCACGTGTGCGGCGAACATCTCCCGCAGCCGCCCCGCACGCCCAACACGTTTGTTTCCTATGCCTGTTATTTTTATATTATATATGTGTTTTCTATTACTTATTTTCTTACTTTTCTTTGGTGTTACACTTGCACTGTTTATTTTAACATTCACAGGAACCACAAGTGTTCCTGTGCATGTTAAAATGAACAGTGCAAGAGTAACACCAAATGAATGTAAGAAAGCAAGTAATAGAAAAGCATTTTTTTTTTTTAATTTTCCTAATATTAATTAAAAAAAGTGTATTTCTGTTGCTAATTTTCCTACTTTCTTTTGGTGTTACACTTGCACTGTTTATTTTAACATGCACCAGAACACTTGTGTTCCTAATATTGTTAAAAACTGTTTTTCTATTGTTAATTTTACTACTTTCTTATGGTGTTATAAATGCACTGTTTATTTTAACATGCACCAGAACACGTGTGTTCCTAATATTGTTAAAAAGTGTTTTTCTGTTGTTAATTTTCCTACTTTCTTTTGGTGGTACACTTGCACTGTTTATTTTAACATACACCAGAACACTTGTGTTCCTAATATTGTTAAAAATTGTTTTTCTGTTGCTAATTTTCCTACTTTCTTTTGGTGTTACACTTGCACTGTTTATTTTAACATTTGCTTGTCTGCGTAAAGATATAGAAAGAAGACTTTAATATTATGTTCTGGTAATAGTGTGACTTATAGGTTACGAACCTTTCAACGCGCCCTGCACTGAGAAGAGCCTGCAACAAATTGAGTTGGGTATTTTTTGTTGTCACTATTTCACAATAATTCAGATTTAGTTAAAACAATTTATTCCCATCATCATTTTTATTAGATCTACCACCTGTCCTTTAAGTCGTCACCAATAATAGATAATTTATAATTTATCTAAAATTTTACTCTCATATCTTATTATAATTTACCAATACTAGCGGACCTGGCAGACGTTGTCCTGCCCGAACGTTGTATGGAATACTAAGTTGTTTCTCGTTGAATTGGTAATAATTCTTTAGCACGTAATATAAATCACCCCTCATCTTAGGAGGTCATTAAGTGAGTTGTAGTTTTCTGGTCTACAAATATCTAAATCCAGCGAGAATATATATTCGGTAAAATTGATGGTACCGTTGGATCTAGCACTTCCTTAACATACGAATAAGATGATATTAACGTGCCAATGAATGTAGTTTATTTTTTAACCCAATCTATTGCATCAATTAATTTTTTATTTTCTATTATCTTTAGAATATTACTTATAAAAAATTTATGGTTCCTTCCTCTGCAACGCGATGGACCCGGCACCCGCACGGCGAATCCATGGAATGCTAAGAAATTCGTCTCTCGAGTTATAGAGACTTTGAGAGGGAAATTGACTGGCCCCTTGGTGCACTTGGCATTGACCCTGCCTTCCACTCCATGGATTGTGGGTTTGATTCCCGCCTGGAGTCTGCGTATATTATTTATATCACACCTCAAGCCCACAACGGCTGGAGGCGTGATTTATGCACTCTGCTGGTCTTGAAGACGCGCTTTAAGCTGAGACGGATAGAATAGATCTTACTTTTAAAATTTGTGTCTCTTCAACAGAGCATGCATCGACACATCAGAGTCGGGTGATTTATCCAGTGGCCCACTGCTGGGCGAGTTCAGTGTGACACATGATCATGCCCACCTCACTCCATTGGATGAGATGACAATCAGCATAAATGTACATGATGAGGGAAATACACTCGAAATTGTTGGAATGTGCTGTAAGTTTATCTATTACTAGCTGCAAGCTTGCAAGAGCCTTAGGCCCTGTTGAAACATCCTTTCTTAGAGTTGTCTACTATAAACTACCTCCTTGCCAAATTTCATTTTTGTATGTCCCACGGTATTCGAGATTTCTATTTCATTAACATATTTAATATGTTATTTGCTTCTTCTTTTCTTATACCATAACTATTGTTTCTTTTATGTAGAATAGGGTATTTTTTAATTGAATCTAATTACTAAAATAACATGTTTAGTAAATGTTTTGAACAAATGACCCTTTCTGTGTGAATTTTAAGAAATAAATTTCAGTTTGACCAAGACAATGTGCATCCAGTGCCATATTTAATTGCATATAGCAGATATGTATTTACATGTACAAAATGCGAACCTATATTTCCTAAGGCTCAAGATTCAATTGTTTGTTCAAGATTAAGTATTTATCTTCATTAAATGTTAACTCTTAACCCTTTATATATTAAATAATATAAAGGTTGTGGCCTAATCAATGGTCGGCATTCGAGTTGATCATTATGTTACTTAGTTACCGCAACCTGTTAATAGATGGGTGAACTATTCTAACATTGTTTTCTATTATCTGATCACCTTTGTGTTTCATAAAACATGTAAAATAGTGGGTCCCGAATATTGTTACTGAGTGATATTGCTTGTGAGATTGTGGAGATCATGGGTGTTCCGGGGGTGACAACATTCCATCATCTTAACTCAACCCTCAGCCAAATCCTGTGCATTTTAGGGGGCGAATTAAGAAAACCGGTTGCCAACTGCCGTTACCCCCGCCCCCCCCCCCCCCCCCACGATCTCTACAAACTTACGAATAATATGTCAAAAAATGACATTATTAGGGTCGCGCTGTTGTACGTGCCTTCCGAAACACGGAGGAGATCGGATATCAAATATAAACCAGTCCTAGAATGGGTCACCCATCTATCATCCGGTCGCAGCAAGAGCAACTTAACCTATCGATCGACTAAAACGCCGACCACTGATTAGGCCACGACCTTGTCTGTATATATAACAATAAAGCAATTGTTGTTCTTTAATCTCGATAAAGCTCGATAGTCGCTGGACCATCTTAGATTCTGTTGGATTTATTCCCCTAATATCAGAGGAGGTTTAAAAGAAATGAAGGAAATGGAAAGCCGAAATATTAAAAGTATTAAAAATATTCAAAATCGGCCGTTACTTCAGAACATCTCAAACAAGCTTTTGACTCACTTGCTATGTAAAATTATTATTTCACTAGCGGACCCGGCAGACGTTGTCCTGGCCGTGCGTCGGGTTACTTACTGTTTAGTACATTCTACATAGTATCCTATAATATTGTACCCGTTTTCGTTTCCTTTCCCTTTACCGACGTCGCATAATATATTTAATTTCTTATTGCTTGTTACACGTTCTCTTTAATTTATGTTTTAATTAAGTAAATTTTAGCTTTTAGTTATAAAATAGAGGATTTTATTTAAAGTAGTAAATGAACTGAACCTGTAAAGGTAAAAAAATTCTTCTAGTCTTCTACTTCAGTAAGTCATTACAAGTAACCATCGCAGATCGAGCTGATAATGTCTGTGAGTGTGCTTCCATATAGCAGTTACTTCTTGCAGAAGATAATCTTGATATATCAAATTCCCTGTATTAGCCTTTGTAATCCTACTCCTGCTAAGCGGCTAGATCGATTTGGATAATGTTTTGTGTGTGTAAAGGCAACTGGACCTGGAATATGGCGCTACCGTCGTAATGTACCTCAAGTTTCATACTTTTCTCGTTAAAATGCAAGAACGGCTGGGAAGATTCAAATTGTGTCTGTTTTATTTTATTCGCCTTATTCCAAGGAAGGATTTTAAAGCTACTAAAAATGTAGAATTGGTCGCATTTTTGGAATATTTCCAATCGATGGCGTTAGTAATAGTAATTTTTATTATATAAATCATGTTACATAGTTCAATATAACCCTGGCCCCTAAACTAGGTAAGCCCGTCTGACTTCATCCTCAGTACCCCCACGATCTCTACAACTATACGACTAATATCACAAAGTAACATTAGTCGGGTCCCACTGTTTTTACGTGCCTTCCGAAATGGTCGGATATCAACTAAAAACCAGTGCTAGAATGGGTCACTGGCTTTTAATAGCTTTTATTTGATTGTTACGTAGTGAAAAAAACTTTTACTGGCAACTGAATTCCACCACAGGACATCTTGTTAGAACTTCAAATTTCACCCTCATTACCTCGATGTCCTATAGTCCACAACCATTCGATTTTCGAGTAACTTCTAACACCGCCCAATTCCTTTGTGAAATCAGTTACAACCTTCGGTTTTTACTAACCGATACGACGTAGGGGCCTCCAATAAAAGACCATACTCATTACTCAAAAGACTGCAACACATTTGCGAGCCTTCTGGTGTTGCAGTTATCCATAGGCGTCGGTAGTCACTTAGGTGACCGTCTACTCGTTTGCCCTTTTTAATATATAAAAAGGCTACTTCAGTTGAAAAATAATTAGGTATTTGTACAAAAAATTAAAACCCTCGAAATTTAATAAAATAACGCGGACGTGGACGCGAGGCACGGTGAGTGTCATATAAAAGGACTCCGTAAAACATACACACATTTCATGTTATAATAGAAGTGTAACTTCAATAATTTCTACATATATGTAGAAATTATTGAAGTTACACTTCTATTAACATTATCGAATTTTCAAATACTGTTGATGTGATGAGACGTAAAAGCACCACCAAAAAGAAACGAACCTTTTCATAAATGGGGTAAAGTATGAAATGTTTCCTAAATAAGTCTCATGTTTGTAATGCTTTCGAAGTCGTATGAAGCCTACAGAATTTCATCGCGTGTATCATTTTGGTGAATTCGCGTATTAAAATTCGTTGATTAATTAATTTGTGTCTCTTTAATTTCAACTAAATCGTTATCTGTCAAAATTTCAAGGAAGTTCTACTTCGATCGCACGTACTTATTATCTACATCGCTTCTTTTTCAGATTAAATCGTTCGGAATCGGATTCTTCAATGGCGCAATACGCGAGGAGGGTCACATTGCAACCTCCTCCAATTGGTATACCCTTCGATAGGAGCGTCAGAGAGAGACGATCGTTAAGGTAATTAATGTTTTTTTTTATTTAAAAAGAATATTAGGAATACTTTTTAGGTATGTCTAATATTCCCTTTTCCCCTCCTACTAAGCCTAAATTAAAAGCTTAATATAGTCAGGCAATTTGAAGTACACATCTATTTATAAGGGAAAAGCAGTTCTGGTGGATTTTGAATAGCTTCTTCTTCTTTTTATGCCTCTCCACTATTGAAGGTAGGCCATCATCTAAAAAAATCCACCCTTTTTGGCTAAACAAAACAGGAGACGTTGGCTATCTCGGTAACCTCCCAGAAATTCCTAATAATAATAATAAATTCTCTCTAAATGCATATAACTTAAGGAAAAAGTTACATGCATGAGGCGTCTTCAAAAAACTTAAATAGTCCCCATAGAACTTTCGTCTGTAGATGTCATACCGATTCAAATTCACAATTCCTTACATAAACTAGATGCCCAATATCACTTAAATTGCCCTCTAGAAAGCAGTTATTTTGAACACTTGTCGCCTTATTTTAAGACACTCAGATTTAACACACGCCTAATTTACTACAGTAGTAGACTTAGCTCGGGCCGGTCTGCATGCAGGCAACCCGGTGTAAAAGGCCGAGAACATTAAGTGTAAAACATAAATAATAATAATACTTTATATTCAGATAACAAGATCCATATTATACACACACATCAAGCTTGTAGATGAAATTTAAAGTTTTAATAAACAACTAAAAAAAAAGAAGTATGTTGGATCGATAGAACATCAACCATGCTAGACGGATTTACTTGACTGTATGCAGTCCAGTCTAATGGGCCAGAATGGCATACCATCCTAAGCCACGACTTTCTTGTTTTACAGACATCACGCTTTCCCTCAATTTAGTCCATTTTCTTTTAATTGCAAATTAGGACAACATGGCGTATTTGATTGTAAGCTTGCTAGCAAAAGATTTCAGTATCAACATTAAGTTGACTTAAATAGTTTGAACAATATTGCTTATAGTTCGACTGCCAGAAGCAAGAAATGATCTGATTTTCTACTGTCGGTTTGGTCAATGTAGGAAATATGTTCCATTATTTTAAATGGGTTAGATATCACATAATAACAAGCTAAGGTTTGGCTTTGCTGATAGAAGGAAAGCAAAACTAGGTTTGAGTGTTGTGTTTGGTCACATATTGTTAGTGGGTGCGTGTGGTGTCAACAAATAAAACAACAGTAAGTATGTACACAGCCCGAATGACACGTCTCCTCACCACGAATCATTGATCGTGAATGCCCGACGCTAACCACTCGACCTGTGTTTTATTGTAATACAAATTCACATCTACCCACAGATTAACTTCACATTTAAACTGTGGGTAGTTGTACTCACGTACATCACAGTTGGATATGGTTTTTGAGCTTTTTAGTGAGAGAGGGATATTGTCAACAATGGGCCATAAGATATCATTTGCAAGCGTCAATAGGTTTCGATGTTTGCTTACTATGTGACATCGTATATCTGGATATATATTAAAACAACTATCAAATTATAATCATTTTGCTACTTAGACATTTAGCTATCTAGTCATATTGATATATAATTTAAATAAACAGTCAGTTTGCTACTTATGCCGTTAGCGATCTAGACATATGTAAAATCATTATAACTAATTTTGCCTGTTATGCCTGTGCCAGACATAGCTCCAAGTGTGTACATTTTTGTCCTGGAAGACTGCAAAGTCCTACAAAACTTTGAACAGCCACACAAAGTCCGAGGACTTTGTGCGGCTGTGGTGCTACACTACATAATCATTGAGATGATCATTAGAATGAAGCTATGTCTGGCGCCGGCATAACACACATAATGTCCCACACAGATTATTCGTAGAATAATTAACAAAAAACCTTTTAATCATATAAAATTATAGAACAGTGCTTAAACAACATTTTGATTCCATTTCTCATAGTCTGAATATGTCTATAGTCGAATTAGGAAAACCTAAGAGTAGTACTATCGTTTATTTTTTTTTGAACCATATTAATTATTTAAAAAAAAATAACAAAGTTTTCTAATGTAACTTTTGTCAAATATGTGCTATGATAAACTGTATAAAAATAGATGTGTACTCGGATATGAGCATGAATTACGCAAGATTCTCATAATAACGATGCCATTATAGGTGACAAAGACAACTTTGTCGATAGATTTAATTAGAATTATTTTTAGCGAGAACATGTGACTTTACTATGTGTTTTATTGGTGTTTTTTGTATATAAGTGTAATAGATATAATCGTTTAGTGATAATAAATATATTGCTGTAGCTATTGGGTTTTTATATATTTATCAAAAGGTACTAAACGTGTCGAGAACGATGATATCTATACGACAACTGCAAGATTTTATGAGTCTATGAGATAGATTTTAATGGAAAACAGAAGTCGTGTTCATTTTAAATATATTTGATTTAATTTTTACACTACGCGTGTAAAAATTAAATCAAAATAACTGACCGAAGAGGTTAAAATTCTAACGTATTAAAACATTATAACATTTATAAACATCTAGTTGTTTGTGTAATAAAATACTTGAGATGACTAAAACAATGTATAAACAGTAGAACTTTTAATACGGCCGAATGCGTCTAATAGATATCTCTTATTGACTTAGATGCCCTTCACAGTGTTGTCTTAAACTATGTCTGTAATAGATTGATTATTTAATCTATTATCATATACATCAATCTATTACAAGCTACGACCTTGGAATAGGAATAAGTTTGTTTTTACTCTAATATTAGTCAAAATTACGATTTGAAAATTGTTGATTGATGATAATTATAATTTATATTTGCAAGAAATTAAATCATCTAACAGTTTTCATACATGCGACATGAATTGACGTTATACATATGGTGGACGTTAATGTTGACTTGAAAACCAAAGAACCAGGAAAAATATGTAAATAAGAACCGGGTTACTTACAGAAGGCGTAAGATAAGAAAACATGTTACTCGTTGTCTGATCTAAATGCCATACAAAAAATTGTAAAGTAATTTCAATTTTTTAGCGAAGAGATACATACATTTATCGTCTAATGCCTCGCTTCGTTATGACAATTATATTGAAACGATTTGCAGCAAAACAAAGGTAGCAATTGCTGACTATCACTGGATTTAATATTCAATTCTCTGTGGAGTAAATGTTCTTAAATGATGTTGAATTTCCTGGAGATTGAGATCGGGACAATTTTATTAAATCAAAATGTAACTAAAGCACATTTTATATTCAAATATATTAAATTCAAATGAAGCATTTAACGAAAGGATTAAACACTTCAACGCTGTGAAAGTGTATCGTAAATTATATAATTATACCTTGTAGAATTAGTAATATTCATTTTACTATGTCTGTTTTTGTTCCATCTGTATATTATATCACTATCAACTCTACCTTTATACTCTTACCTTAGATCTTTGATGGTACTCTTTCCTACTTCAATTAACTGCCTAAATAGATTAGCTAGTAATGAACTTAGGTACCCTCGTAATAAAATGAAAGATCAAACGCTTTATACGTAGTAAAATAGGAGACATGATTGAATCACTGTTAGAACATGACACACATTATAATCAATGTCATTTAATGATTAAAGCTGAATAAAATTTGTCCTAGAGCCACATACCACTTTGCAGATTTAAAAAAATTACCTTATAGTTCGTTTCTTTTTTTATTAATCTACCATTCCAATAAAGTTAGTACTTCGGCTATTCAATCAAGTGATTATTTATGATATTCTTTTTTGCTAGTTATATTATTTACTTTCAAATAAATTTAAAACTACCCACACCAAAGTCATCATATAAAAATAAAACATCGAAATATTAAGAAATAGCAGGTTGCGAATTATAAATTCATAGTTATTTATTATTATGTATAATTAACTAGGTAGTGTTTAAAAAAAAAACATATAATATATTATATTATTGGATATAACAACAAACCCTGTTCAGTTTTTTACAGGTAGGTAATATTTACAAGTAATTTTTTAGCACTTTTATTGTATGTAAATCTTTTATTATAGTATTATCTATTAATTATGGTACTCTTCGAATTTATCACTTGACACGATAATAAGATTATTTATTATTTAACATTGACTAATACCTACTACGATCAACGTTACTACATTTATTTAAATTAAAAAATGAAGTAAAATTTTTACAAACCAACGTATTCCATGGTAACTTTTCGTCTAAGGTTAACCTTTTTTTTAGATGAATGAATGAATGAATATTCTTTATTGTACACCACAAAAATACATGTTACATAATATTTAGTCTTAATAATAACAACACAACACCGACATGCCACAGCGTATTTACAGAGTCATAAAAGGATATTATTAAATTACGAAAATTATTTCAATACATTATTATTTATTACATTTTTATCGGTTGATCTCACGTACAGTCGGCACGTGAAGTTATTTTTTTTTTTAAATAAATTTACACCTTAAGAATGAACTTTCATATTTAAGACCGAGATATGGAAATCTATGGTGAACAAAGTCAAACGTTACGTCTTACGTAAAGAGTAGAAACTTCAATCGCGCATGGGAATGACACACACACTTTTTTTAAGAGTGTGTGTCATTTCGATTATTAATTGAGTGTGAGAGAGATCTTTGTAATATATGCAAGTTATATCTGCAAGAAATTTGAGCCTATCTTGTTACTACTTTGAGAGACGAATTACTTGGCAATCCATGGATTCACCGTGCAGGAGACGGGCCCTTCCCGTTGCAGAGGAAGGAACCATAGCAATGTTTGGGATTTACAAGGTTTGAGGGATCTTTTTAACGTGTCCTCGAACGCTTGTCTCCACGGCCAATATAATAATAAAACAGAAAAGACAAAAGAATCAGACAAATTTTAAACACTGTTTGCTTATATATTGTATGACATTTTAATTGTCTGCCCCCTTGTAACATAAAAAAAAAACACGCCACAAGCAAGTACGGGCGCGTTCTGCCACGTTTCGGCCCATATAACCATAAGGTTGGTGGGGCCCTGGGTTAATGGTGGGTTATGTCGATAGTACTAGTGACCCAGTCATGTATTATGACAATTCAGTTGGGCAATAAAATTCTAAATCTTCAGTTATTTATTAGCGGTCCAAACATATGTTATCCTGCCTGAATTTAGGCTCGTCGCTTATTAGCTAATTTACCAATCGCCTTCGTCTTTTCCACAAAACGTAAGACCGTCCAAATGTTTTATGAAATAATAACTTTACTTGGAACAGCAGTCAGCCAGTACCAACGCCATTTATTTGAAATATTGAAGAAATCTGCATTTTGAGTATTTTTAAATAGCCTTACGACTTTACCATTTAAAGAGCATACTCATTTCTAAAAGACCGGCAACGCATCTGCGGTCCCTGGTGTTGCAGTTGTCCATGGGCGTCGGTAGTCACTTGGGTGACAGCCGACTGCTCGTTTGCCCCCTATTATATAAAAAAACCCCTTTTAAAGCTTCACTTGACAAAGGTAAATGAAAGAAAAGTAACAAAATCTAAAACGGTGCAGCAGTTTCCGCGTATAAGCTGGTTTTATAACCGTTTTTAGTGAGTTCATTGGTTAGGTCAAAGTACTTGTTCGTTTTTATCAGGGATTAAAGCAAAGAAGTTTAGTTTTTCATACATCAATTGTTCTGTAATCCAAATTTCGAACCGTGCCCACTATTAACACGTGCTTTAAACTTAGGAAGTTGAAATATTATTTAAAAGATGATTTTGAAAATTTGAGGATAGGGTTTTATGTTTTTCTAATAGTTTTTATCTCTTTTACATTGATAATTTTTAAATATATTAAACTAATTTATTAAATGTATTAAACTCAGTTTTTGTAGGAACTATTTTCTAAAAACGAGTTTCTTGCTGGCTTGTCTTTTCCGAAACAGTGGAAGATTTTAAAATATTTGACGATTCAAAAGAGCTTGTAAACATACACGTCCTCATTGCTGTTAGAGAAGATGCTTTATTGTACACGTTCAATAAAGCATCTTTTGAATTTATTTGATATGACATGACAAAACAGTTCAGTACATTTAGAATGAAATGAAATAAATCTTTATACATTTATACCAGAGGTCAGTAACCTTCCTTCCTTCCTTCCTTCCTTCCTTCCTTCCTTCCTTCCTTCCTTCCTTCCTTCATTAATACCCCTCAGTGACATTAATCGGGACCCACTGTTATACGTGCCTTCCGAAACAAGGACGAGGTAGGGTATTTGAAAACCAGTGTTAGAATTGGTTACCCATTTATCACCCGTTCGTGAGAGCTATTCAATCTATCAATAAATCTAATCAATAAATCTAGCAAGCTTCTTAAATTCCGGCACTTATGAAGCTACGGCCTCATATGTCACGGAAATCACGAACGCAAAATAAAAAGTTGCTTTTCACAATAATATAGTCTAACAAGACCTGAACAATAAGACGCAGAACTGATCTATATTGTATGAAAAATAAGAACAAGACAGGCAAATGGGAACAAATCTAGCAAGAAGAAGAAGAAGAATGTAAACCTAGAAGTAGAAACAGACATGTCATTTGTAAGATTTGTTAACGGTTACGTCCTTGCCATTTGAGTTGGGAATCACGAGCACAAAATAAACAGTCTCCTTTCACAATAATATAGTCTAAACTGTAACAAGACCTGAACATAAGACGTAGAACTGAACTATACCGAATGAAAAATACATGCAAGAAAGGCAAATAGGAACAAATTAACAGGAAAAAAAAGAACGAAACCACATAAAAGAAAGTCACAAACACGCACGCACGCACGCACGCACGCACGCACGCACACACACACACACACACACACACACACACACACAAAATGCAGTGCAGTGTGTTGTATTTTCTCTCGGCCTTATCCGAGGATCTATGTAATTTATTTTTGTTTGTCCCTTTACGAGTATGTTTTCTCTTTTTATGAGGATGTCCTTTTCTTTTTAATCCGATAAGTCTTGAACACCTGTAATGATTATTATTAATGATTACAATCATCAAACCAGATGTTTATGTAACTGGCACTGTCCTTATAAGGCACATGATAGATTAAAAGATATAATTCTACAAAGTAATTACGGACGTCTTTGTGTTTCTCTTGCAACCTCACGGATCAATTACAATCATTTTCACTTGTGTTGACCTTTGTAATATCTAATAGTCTTATTAAGTTTTTAATTATTCAACATCATCTTCAGCTTTTCAACGCCTTGCTGGACATAGGCGTCCCTACTTTTTTGCCACTCTCCCCTATATCTTGCCAGTCGCTTCCATATACCTCCTATTACCCTCTTTATGTCGACATCTTGCCCTTGGACGACCTGAATTTCTTCAGCCCACTCTAGGCCACCACTTAGTTATTGCCCTAGACCACCTGCCATCGTGACACGATTAAGACTTGCCTCCTGTGGGCCTAGCATGAACATTTTCATTTTATGTAAAGTCGAGTCGTCGAACGACTTCGGTTCCAAAAATTCGTGCTAGACTTTCTGTTACCTCTATGCGCCAATCCGGCTGCAGGCCAAAAGGATTCCAAACGTAGTAGCGCTACCTCTGAATAAAATAATAATGTTCCATAAAGATTATAGGAATTAAAATAAGCAAAACTCTTTTTTTTAATTATTGATTGTTTTAGAATAACGTAACGTTTTTGTCAGATTCCTGGTGTCGTTTGTGGTGGACGCACGAGGTGGAGCGATGAAGGCCAAGCGGCGCGGGGGGGCTCGCGTCATAGTACCGCCCGCCGCCTGCGCCGCGCCCACGAGGGTCACGTGCCGGTAAGTGGCTCGGTAGCTCAATTTTCAGGCTTTGAAAAGTCGGTTCAGTCTGGCCCGAATCGCTTGGCATATACGTATGTTGACCCCTCGACAAGAGCTGCTTGGGCATCGTTTCCCAACTTTTTTTCAAGACCCGATTATTTTTAAACTTTGTCTGCGTAATATCGAAGTCAGATGGATTACAGAAGCCAGCATTGATCAGATTATAGAAGGACTGAAATCCGTTGTACCCATCAATACAGAAATATCATTTTTATCTAACAAAAAAATCTCGAAAACCGCGGGACGTATAAAGATGAAATTTGGCAGCCACTTAATAAGTTCGACATCCGCTAACAACGGATTTTTCTATCTCTCTCCGCGTCGTAATGCCCATTATTGAGGGTCGTGAACCCTTCCACTTATAAAAGTTTCGTTTTCACGATGTCGCGCCATGTGGTTCTGTTGGTTGCGACGGGCAGGTTGGTAGCAATGTGGATATTGGTATCAAGTGCGGTGCGGATTTGACACAACCAACGCATCGGGCTGAGCCACGAGATCGTTCCTTCCACTTTGCCCGTAATCACAATCTTCTAAAAGCTGTCACCTAATTTTTGGATTTTTCTATAGGGCCATATTAAAAGCTCTGAGAGCTTCTGCAATTTTACACGGGCAAGGTCGCGTGCAACAGCTAGTATTATATACAATAACACTAAAGTTACTCAAAAAAAGTGGCTTAACGACACCTACGGGCCGGCAACGCTGTTGCGATCCCCCTGGTGTTGCAGGTGTCCATGGGCGTCGGTAGTCTAGTCACTTAAGAGTACCGCCTGCTTGTTTGCCCCTTGTTATATATATATAAAATACGAATATTAGGAATACTTTTTAGGTATGTCTAATATTCCCATTTCCCCTCCTACTAAGCTTAAATTAAAAGCTTGTATCAGGAGTGCGGATTTCAGTCCATACCTTATACCGCTGAGCTATTGAGGCTCTGATACGCGATGTAGATGTTTGCTGAATAAATTCAATAGTAGACAATAAATGAATACAGAAACAGATAAACTTTCTTAAGAAACCAAGCTTGCTTCATATGAGTATGTTTGTCACCGTTCTTTAAGTTACTGCAGCATACTTACGGGAGCAATGGGAGGAGCAACTACGCTAACTACAATACATGCCTACGATATACATTTTCTTACAATTATCTTGCCTTCAAACATCTGGTACACTATAAAGGTATTTTTTAAATAAATTCAAAAGTTGTTGTCTGATATCGCTCAAAATATTTGATCCTAATTAGTTTTTAGTACATTTTATTAAGTCTCCACATCTAAAAGTTTGGAACTATTGGGGGGTCCACCTTGCAAAACAGTTTGAAGGCTCTCTAAGGACATGAAAATAGTACCCCCGATAATAAGAAATGTAAGTAACCTTGCCTTCATTTTAAAAGAGCTATCCAATGTTACCAAACGATAGCGTTGAATGGTATCCCTATTCTAACTAGCACTGACAACTACAGTAGAGTACTCGATGAGACGTATCAAACACCTTACTAGATCTTGTGATCTGGAGTGTAAAACATAATAGAACGTATTGACCGCTATCATTATTTCCTACCTTATTCATCGAGGGACACTGTAGTGAGTAAGCCAAGCCTCAGTGCGGCTAAACATACAAAAAATTCTGCCCATAACTCAACCTTCTACAGTAGGCATATTTTGAAGGATAAATCTTAACTAATTACTTCCAATAACATGAATGGTATACATTATACGAGATCAATAATTAAGCACGTCGAAGGGCGCGGTTGTGCGTACAGCCAAGTTTCGGTTTATCACAAGATCTGGAGTGTAAAACATAATGGAACGCATTCACCGCAATCATTATTTCCTACCTTATCCATTGAGGGGCACGGTAGTGAGTAATCCAAGCCTCAGTTCGGCTAATACATACGAAAGATTCTCCCCATAACTCCACCTTTTAAAGTATGCACATTTTTAAAGTAAAAAACCTTCACTAGTTACATCAGTTACACGTGACCGCTATATATTAGTTGTACGAGATCAATAATTAAACACACCGAAGGACACGGTTGTGCCTACAGCCAATAAAATTTATTCAATTTTTATTTGAGGGCGTCTTAACTTAATTCGTAGCCGGCATGGCCAGCGTTAGGCTAAGTATGAATGAATGGTGATGAATGGGTGACCTATTGTAATACTGGTTTTTAAATATCCGCCCTTATTCGTGTTTTAGAAAGTACGTAAAATAGTGGGTCTCGATTAATGTCTCGGAATTATATTAGTCACGAGATTGCAGAGATTGAAGGAATTCTGGCAATGACTTCAGACGGCGGTTTGTCATCTTAACATACAACTGCAGCCACATCCCCTGTAATCTAAGTGAACCCTGGTACTATGCCAGGATACCGCTAGGAAGAAAAAAATATTTAATATTATTAATCGTCTTCTCTTTTATGAAGCATGCCTTTGTTTTTACAACTTTCTGGTCAAATTAAGATTTCAAATTAAGATAAGAGAACATTGTATGTATACATTTTTCTAGTTGAGCATTAATCTGGGATCGTCGTATAAGTAGTTTTTATTTAGAGTAGTGTTAATTTAAATAATATAGAACACCACTTGCATTGATTATAAGTACTACTAATCACATGGATTATTAATTTCCCAATTTATATTAAACAAAGAATTATCATTTTTACTTTATGTCGTATGTAAAGGGATCAAGGTCGGAATACATACTGCTTTTGCTACTTTATATTGTATAGTCGACCAAGAAATTGGTTTGCCACGCTAAGGTCGAATGTCGTTTGGGTGTCAGTTAGTTGAAACGCTTATTTTTGCTTGTTATGCATTAATTTCTAACAATAACCCTTAGCAAAATTATCTTTAGCTATCATCCAAAGTGGTAAAGCACTTTCTTGGTCGACTATACATTATTTGTCATTACAAAATTCTAGTTACACTAGTTACTCGTAACTATAACACAATGTTAAATGCATATTTTTTATATCGAATAGCGGACCTAGTAGACGTTTTCCTGCCCGAACGTTGGGTTACTATTTATTACATTATATTATTTCCCTTTCCCGTTGTCAGAAGCGCTAGGATTACATTGGTAATGATATTATATGGTGGTTAAGAATTCTTAAGTTTTCCGCGCAATTTTCTTAATTTTTTTCTTTCGGTATATGAGGTCTTCTATAAATATCAAAAACGACAAAAAAGAATTAGCTAAATCGGTCCAGAAGTAGAAGTAGAAGAAATAGGGATTCATTTATATATATATATATAATGTGTAGCGTTCACTATATGCCTCTTCGAGAATGCTGTAATCTGCAATGTAAAAATATTCGCATGTATTTTACTTCACAAATTGGTAAATACACTCATGAAACGATTTTATTGATTATCGTATTGCACAATATCTATAAAGGTTGTCATATACTTGCAGAAGTTTTCTCATTACATCGGAGAAGTGATTTTCCTACCCTATTATGTCTTTGTGTTGGTATTCTTTAAAGGAAACCTAAATGCAATGCGTCGATCTTTATCATACATCCTTAGTAAAGAATAAAATTATATTGGATTTCATTGTTTATACCTAATTTGTATATTACCCGTATTAAGATAAAATAGTAGGTACTTAATTAAATTTTTGTGTTTCCGAAATTCGAGAAGTGTATAGGGTCAAACATCTTCGAATCGTTTTACGGACTTAAAAAGGTAGGTATTCGAAAATCTTAAATAAGCACTTTTTATCTAATAGGTAAGTATGTATGTGTAATAGGTAAGTAACTGAAGATTTGTGTGATCATTGGTAACGTGTACATTGATGGTGGACATACACAGAAGCGTTGTAACACTGATTCATAAAAATTAACGAAGTGATTACGATCAAAGTTTGTATATATATTGAAATACGGAAAGTAACGACGTACACTTGTCACGCAAGCTTTATAGGTTTGGGCAATGATTAATAAATTACTAGTTTATGCTCGTAAAACGTTTTCACTTCCTATACTTTGGCAAAAAGAAACTGAAATGATTTCCGACACTTTCGGTGTTAAAGGAAGTTGCATGCATAGAAACCTAAGGCTATCCTATTGGAGCGACTTAAAAAAAAAGAAGGAAGTTACGATTTTAGTGATGTAATTGTAGTTTATGTTTGAGCTAACAATCTAATTATTTAACCAGTGAGCTGGGATACTCTTAGTATATGACAATCTGCACAGATTAATAATAATTATACAGTGTCGTTCTAGAAATGTAACGAAATTTGAATAAAAAATAACAAAATAGCCTTTATAACGATAAAGACAGATTAACATATATGCATTTATATATTTTTTATTAACCGTGGGAAAGATTACAAAGATTATTATTTATAATATGTTCGTTCGTAAAATATGTACTATAAGCCATAAAGATATGATAATGTGAGCGAAATATATTTAATGTCTTTTTTTGTTGACCGTAGTTTCTAGACCTTCGGAGACATAACAAGAACTGGTTAGATCGATAACTGCTTAGGCGTACGGTCGACTAAAAATTTGTTTATCGGTTTTTAATAAAACTTCGTCACAGATGAATATATCGCATGCTTAGTCATAAACTGCTCTAACTCAAAAAAGTTGACTTTTGGGAAATCGCAAAACACGTTTTGTCATTTACGACTTATTCCGCCTATAATTCGATAAAAACGGCATTATAGTTAAAAAAATTATATAGTTTATGAAGTGATTAATGATATTTTAATATTTGTTCATCTTTTCAACCAAAAGAAGTTTTTTTGTTAGAAAGACAAAAATAGCAGTATCTCAGTGTTGGGTGGAGATAATGAAATAATTCATTGATTGGCTGATAGAGGACGTTGAAACGAAGCTGCCTGTATCATTAACACACTTCAAACCCAAAACTTAATCGGTCAGTTTATGACTAGCGTACGATATAGCTTACATCACTGAAAAATCTAGACGTCATGTAACCGTATTGTAATTTAAGCTAATTTATAAGTCTCGTTTGTAAATTATTGGCATAGACAAAATTAGGCTTTACTTTTTGTGAGGTGTTTGTATATTGCAGCTGTAAAGTAATAGACGTATTTAATAGCCAACGTACACGTACCTTATTATGGAAAATAGGTTATAAATAAACATCGATATATTCTACAGTAAAAGTCGCTTATCCTTAAAGTGTACGTGCGTATTTCTAATTAAAATATTTCGAATCCTTTTTTACTAGCTGTACCCCGTGATTTCCTCCACGTGGTCCAGTCGTATCACTTAGGGGTTTAAAAATTAGATTTTTGATAAGGATTAATATAATGTTTATAAAAAACGACACAAATAATGCATTATTTTAGAAAGAAATTGGTTAGTATAAAAAAGTTATTGTGAGTCAAGCTTAAAAGAAGGGCATATGTTGTCGCGGACTTTAATTTAGAACATTTAAAGGGGAACAATTTTGTCATACATTATTTTTGCGACACTAACCGTTTACACAGCGCACGCAGAAGAAGCTCTCAAAAGGAAAAGAAAACTCCGATTTTAAAACATTCGTCATTGGTGTTCCGCTCCTATCGGTCTGAGCTTAATGCTATATAGTCTATAGGCTTCTCGATAAATGGGCTATTTGACACTGAAAGTTTTTTTCAAATCGGACCAGTAGTTCCTTAAAATAGGGCGTTGAAACAAAAAAAAATATTCAGCTTTATATATTGAAAAAGTGTAGATACAGATTTTTAAAAAGTGCAAACAGAGTTTTATAAACGGCCTTTCTTTCTAATGATGGTTAAAATAACGCAAATTTTAAGCTTCACGAGTGAAACTTAAACGTCATATATACTTATTTGAAGTATAATCCATTCTATTAAGGAAAAACCATATTATATCTTCTAAAGAAACAGCAAAGATTTTAAATTTTATTAAAAACAATATTTACTTAAAGAAAAGTAAGATCTTGTATGCGATATCAATTAGAAACTAAAATTTGGAAATATTATAAAGTCGATGCCCAGTAGGTAACATTATACATGCTAGTAAGTAATTAATTAAGAAAATATTTCTTACTGGTCGTGAAATAATATCCTGTCGACAATATTATATAGTGCTGCATGGCTGATACACGAAATAAAACTGAGCATTTTATAAGTAGTCGTATATTTAAATGCGATATTTTATGTATTGAGAATACACAAGACCTCAACGTAACACGAGTGCTATAAAAACAAAAATATTGTGTCGAGAGTATTCTTTAGGTACAGTCGGAATCAATAAAACGTACACTAGTTAGATTAAAGAAAATTGAACATCGGGACTTGTGTTCAGGTGTAGACTTAAGGGATTCCTATACGCATCATCTTTCTCCTTCACCACCGGCGTCTTTTAGCCTGGTATGACCCAGGTAGTGTGCCTTTATATATTACTAGTATGTTTTGTTGTGTTACCCACGCACGACTAGGCCCGCGAAAAATTGGGTGAAAAAATTCTGTGTGATGATAAATAGCCTATAGCTTTCCCGCTATAAATGGGTTATCTAACACTGAAAGAATTTTTTAAATCGAACCAGTAGTTCCTGTAATTAGCGCGTTCAAGCAAAAAAACAAATAGTTCTTATAAAGCCAATATAAAGAAAACAAAATGGAAGGTGCTTTTCATCATCATCAAAGAAGTTATACGAACGACAAAAATAACTCGTAAGATTTAAAAACAAAATCCTGCAGACTAACAATTTCTACTTTTTTACCATTAATAAATACATTTTATTGTCGACGACTATACCTATTTCATTTCATGACCTAACTAAAAGGTCAATCAGGCCTACATATAACTAGGATTTTAATTCAGTATTATTAAGTAAATAAGGTACTCGTATAAATTTTACAATGTAAATTAACTGTTAACATTGAGTAAAATTCTTGACAAAAAAGTAAAACATCTATTTTGTCAAGAATTTTACTATTTGAAACTTTTAGGCTTATTAGAACATTTTCAATAGTTTTACTTACTTTTACGCTCCAAACCGAAAGTCAAATGCTACTGTTATAAACATGAAAGCTACTGTTTTACACAACTTGGTTGCTAAATATTGCGGACCCTCCTTTGTGTCAGCGCAGGTTGCATTAGCATTGATTAAAAGCGTGACACGATATAGACTTGCCTGCTGTGTACCCAGCACGAATATTTTCATCCTAAATACAGTCAAATCTTCGAATTTGGTTCGAGAATTCGCACGTATCGAATCCTCGACGTTAAGGTCATTTAAGTCGTGTAAAATGGAAGCACGGACCTTCATTTAACGTTTCGTTTCGTAAAAGTAAAACTATCGAGAATGTTTGTGCTAGACCCTCAGGTATTTGTCTTCTATTCCTGTTCGTGTGTTAAAATTGACATAGGAAATCGTTCGCAGTGAAATATAAATTTTGCTTTCTTATCAGTGTTGCAGTGGTGAAAATCAGGTGTACAAAGTAAGACGCATAAAGACCTATTGTGCTAATATGTGAGTGCTAGCATGTATAAAATTATATCGATTTGGCTTCAGCTTATTTGAAAAGGAGAAAAAACTAACTTAGTTTGCACAAATCCGCGAAAATATCTTATTTTCCGACGTCATAACACTTTGAAATTATGCAATAATAAATTAAATTTATATCTTTATTCTAATATACACGTCAAGATCGGAAATACACATTCCGTGTTTATTAACAGCGAAATATTAAACAGGATAATATTTCATTCTTAATGTTTATAGAGGTATATACAAACATCCTCTGTCATCTTATGTAACAAAGATTATATTTTATTAAGACGAAAGCCAAGCAGTCTTTTTTCCTGCTCAATATTTGTTAATCGTCATAATTAGAAGATACATTACGATACATGATCCAAACTTTAAAAACCATATCTATACTAATATATAAAGCTGAAGAGTTTATTTGTTTATTTGAACGCGCTAATGTCAGGAAATACTGGTCCGATTGAAAAATTCTTTCAGTGTTAGATAGCCCACTTTTCGAGGTAGGCTATAGGCTATACACACTAAACATTTTCACCTAATTTCACTCGGACGAAGTCGCGGGCACAACTAGTTCAACATAAGATAAATATTAAAAAAGGATCCCCCCCCCGCCAAGCTTAAGCACAATATAACAAGAAAACCGTGCTACCAGTCTCCATTTAAAACAATGTAGGCAGAATTTATTTAAAGCCGAAAGAGCAAGCAAGATATCAAGATACAATGTTGCCAGCCACTCGAGAGTTTCTAGTAAAGCTGAAACAAGTCTTGTAAGCTGCACTAATAGGTCTAAGAAACGGTCCATTGTAGTTCACACTTTGTAGATAAGCCAACATTTTAAAGCTTTACTTGAGCCGTGCGTCTCTCTTCGTTAACTTTATCTCAGTAACAAGTGTGGTCTCGCCTAAGTGTTTTTAGTCAGAGAAGAATAAAACTTGATTCGATGTACGAAATGTGTATATGGTGAAGCTATTTTTAAATAAAATCTTTTAAATAACCTAATCTTATTAGTGTTCATCAAGATATTAAACAAGATTTTCATTATGTTTTACCACTCAGACTTTTCAAAATGTTTCAAATAGATATATAGAAATCGTCTTTAATCCGTATCTTAGCTAACATATTGTGTAAATACATTAAAAAGATATAAAAAGATTATCGAATCAGAAGTGTTTCCATCTGATATTGAACGTCGTTTAATAACATTTTCACCATAAACGTAACGTTATTAGGCAATAAGTTGCTACTTAGTTTTTGTGGATGGAGGGTGAACCTTTTGAAATCGAAATTTTGCTTGGTAAATGGGATACGGTTGAGAAAACACGCAATTTGCAACGTTTAGACTCGTAAACGAGCAATAAACTCGAGGGCCAAGAGGTGAAGTGACATTTTCGCTCAAATTTTATGTACCTAGTCAACGTACCAACTATATTTTCTATATCTATATATGTTACATAAAAATAAATCGTTGATCGTTAGTCTCGCTAAATCTTGAAAGCCTCTGGATCTTCTTAAATTCTGGTTGTTTTGTTTGTTTCCCCTTATTTCAGGGAAGGTTTACAAGAAAAGAAAGCCGAAAGATAATTTAAAAATACTAAAACATGTACACTCTACTTCAAAATACTTTTAATAACTTTCGATTGACATACGTAAAATGATTACGAGGAGTTCGTGGCGTAACCAGTGGTTCGCATTTGGGTTGATCGCCAAGTTAAGTATATCTTGCTGCGACCGGGTGATAGATGGATGACCCATTCTAGCACTGTCTTATATTTGATATCCAACCTCGTCCGTGTTTCGATAGGCACGTAAACAGTGGGACCAGATTAACGTCACTTTGTGATATTAGTCGTAAGGTTGTAGAGATCGTGGGGGATTCCGAGGATAACGTCAGATGGCAATCGGTTATCTTAACTCACCCCACAGCCACATCCTCTACAATCTAAGCGGACCCTGGTATTTAACCGGGATTACGCTAGGAAGAAGAAGAAGGAAGGCTAATACTTAGAGTATCAGGCTTATGTTACCTTACACAACATGGATATAGATAGATAACAGAATGGAGATGGTTTAACCGGATAAAAGCGGGCAAGACAACGTCTGTTGGGTCCGCTAGTTATTGATAAGTGATATGCTACATAATCTTAGTTTTATAATTTTTTAGATTCTCATTTAAAATATCTGTACACACTCATCGTACTGCACTTGGATTACAATTTTAATATTTGCATATTTAGTTTCTGTAGAGTATTAAAGCGATTTAAATATTTTTTTCATGAAATGATATATTTTCAAATAACTCAATGATTAGAGCCTTTAATCTGTTTATTTCACACGATGGTTATCAAACATTAACCACTCCTAAGAAGCACTTAAGCAATCAACCAGAAGCGAATGGACAATATGAAAAGTAGCCTAAAAATAATGCTTCTTTATTGTTAGTCTTAAAAAAGTGTACTCTTATAGGCAACATAAATAAATAAGCGAACCTTACACATTCCATTTTAAGGAACCTCATTCAAGCGCCGCCCAGAAGAAACCAATGCCGCAGTGCTATGGGACAAAACGAACCAGCCACCAATGTCAAATTTTGTTACCCGTGTACACGCAAATGGGCGTGTTAGACCACAAAAAGTCATGTAATGGGACGGTGACCACGTGATTCTAGTACGTATGTTCTAGATGCGGAATATATTTAGATTATAGCATTAGCTAAAAATTAGCTATGAAAAATAAATGAACCTAGAAGTGGCTAAGGGCGTGTCAAGAACCGCTTATATAGAAGGGATCCGTATCTGATAGGCGAGGAAGGTATTTGTTAAATAACTACAGAAGTTGTTGTCCGACTTCGCTCAAAATAACTTAATAAATTTTCTATGTTTCTATCAACATGTAAAATTTCAAGTCTCTACATCTAATTTTTATTTATTATAAGAAACTAGTTATCTATGCTAAGTATCGTCATCGCACGAGTTTAATTTAATAGTATCAATTTTCCTTTTAGTATTTTATATGTTAATTACTATTTCCAGTTCTGAATTCTTTTTAAAATCTCTGCAGAACTCTCCTTTTTTTACGTAAGCAAAATCGTGCATAACATATATAACTCCATGGCAATTCATTATCAGATCTTTGTGCCATAGGCAAATTAAGTTTGCAAGTTCTAATACCAAAGTCCAGTAGTTAATGTTTAAGGGCTTCCCCGTTTGTCACCATATCATGCAACGATACATATACTACACTCATTATAACCCCTTAATCTTTTCAAACAGCTGAGCCTATTTCTATGCTATCTTAAAATTCTTGTATCAATACAGTTTTGGAACATCATATAGCGTTCATATGCATTGTATGGCGTGCCAAAATAGACACGCCATCAATATCGTATCCAATATTACCATATTTCATTTATTGCCTTAAAATTATTTGTAATAAAGCCACATTACCTATTATCTGGTCAATTCAGCCATATTATATAAAATAAAAAATGTGCGGTGGAGGGACCACCTTCAGGAACGAAGTTCCTTATTTCTTCAACTCCGAATGTACTTCTACTTTTTCTGCTACTTCCCTCATTTCCCCTTTTCCCCCTTACCCTTTAATGCGGATTACCGCGTTAAAGAGCTTTATTTCAAAAAGAGACAAAGAGAGAGTTTGACACCCGACTGCGCATTCACTTGCTCGTGTGCAAACGCGCTCACACACGCACTGCATACGGTATTTCGTTACGTGACGATTTCTGGGAAATCGCATTACTCGTCATTTTCGTAAGCCGCGTTAAGGAACTTACGTTCCAATAAGTTCCAAAAGTTACAAATTATGCAATTACCCCATAAGGTTATATATAATATATCCTTATGGAGGATAATAGGGTTTATCTATTTACGTGTATACAGTATACGTATATACACGCACGCTGTCATGTATAGAGCGTCCTTAGATTGACGGTCGAAGCCTGGAGAGCGATTAGTCAGTTTATCTATGGTCTGAGCAATCAAAACAATCTCGCCAATAAATCAGCAGAAGCGTCACGTCCAAGCGCCGTCAAGACGCGCCATAGGATAAAACGAGCGTGCAATCAATGCCAAGTTTTTTGGTCGTGTACCCACACGCACATGGTCGTGTAAAACTACAAAACGTGGCGTCACACCAAGGTGACCACGTCACGTTCTAAATTTATAGGATATCAACTGACATTACTAATTAGAAAAAAAGTTAGATCACACAATCAACAACATAATTTGTCCTCTTATTTCATCGGAGGCTATAAATTGGAGCTGAATAGGTGTTGTCTGAAGTCTAAAGATTTATAGGATATCAAATGTCTGCTAATACGAGTAGATGTAAAACAATGAACGTTTGTCTCATTTGACTTGAATCTTATTTTACGTCTCGGCCAAAGTCGCGCGCAACAGTTAGTACCTAACAAATAAAGAATGTGGCTCTATTCAAGACCAAAAACATGGTAAGTGGTTTGCGAGATAAAAAAAGTTTGTCAATATTCTGTTTTATACGAAAACAAGTTTTTTATATGTTCTCTGGAACCTGATGTACCACATAAGGGTAATAATCTGAACGACTTCCTCACAAAGTTATATCCAATGATCAGTACAGCTATATTTATTACTTTAGCTGCCGTTATGGAGTTGTTTTCTTTTGTATGTGGCTAATAAATAGCCTTTGGATGAGAAGGCTAAGGCTTTTAATTGGAGGTAGCGCCATGCTTGTAGCAGAATTGGACCGTCGCGTCCGGGTACCAGTACCTCTTGCTCACATAAGATCGGCGTGAAGTGGCGGCAATACTGTCACGCCAAGTGATGGTATTGTGGTCGCGTTTCGTTCGGTAGTAAGACTTCCCGGTGGCCTAAACTCGTCATTAAAGGCCAGGTCAATAAAGTGCAGGTGCTGTCCATGGGCGTCAGTAGGCACTTAGCCGTCTGCTGCCTGCTCGTTTGCCTCTTGAAACATTAAAAAAGTAAAAAAAAACATAGGATCTGTGGTTTAGAATAGCGTCACTCCTCTCTTCCCATTGAATTTAATTAAGACATCTACCCACCCATCTGAAATGACCTATTTACTAGCAAAAGATTGCAGTCGTGACGACGCACTTCTAATTTATTTTTATTTATCACCTGATGCCTACCACTTAAAATAGAACCTAAATGGATTTTCTGGGATCCAAATCTTGTTCTGACACACATATTTTCATTTGTTTTGTTACCAAAAGCCTATACAAATGTTTAGACTCGTAAAAGTAAGATACCATAGATAAACACTTTAATTATATTAAAATAAACTCGATGTATTTAAAAAGATTATTAAAAAATTTGCTTGTCTATTTTTTTTCCGCATTTCACTTGACCTATTTTTTAAAGCTCTATTTCTAAACAAGCGCTCGTAATGAAATATAGTAGAGCCTCCAAGTGATTGACCTCACATTTTATCTTCAACACCAACATATGTTCCACAGATATTTCCTTATCGGTCAATACCTGACTCGTGGCTATGTTTACTTGATACTCTATAAGTGTATTGGTAAGTAATGAATATATAAATAGAATAAAACAGTTCAGTACT
>JANCMC010015091.1:308547-399795 GCA_024363005.1 Charaxes varanes
GACAGCTCCTACTTACAGAAAAAATTGCTAAGGGTTATTGTTAGAAATTAACGTAATAATTGACAAGCAACAATGAGCCATTTAACTAACTGACGTGCAAACGACATTCGACCTTAGCGTGGCAAAACATTTTCTTGGTCGACTATATCTATGTTTTGATTTTCAAAACATAGCACTAATTCAGTTGAGATTGGATAAGGAATAGATTTTCAAATATCATTCAACAACATTTCATACATTTTCAAAACTTCCAAAAGTCAACTTCTTATTCAATTAGCTAAGTAATTCTATTTTTGTTTGTTTATTTGTATAATTGTTGTTATTCTTTTTTTCTAATTCCAGAAGAGTATAAACTCATGAATACGAATAAAATTTCAACAAATTTAATGGAGGTACTACATTTTATTGCGCTGACATGATCGCACGCGTGTCCTGAGGCGTAAAACAGCCACTTTTGAACATAAATTGCAATCTTCGTGTACAATTTAATAAACAAACGATTTACAATCGCTTGAGGATATCTGAACTAGTTGCAATTGGAAGCAAAGACATCTTGGGGGTCTATCGCTGCGTTTATTGACAAGCTAACTGAAGTTTGCAACTCTTTATTTTTTTATATTACAAGGGAAAACGAGCAGGCGATTCATTACCTGTCTGACATGTACACCACCAGAAGGCTCGCAGATACGTTACAGACCTTTAAAAAAGAATTTAGGCCACTGGAATCTCTCAAAAACCGAACGAAACGCGACAACAATAACATCACTTGACGTAACAGCACTACTGCCACTTCACGCCGATCTTATGTAAGAAAGAGGTACTAGTATCCGGACGCGCCAGCATAATTCGGCTTCAGACCAAAAGGACTGCAAGCGTGACGCTACCTCTATACTCTATTCCTGGTAATTAAAAGACCTATAATTCTTTAGGAATTTTAACTCTCATACGAAAATCATAAACATTTTTAGATAAAAAGCATGTGGTATCGTGAAAAGAAAGAAGTTTCTTCTTCATAACGTTGTAAGTTGTTATACAAAATTTAAACTTGCGAAATTTAAACAATTAAAAATATACAGACAAAGATTTATAATATAAAAGGGGTTTTGGTTTTAATACGAATTAAAAATACGATGGTATGAAAAGGAAATTATTTAAAAGTGACAAAAAGACAGTTAACACAAAGACAATTTTTCTAGTTAATAAATTGAACATGTGTATTAAAAAAACACTATATTGACGATAAGGTTGAACCTGTCAGGCCTTATCGCTTAATTTCATCAACTTTGTTAAAAAAAAAAACATATGCTACTAGGGTATCCATGACATGAACGTAAGGTCGATACACAGTTGCCTAAAACAGAAAAATACACGGCGAGAAAGATAATGGCGTATAAAGGGTTTCTAGTGAGAAAAATATGGACTCAGGAATAGCATCAAGCAAGCTTACATAGCTTGTAATTCATGTTAAAAACATACACATATATGAAGAAGATAATTTATGGCATGCGGGAATATGTATTTGAAATAATATGTATTAAAGATCACCTGGTGGTGGAAATTTGGACACAAATCGTTGTTTGATTACGACGTTAAGGTCGAATGTCGTTTCCAAGTCAATTAGTTAAAAGGTTTATTTTTTCTTGTTATGTCTTGTTTGTGATGCAATACGTTAACTTCTAACAATAACCTTTAGCAAAATTTTCTTTGACTAGGAGCTGTCATCCAAAATTGTAAAGCACTTTCTTGGCCGACTATACAACGACATTGTAATATTTGACAATTCATAGTTTTACTAGCGTCATGACGTCATGTAAGTCTATGCTTTGATACAATCTTACGCCGGAAGCAGACATAGCTCAGAGTGTTTGTACATTTTTGTCCTTGAAGACTACAAAGTTCTACAAACCTTTACGGAGCTATAAGAAGTCCACGGCTACAATACATGATCATTCAAATGAAGCTATGTCTGGCGCCGGCATAGGTAAAATGTATACATGTGTTTGGCATTGGTGTGCGTAAGATTTCACCTAGAAAATAATTATACACAAACTTCTCAAGGATTATTTTTCACAGTAATATTATGAATTTATTTCACTATATTACAAGTCCCCGTCCGATTCCGCGACTGGAAAGTGGGGGGTGGGGAATGTTGAAACCGGTAAGAAGGGGGGGGGGGGGGGGGTGGTAAATTTCGTATGTTGTATTTTATGATGACCCTTAAGAAGTTGTATTAGTATTAAATTTTATTATGTCCTTGTATTATGTATTTGTATTAGAGATCATTTTATTTATCTACAGTTTTTACAAATGGTGGAGTGAGGGGGTCTTGGCATATACTACAAATGGCCACAGAGGGGATGGAGAGATTGATTGAATGAAATCTTACAAAACAGGTCACATAGTATGGACATGTTCCCTAATACATAGCGTACAATGTTTTTTGTAATACAAATTTTGTGTTACAGTAGGGTAGTACAATAAATTTTAATTCTATCAAGGTACACAATACTGTTAAACTCAATATTTACAATTAAACTTGAAATAATTCAATAAAATTTTAAAATAAAGGAAGGAAGGTAATAAATGGAAATTTAAGTAAAAATATAGTACATATGATGTTATATATGTCAATACAACATCAAACTATTCCACTACTACAATAAGTAACAATTTTTTCTAACCTTGTTGTCTTCTGTGCAGAATTTCAGGGGGAATGGAAAACCTTGACTCGTCTGAAACTCTCGCGAGTATAAACGGAACCGTGCACAATAATATAGGTCAAAGAAAAGCTTCTATTACAGAGACAGAAAGAAATATAATCCTAATCATTTGGCGTTTCTTTTTTTTTTTTTTAAAGAGCGAGGGCAGAAAAAAATATAATCAACGCAGAGAGAGGAAAAGGCTTAAAACTCTCGCGAGTAAAATCTGACCTGTACAGACTGGCAGAGAAAAGCGAAATAGAATAAACACAGGGAGAGGGAGAGAGAGAGATAGAGAGACAGAGAGAGGGAGAGGGAGAGAGAGATAGCAAGAGAAAGGAGGGAATAGGGAGAAAGAGAAAGAGATGGGGGAGAGAGAGATAAAAGACAAAAAATTCATGACATTCCATACAGTTACAGTGCGGACGCCAAGTCCATCGCGTTGCAAATAATCTCAAACAATTGTTAGAGCTTGCGAACCAGATGTGGATTTAAAGATATGTTTACCTATTTTATTTCAGATATTTTTTATTAAAGACATGAGCATACAAATTTTTCAAAGACTCAACAACCATCCGTTAACTTTCTTGTAGAATAGATGTCTGTAATCGTCGGAAGCCATATTAAAAAGTTAAAAAGTATAAATGATCCCAAGTCTATGTTTATACGGCAGCGATTTTATTGAGCAATTTTCTATTTTCACCGCTATATACACATAAATATACAGCCAGATTTATCTTACGTATCTCTGCTACTTATTGTTGTTGTGCCAAAATCCCCTTAACCAAACCGAAAATGAATATTTTCGCTAGGCTTACCCAGGTATAAATATTACTCAAGAACCAAGATCTAATAATTACAGATATATATAAGGGCCAGCATATTTATTTATTTTAATTCTAGAAATACTTTTTTAGTAATAAGGATGGATGCAACAAAAGATACATTTTAATTAAGTCCTAACGAATTTCAGATCACTCTTTGTACTGAGCTATTAAGGCTCATCTTTTGTATTTTAACGAAAAGTTGCCCAATAACAATTCGAACTTAAAGACATAACTGGAAATTTCCCGCGACTTCGTTTGCGTAAAATTACAATTCCCGTTAACCTCATTAATCTGATCCTATCGAAAAATCCGCTCTTAGCGGATGTCTACTAACTATAGATCACCACTCCGCCAAATTTCATCTTTATACGTAACGCAGTTTTTGTGTTTGTTTTTATATATACATATGTATATATAGAATCCTGCTACTTAAATAAATATATGCAGATATTGCTTTAGATTTGCTTGTTTTCAGAGGGTAAAGAATTCAAACGTGTAACGGCTTTGGAACTTACTCGTAACCTGCTCAAGGAGCGCGGCATTTTTGGCCTGTACCAAGGTGTGACGGCGACGGGGGCCAGAGATATTTACTTCAGTGTTTGTTACTTCCCCTTGTTCGCCATCGTCAATGAATCAGGTCCTTCCAATCCTCCTCCGTTTTGGTGAGTATATGCTCTTGCTACTGTATCGCCACCTGTATACTCTCGCTATGTCTCATCGACAGCTCTCACGCGAGACAGAGCAAATGTACCTGTAAACTCTCGCGCTAGCCTAATCTTGCCGTCGGGGAGTGTGTACAAGTGGCGTAATATAGATTCACAGATAGTTTTATGATCTGTGCCCGGATAGCGGCTACATGAAATATAAATATATACAGGACTATATGACACTCGGACGTCTATTCATAAGGTAGACAACTTAATGCCTGTGTTATAGGTAACAGATGCCTGTTATACACAAATATATTTTCTTTAATATATAAATAAATAATACACCCAGACTCGAGGCGGGAATCGAACCCACGATCCCCGGAGCAGTATGCAGGGTTACTGCCCACTGCGCCGTGTGCTCTTCTGCGTGATATTAGCTGAATATACTTTTGTGTTATTCTCTTATTATTTTATATAAAACGTATATGTTTTTAATTGTGTTGAAAAATGTGATGTTTACGTGTGAATTTGGTTTAATAGTATAGTTTTCTTGTAAACGCGTCTATATCTACTGGACCATAGAGAGGCAGTCACATGATTTCTCATTTAGGGAACTGGATTCTATCCTTTCACTTTACACATAAAGAGCAACTCTGCCACTAAAGTATTGTGAAAAGGCACACCAAGGAGAAAAGTTTCGGCGAGGAATGAAAGGTGGAAGCGAAGTCGATATGCTCAACCACCGCAAAGAAAGATTTTCGTGTCCGGGCTAGTTACAGTAGTACAGTTGTTCGTCGGAAGATCTATATATAGTAATCGTAAGTAGAAACTTCGCTAGCGTGAGTTGGTTTGTATGGAGATTTTCAGTGATTGTACTGCGGCCGTCGTCATCCGTACAGCGCCATCTAGTTTGCTTTGGTGTAACCTTTTAAACTCGACATCATTGTCATCTCGTTATGTATAAATTAGGTAATGGTCATATCCCTGAGTCATGTCCAGTAGGGTTCGGGTCTCGTTTGGCACTGTCCTGTTCCTTTTGATAAAAATCGGTCCAAATATTATTGAAATTTATAGGGAAGACGTATAACGGTTTGTGTAATATCGCCTTGGATAATTATTGGAGCTTAAAATAATTACAAATAAAGATCGTCTTAAAATGGTGGACTCCATTTAGTAATATTAAAGATAAAAAAAGGAATTTAGATATCTTAGAGGTGGTCGTGGCCTAATCTGTAGTCGACATTTGTGCCAATCGCTAGTTTAAATAGCTCTTAATGCGACTTAGTTTTTTATTTCATATCCGACCTCCTCTGTGTTGTCACTGAGTGATATTAGTCGTAAGGTTGTAGAGATCGTGGGAGTTCCGAGAATGACGTCAGATGGCAATCGGTGATCTTAACTCGCCTCACAGTCACATCCTCTGCAATCTAACCGGACCCTGATACTTAACCGGTATAACGCTAGTAAGAAGAAGAAGTAGCTAAATATCTTAGTTAATGATGGTTCTGTTTCAGAGAGCGAAGCAATTATGATACCGACCAAGAAGAAGTATCTCCTAATGTTAGATAAATACACCTAGGATGGATTTTTTATGTTTTGCGAAGAACCATTATTCCCTTTATCTCTACATGAGAACTACTCGAATTTCAAGAAATAATAAAAAAATAGTAGTAGTGAAGGGGGGGTTGGGGGGGAGGGGGGTGGGGGGAGGTGGAGGTTAATGAGCTCTTGCTAAAGTCTATCAATAAAAATTCAAAACTGTTACCAATGTAAATATTCAAAAGAAGTCAACTTGAATAAAATGTCTTTCGATTTTATTTGTAGCAAAATTTGTTTTCCAATATGACTGTAATACAAATGAAATCTCTAACTTGCGAGGTGGTCAATTACACTATTCTTTTTACAAATCAAATACAGCAAGAGACTCGCTGGCTGGTCGGAATTCACCCAGGAACTTTTTTACGAACAAGTAAAAATTCACAGAAAAATCTAATTGGTTCTCACGGTTACTCTAACATCATCCAGTACATGTGTGTGTAAATCGTTTGACATTGGTGTGCGTGTGGTTTTATTTTAATAATTTAATATATAAATATTGCATATTATAAAAAAATATTAGCATTCACAAACTTTTGAGGAGGTCGTGGCCTAATCTGTGGTCAGCATTTGAGTCGATCGCTAAGTTAAGTTGCTCTGCCTGCGACCGGGTGATAGATGGGTGACCCATTCAAGCACTAATTTATATTTGATATCCGACCTCCTCCGTGTTTCGGAAGCGAATGAATACGAGGGAAAATCGGTGCAATGCTGCAACCCGAAAGCTACACCGCCGAATCCGCCACCAAAGCACAGCTAGTGCTGTGCTTTGGTGGCGGATTCGGCAAGACAGTGTAGTCACTGTCTTGCCAAAGTACCTCAACGCACGTTTTGCTTCAACACTGAAGCATCATCAGAAGGTAAACACTACAAAGGTTATTAGTAAAGTCAGTGTGAAGTCAGAACTGAGAAACCTTTGTAAAGTCTATCTCCTGATGATGCTTCGTTATCGAAGCAAAATAGTTAAGTATTTCTTATATTTGCATATTATTTTTTGCTCATTGGTGCACTTGAGAATAATGGGGGGGCGTCATCCCTGGAACTCCCACAGTCTCTATGACCCTTTGGGAGGTTTAGCGTAATATGTAAACAGGGTGTAAAAGACACCGCACCGCAAACTTGTGATAAGGTTACATTTAATGCCCTTAATAAAATCACAAAAATTATTCATCTCAGAAATAAGAAGTTACAGGTATTGCCATACTCATCCCATTCTTGAGCGCGCAATGTATCATGAACATTGTGCGAAGCAATCGTCAACAAAATGTTGCGCGCAAAACTTTTGAACTGTTGACTTCAACAATAACTAATTTATCGTTAAATCTATAAATATTGCTGACGCAATTTCTTAACAGACATCCCGTTACCCTTTTTGGCGCCAAGCATTGAACAGAACTAATATTAAAGCAAAAGTGGGGCCGCGGTATAAAATGAGCCGGCACTCATTTGAATGCCTAAAACACTCACAGGGGCACTCACGTTATTAATCTGAGAGCCTTTGACGCAAAAGCAAATTTAAATTGCAAGTCTTAATATACGTTTAGAAATTTTGTTAATTTTATCACGGGTTGGTATAACCTACAGCTACTTTGTCTATAAACTCGGATTTATTTACATAGCTTTATATCGACACCGAGGCGAGACGAGAGATGTATATAAAAATATTTAACTTATTTTATAACTTATATACGACAACATTCCATGATTGATTTTAACATAAACATGTACGATATTAACATTTCCCAACTCTAATTGAACTAAGTGTATGACGATTTTAATGTTATAAGGAAAAAGTTGAAATGTGACAGACATTCTCAGAAAGACAAATGCAAATTAAAAAGTACTAGAGATCGCCGGGTATTCGAAATTCGGCGTCAAATCTTTAGATTTGTGTACCATATTTTACTTATTTAAAACTATATATACCAAATTAACTATTTTTACAGCGATGGTATAATTCACAATTAATATATTCGGTCTATACAATTTATAATATGGTAGTCATGACTTTGCATTGACACCATCTTATAGTAAAAAGTGTGTGTAGATCGCTTGTCACTGATGAGCGTGTGGATTCATATTTTTATAATTTAATATATTACATTTTACAAAAATATCATCATTCGCACATACTCCTCTATATAAACTATAATTGTGCAAATTTCATACTCTTCCGTCCGAGTAATATTCGTAAATTGGTAGGACTACTTCCAAGTATACCTAATATTCTCGATACTACTATTGGATACGTCTTTGTATTTGATCTGATTAAAACTGAGCTTAATACCCGAGTCACACATAACTTAAAGTGTTGGTACATTTTTGCCCTTGAAATTCATAAAGTTCTACAAAACTTTGTGTAGTTATATAAAGTCCCCGGCCACAATACCTTAAAATGATTATTCAAATTAAGCTATGTCTGGCTCCGGCATAAAAGTATCGTTGAGTTAGAAGGAATAAGTTGTTTTTATTTTAATTACAATTGGTAAATGGACATGTGTGTCATCTCAGCTGCTACAGACGTCGATGGCCACCTGCACGACCATAATGCATAGAGGTGATCGATTAATCGATTTTTATATTCTAAAAAACATGGTGGACTGAACATTTTGCGGATGCAATGACAGTTACGGATGAATGAAGCACATTATATTGATAGATAGCTTGGTTTAAAGAATGAAATTGTTTGGTCGAATCACATACTAGGAAGAATTCACTCCCTTATTAAGATTGCCATCGCATGCTTTAAATATAATTGTAATTGAATCATTACAATTGATGACGTAGGTTATACACGCCCAGTATAACGCCCTAAAGGCGATCTAATATTTCATGTGTCACATGACAAATCGAAAAGTGCATCATTATTTTCTCTACCAAGCAGGAGAGCAGACGTTTAGACGCAACGCACGTGTATCGTAATAAAATCAAAGTATTATTTTTAACCTACTTCTATTTATTGGAAAACAAATAAATATTATTAAATAAAATAATATAATCAAGTGATTTACGATCGACTTTCAAGAAAGCTCCCAATTAGACTGTTTTTTCTCCTAATTGAAAATAGATTTGATCTCAATCTAAGCTCGTGTGGATTGTCTCAGCAGATGAAGTGAATTTACCATTAAGTGGATGGAAAATGCGACTTATTTTTTAATGTTTATGGTATTTATGAATTTCTCTAATTATCCACAGATACAACAAAATGAGTCGCGTTGGAAGAGGAAGACGCACACGTGTGTACGATTGCAACTACAATAAAGGAGAGAGCTATTACCGCCCGGTGTTAGACCGACTCGATGGTAAGACACCGGTGGTCCGTGAACCCGATACTGATAGGATTAGGAACGACGTTGAAAACCGCATCCGCAGCACTCTAGATGAGATCGAGGCACCCAGAGATGAACTGTTCGACTCGAGAGGCGCTCGCGCTACAAGAGGCAAACCATTATCATCTGCTTTCGAAGATGAAGATTTCAATGACGAAGTAAGTAAACAATAATTTACTAATCTACAGTTGAGTCAATAAAAGATAAAAATAACATGTATAAAACTATAATTAAAGTAAGTAATAGTAGATGACGGATAATTAAAATCAGTTTTATGCAAATTTAGTAATCCCTCCTTTCTTGTTAAGGGTTTACGCAAACTCCTGATTCTAACAATTGTTTGATATATACGATTTCCTAAATTTGTAATCCACAGACAAATTGCGTTTACTTAGTGGTTCTTTAAATATAACATTTTGACATGATAATATATAGATAATATTTTGTATATAAATAAAATTAAATGCTTTTCTATAATTCGGTTAATAATTAAGATCATAAAACTTTTAAGTTATTTCTAAATTACTATAAAGTGATCAATAATAATCTGCACTTAAGGCTAAATTAGACTTTTGAACGAAACTTGAAGAGTATTACCAAATGAAATATGATAGTTACACTAATATACTTTCACATTGTTAAATAGCAAACTAAATAGGTCTTGAAAAAAGCAGTATTAAAGGTCAATGATCCTTTGGCTTAAATGGCAAGGCAAGTAGGCATTTAAACCAGAAGTTACAGATTCATGACTTTCGTCAGCGAGATTTATTGTAATGCCTTTTATATTGAAATAGATTTTTTGTATGCCTAAACTTTTCATATTTCTAAAAAATGAAAAAAAAAAATTGGAAAAGGAAGAACATATAACAAAAATAAAAGGAACAATAATGTATGGGCGAATTATTTCCAAAGAATTCCACAAATATACTTTATATTCAAAAATGTACAACTATCGTTCACCTTCGTGCTGCTAAAATCAGCAACGTGCAGCATTTTATCTATTGCATTCTAAGTTGAAGGCGGTCGGTAAGAATGTGCTCAGATATTTCATAAGCTTCTTCCCGGAATATTCACTACCAAAGGTTTCCATGAACATACCTTTCAATATTCTAAAACTAAAATAGATTATGCCTTGATTGATGTTGTGTAGTGCCGTTTTATTGAAATTTTCGTGATTAAATTTAATATATGTATTTAAACCAATACATATATTTCTTCCGTCTCCAAAGGAATTTTGATATTTTGTTTAAATAGATCACATTTGGTTGAAAGACGTTCATCAATTACTCAAGCGCTAATACGCGCGAGAGCTTTTTACCGCGCGTTAAAAAAGCGTTCAGATAAGACATATGAACTACCAAGTTTTTGTTCACACGGTAGCGCTTTTATAACGCAATGCGTTTTTATCGAGCAATGTTCTATTTTTAAATATACATATACGCATCGAGGACGCTAAAAAAGTGCCAACGCCAAGATACAACGTAACGCTTTTTAAGTCTCGTGCGAATGAGTTCTAAAGGTCCCCAGGGTTGTATATGAAAATCTATTCATGGCTTTATCTGGGAGGGGGGTCTAAAACCGATTGTTACATAGTTTCCGGTTGTTAATGGGTTATGACGATGAATCTCAGGCACGAAAAAGGAGAGGCGGGTGGTTGTTCGAGAATTCTTATGAAGGTTATAGAGGGTTAGGGAAGGTCAAATATAAAAGGTACATGGGGTTAGGGAGGGTCAAAAATAGTCCAAATTCGTCATTGGCCTCAATTGGTAGCAATGGGCTCCCGTCACTAAGATCGAGTTCTCGAGATTTTTCCATTTCTTGACAATATTCCGAAAGAAGAACGTTATATTTATCTACTTGTACTATAATCGCATTACCTTCCATGTAAGTTCTTGTCAGATAGTTGACTGGTTTGTACAGGAGCATAAGTTCCTTAAGTCCGTATAAACTTTCTCTTTAATACTATTCTGATTTCAAAGGGAAATATATATTGAGTGCGTGATAGAAAATCGGTGCGGGGCTTGAATATTATAGTGATTGCAATATAGGGTAACAAAATTGCACAAATGTTTGCTCTTTTATGTTCGCGGATTTTTGCGAATTAATTTAAACCCTTCAGTAAGCAAATGACGCTTGGTTATAGTTGTTTCACTCTTCAGACACTTTTAAAATGAGGCGTCTTGTAGCAATCCCGAAATAGCACCGGCGTGACGCAGGGCGCGCGGCGCACCCGCTCGCCGCCCGACTCCACTCACCTCTCGCCGCGAGCGCGAGCGCCGACACGGCGAACAAGCACAACAGAAACCTCCACCACTTTAACTTGCGGGTCCACATGTCGTCGAGTTCCGGCTAGGCCGGGCTACCAGTCATTTGCACAGCACTCGCGCGCCGGCCGATCTACGCGCGCGGACCGCCAACTACACTGAAAGCGGAGATTTCACAGTCGCGCGCGAAGGCGAAGTGCATTCCCGTAGGAATGCAACTCGCGATCGTTTATTTGGATCGCGGCCGCAAAGGATCGCAGTAAAAGTGAAAGACGCGGACGGTTTATCGGGCGATCGTTAAAATTAACCGCGATTCGGTCGCGATGTCGTCCGCGGTGACGTCGGACACGTCGCGTACTCTATTTCCGGAGACAGCACAGCATCGCCGGTCGGAGGGGTACTGGCGCGCGGCGCGCGAGCACGCTGGCGACGCCTACTTGAGAACATAATGTCAAACTTGTCAGTACCTGTACTGCATGAGAAACTAAACTACTTTGCTTTAATCCGCGAATGAATACGAGGGAAAATCGGTGTAATGCTGCAACCCAAATAGTATCTCCTAACATAAAGTAGTTTTGATTACGATATCCAACGTCATTATAATTATAAAAAATAATAACTCGTCAACAAACAAAACAACGTTTAATAATGATTAAAGCATCAAATACATATGGCAAAAAAACTACACACTATCTAGTTCCTCGTTTACTTAACAATATGGATCCTTGTTTTAAAAATAGCATAAACATAAATAGCATCAAAACAAAACTAAAACTTTATTTTTTGAACAACAAGTGTATGACATAGTTGTCGCTATCTTGTGTGTTGCGGTAGGCGCATAAAACAGCTACCTTTCAAATTTGTTTGCTAGTAAGCGTCTCTTTCTTACTTACATACTTTTTTTTTAAATCTACTTTAATTTTGGGTTTTTTGTCAAACCCATCATAACTTTAACTGGTCCATTACAATAAGATATTTAGGTTTCTTATTCTATTGATGAGTATGCGGCTGCTATTGTGCACTAGTTATTACCAGGAGAGGAACAAAACGAATAGATAGTTGTTTTATGCGCCTACAGAGATATATAATATAATAATTGTATAATTGTATATTCTTTGTCAAATATAGTCGAACTAACTTTTGCATATTGGACAAACCTCTGTGGTTAATATTCTATTTATTTTTATTTATTTCACACAAATAAGATACTGTTTGATAAAACTTTTTAGGTATTCGTCACCGCTAGCACAAACCCAAAATGCAAATAACGCAAATCTTTAGCGCTCGCTCCGTATGGCCGTATGAAATTTATTATAATCTAGTGAAATAAAATATCAAATACATAAGATCTAGAAATTTTTTTTCTTAGATTTAAACTAATCTACAGTTGATAGTTTTGCTAAGATCTAATAGATGGCGTTATAGTATAGTATAAATAATATTTTATCATTTGGACAATAAAGCGATGGTTTCAATGATTTAATTCAATTTCGAGGGTTTTAGTTTTTGTACATGGTGTTCATTATTTATTTCATTAAATGATTCCGTGCTATTTATTATAATATTAGCTACTTGCCGGTGATAGATTTGTTTTTGAGATTAGCCTCAACGAATAAACAGTCTGAGAAAAATGATAAAAAATGTTTTTCTTTTGTCATAAGCGCCGTATATAGGAAAATATTTCGATCGTATAAAGAAAGACTTCAATATTATTTATTTGTATAGATGTCATACTAGTTTATAGCATACTATGAAAAAACTAAATATACTTTTAAAAAAGAAGCCAAAAATAAGGGAATATTATCGAAAGCGTTACACTAGAAATCATAATTTTTCTGTTAATATCTCAAATCGTACTAAACATGCTGATTTATACACCTACGTAAAAAAGAATACTGTCGTAGTAAGCCTTATTAATAAAATTTACACGACAATGTAGCTTATATACAATGTGTTAAAGGTTGGTTTGCCATGTAAAATGTTTCTGAATTAGTTATTTAATAGTCTATAATTTTATTTGAGCTGTGTATAAACACACGGATGCGAATCTTGTTGTCGGTTAATTACCGTGTGATTCCTTACGAAAAAAAAAACTGCCGAAATTATATATAAATCATATTTATACTGAGCATGATGAATGATTCATATTTATCCTTCGGACAGAAATTGAAACACAATTATTTTCGTAGAATTTTATAGAGTATTCTACTGCCAGAATATTATAGTTATTTATGCATTGATTTTTTCATACTTAAGGCTGTAAAATATAGATGGACATGCTATGTTTAAAAAGAATTCTCTTTATGATGATATATTTTTTTACACTAGTAACATTAAATACCTTCTACTAAGCTTGTCTAAGACTAGCTGTGCCCGCTACGTTCGGGTAAGATAAGGTAAATAATATTATTGGAAATCGCTTGTAAAGATTACCAAAATTGTATATTCTTAAATTTAACTAACATCTTTAGAAAAAATAAATTTGTATCTGATTTTTGCTATAAAATTAACATGATTATTGATTCGTTATACTATGAACAGACATATTTAATTCCGAACAATAGAAACTTTACTTCTCTCAATGCTAGAAACCTTGACAGGCAGGCACAAAAAAAGGTAAGAACCAATATTGAAACCATTAATGAAAGCTCAAAAGGGACAATATTATACTAATTCAAACCGCTCCAAAAGAATCGCAATTGCGATACCATTTTAAATTCCAACAGCAGCCCAGACTTAAGATCCAACCTTAAACCTAATCATAAAAACGGAAAAACAGTGATAATTTTTTTCGAGTATAAGTACACCTTTAATGTAATGCATCAAAACATAGCTAGTTTACTAAAAAAAATGGATATTTTAAATATAACTTTAAAAGAACTCTCTGAACAGGGAACGATAGTAGATGTTATATGCGTGTCAGAAACATTTGTCGATATTGATAATCTACCTAATATTAAAATAGACGGTTACAAGCGAGTCTCAGCGTTTTGTAGATCGAATCAAAAACGCGGAGGTGTCTGTATTCGTACAGATACACATATTAAAGAGAAAAATAACAAAATTTTTACTTGCAGTCTATTGGACGATTACTTGACTGCCATCGAAGGTATCAGAGAATTTTTGGCCAAACGCTCTTCGCCCAACAAACGCCTCTTCATCGGGGAACTCTCTTCAGGCTCTGAGGTTTGTATTACTTTTTAAATTTCAATACATCATAAGAGATCGTTTTCACTTCCTTACAACATCTCTTCCAATAAGGTTAATACTTTTTAAAAGTCACCTTATATGAATTCAATAATTAATCATATGCATGAGTAACTAAACTACTTTGCTTTAATCCGCGAATATAGTAGCAAAGCAAAGTAGTTTAGTTTCTCATGTATGTCATGGATTTCCGTAAAGCAACGCCTGATTCTATCAATTAATTAATCATATAGCTATGAATAATCTTATGAGCCGAACAATTTATTGCGTATAAGATTTGTAATATAAAAACAAAGTCTGATCTTTGTAATATAAAATCAAATCTGTCTAATTGTTCAATTATTAAATTATAGTAAAATATTCCCAGGCTTTCAACCCAAAAATGGACCATTTAACTTGCTTCCTGCCGGGTACCCTGGCTTTGGGTCATGCAAACGGTCCTTTATCTAAAGTAACGTCGCACCTTAATTGGTAGAAAATTTAATACTTAATTAGTATTATATTTTGTATATCAAAATTGATTTTTATAGAACGAGTACGTACCACGATTATTAATTTTGATTTGGCGATATTTCGATCCAGTTACGTGGACCGCGAATTACTCGTTGTAAATAGAATTAGTAGTTATTAGACCACAAGGACTTAAGTTTAAAATCTTCAAATTATTTCTATTCTATTCTTTTCTCCTCTACTTTAATCTGCTCTACTCTATTCTATTCTAAGAGCCTTAAACTATACAATTGATATGGATCGTTTAAGTTGATGTTTAAGATCAAAAAAGAAGTAAAGCGGGGTTGCATCCTCTCTCCAATGCTATATAACTCGTACGGTGAAAATATCATACGCAAAGTTATGGAGAACTGGGAGAAAGGTTTTCTTTTAGTGGTGAAACGTATATCCAATCTCAGAGATGCAGATGATACTGTTCTCGTGATCACTTCTTTAAAAGACATCAAAGAACTTCTCTATAAATTTAAGAAAGAAAGCATAGATGGGTTTGGTCATAAATAAAGGCAAAATCAAGCTAGTGATTGTCCACCGCTCCAACAAATCTATACTTCACGTGCATTGTTCATATTTTTGAACAGAATTCAAAAGAATAATACACAATTCTGTAGATGTTTATTGTTTATTCATTAAATACTGACAGGCAATCAGATCAGATCAGTTACTCAATCAGATAAAGAAAATCAAGCAGAGTTTTTACGATATAAACTCAATATCAAAGTATAAAAAGAAAGTTTTATTCAATTTATAAAAATAATAACGTTATTCTAACCTGTATGATCTGCTATTTCATATTAAGATTTTTTACCTTAAATGCGTAAATGCTCTGTAACCCACAATTGTTGTTGACCATGTTGGATTTGGTGTATATGGTCATATCATTGTACCAGTAAAAGTGTACAACAATGTGATATTAATATTTGAAGGGTTAAAAATTACACATGTTATTTTTAACCCTTCAAATATTAATGGCGGCTATCTTTGATTTATAATGATGTTGTATGTACAAAACTGTTATATACAATACTAATTACCTAAAACTTGGTGAATTCAGAAGATGAATTCAACGAATTTGTTGTATTATTTTTATGCGGAACCTAAATTATTTTATTCAAAGTAGAGTAGACTATGTTATTCGTTGTAAATCCTACCAGTGAAACTCGTAACAATTTGAGGTAAAAGGTACTTCACTATTTCCTATATTAAAAAATAAATAACGATATGAAGAAAGAATAAGTACCTTACGCTTTGTTCTTTATTTTATATCGATTCTTAAAGACTTATATACGAGTACATTTGAAGAATGGTTAATAAATACGCTTTTAGACATTCATAGAAGATTAGAAAACAAAGTAAGATATTTTAAAATTAAACCTTTCCTATGTCTCCCCTCTTTCTATCTTTCCAAGACATCAGATATTACTGTAATGCGAGACTCCATAAGCTTATTATAAAGGCAATAAATAGAGGGGTTGATATTCATACACATAAAATGGTACTTTGGCGTATGTTTTGTGACAAAACAGCTCGTTTCGCTGTACTTATGCTTTGAGGGGCAATATTGAATACGAAATATTCTTTAAGAGCCCAAAATATATCCTATCAGAAATCTCCTAATAAAGGAGATGCTATTTGCATGTTGCTTTTTGCTAAAATCGACCTCTATCGTATCAAGTTTGGACACCAAACTCCACTTATATCTATTATCTAATGCCCAATTCATAGATATAAATCATTAATGTATCAGTAATTAGTTTTTATAAAACAAGTTATCATTTAGATTAAAGTTGTTTAAACATATTTTATTTATACATAATTCTTTGATTAAATACGTTGTGATGGTCAAGGTTTTGAAATCAAGCATTTATACTACGCAAATAGTGATGTAACTTTTGCTACATCGGATTCTGGGTTATTAGACTAATGACGGTCATGTGACTCAGCCCGCAGATAAGACGGACTACTCGTTTTATTATATTGCAATAGATTTATTTCGTCGTATCATTTGAATGCGTGTAACGTAATAATGTACGTAATTGGTCTGCGTACCCAACTTATCTATGCTTATATTATAATGTATAGTCGACCAAGAAAGTGCTTCAGCATTTTGGATGACAGCTCCTACTTAAAGAAAATTTTGCTAAGGATTATTGTTAGAAATTAACGTAATGCATAACAAGCAAAAATGAGCCTTATAACTAATTGACGTGCAAACGACATTCGACCTTAGGGTGGCATAACAATTTCTTGGTCAAAAAGTTTTAAAACTATTAGAAAGCTGTATAATCCCAGACTGCTATAGGCTACTTTTTATTGTGGCGAATATATTTAATTTCAAATACGTCTCTAGTACTTTATATACACTTTAAGCTCTGCTTTTCCGATAAAATTAGTAAAGATAGGCAATTAATTATACCGCCCAATGAAGTCGATTACCGGTACTGGCGAGCAGTTTAAGCAAAATTGGCTATTTCTACAAGATTTTCAAGTAATATAGATATTTTAAAAGTGGAACCTATTTCTGCGTTTGAGAAAATAAATACATTTTCAAGAGAATATAAGAATTAAAAAAAATCAAATGCTTCAAACAGCGGTGTTGGGATAATGACATTGGATAAATGTATGAAACTCAGAAGAAATAGATTCTATGTCATTTCAAATAAAAGCGGCTAGGAACGTGTTATGACATAGAGGGATTCCGTATCTAATACGTGAAAGGGAATGATATGCGGTAAAATAACTTTAAAAGTTGGTGTCCTGTTTCGCTCAAAATCTTTTTCTTCTTCTAGTTTACTGTGTGTCCTACATGGTGGTAGGGTCAGCCTTCCGAATTTTCTTCTGCCACTTCGCCCAATCTCGACTACGTCTTCGGAAACTCTACACTTCCTCATGTCCTCTGCAACTACATCTTTCTATCTTGTTTTGGGTCTGCCCCTGGATCTTCGACCTGGTACAGAAAGTTGTAGTGCCCAATTCCCAACGTAGTCTGATGGTCTCCTTTTCACATGACCATACCCTCGCAGCCGTGATTCCTGCATCTTGTCAGCGGTATCGCGTACCCCCCGCCGTTGCTCATAATAATTTTCCTAATATGTTTTATCAACGAGGAAAATTTCAAGTCTACACATCAAATAGTTTAGACATCCTGGGGGAGGAGGGTAACCACCTTGCATAAGGCCAATTACTTGAAAATGGTACCCAAAATAAAGAAACTGGAAAAAAACTTCGCCTTCATTTTAGGGGACGGGGGGCAGGCGCAAATAAAAGATGTAAAAGTATACTTCTCATCAAAAAAAATCGAAACACCTTGCAAGTTTAAGTTTTGTAAAGGTTATTAGAAAAAAGTGTATATTTAGGAATATATATCAAAATAAAGTGTTTCGATGTTTCTTCTGACAAGTATGTGAATTTTAAATACAGCTTATACTGCAGCGTGAACAAAACGCTGGTAATAGAACAAGGACTAAAATTAATTAACCTTTCTACTTAGAGATTATCGGTCATATTTCGGATCGGGTCAATTATCGGAGTCGTGTGAGACTCCTTGATCTTTGGTTTTGGCAATATTTTTAAACTTCTAGAAGGGGAGGGAGCTGCCCCTCCCTACCTCGTTAGCGACGCCCTTGCCAAATAGATTTATAATTATTTTAACGATTTACATCAATGGGCGGTGTACGGAATATAAGCACTTTCTCAACTTGTTAAAGATAAGAGGTTTATTGAAATTGATTAGGTTAGCTGTCAAACGCTATAGAATTATCTTTGAGTGTGATCAAAGTGTTGTGAATGTCTGAACATTGAAAGCAAGCGCGAATAAGGTATAATGTCGTTATAATGTAGAGATATTCCACCTTTAATAGAAAGTGAAATTTATTTTATTAGTATGGTTTTATTATGAAGGAAATGTTTTCTCTGATTTCAATGATATCTTGAGTAATTTCTAGTGCTAAGATTCGTATGAACTTTTTTTTAAATATAAAGTGCTAAGACTGACACACGACTCAGGGTCAAGGTCAGAAAACAATGTCAGGTATTCGAAAAATCACTATATTACGAGAGTTTACACATCCACTTTTCTACTTATCTCTTAATTCACTAACCAACCGGAGACTTGATAAATCACGTATTCGTGCATCCGACCATTCTTGTATTCATCCATCCACTTGTCCTCTCACCCGCCATTCACCCACATCCGTCCGTGTACCAATTCACCCATCCAATTATTACGCACCCGTTTGTCTACCCAATATCCGCGCATTATCCACCATCCACAGAATATAAGTTATCGGAGCTTCATATAAGTTGTAACTAACATTTTGGGGTATAGCAGAGTGTTCCCAGCTTACTTATCTCTGCAATCTCTTCTCTATTGGCTCCAAGAAGTTGTATTCACAGCGGCTACGCTCTAGTAAGCCACGTCAATGGGCCAAACCTAGAGAAGGTGGATAATCTGAGAGATAATCTGAGAAAATTAATAGAATACTTATTGGATGACTATATCGCGTCATGAAGTCTGTTTCAATTTGTCACTTTTATCTTACAATTGATACAGTAAGGTAATGCGGAAGACCTTAAGAGTGTTTCTCAGGGCCCATTTAGTGACATTCGACCTCTCTGCTGCATCCCGAACTCTCCTGATTGTGCTAGACTCCTAGTCCATCGGGATACAGACCTAGGGACAAGTGAAGTGAACATGCGCCTGCGCAACCGCTTGTCCACTTAAAACAACATCTCGTGCAGATGATTCAAGCATATCTTCCCGGACTCTAGACGAAACACGCCAACTTTAAAACCAGAGATCTAAGCTCTCTCATACTTACGCATATATTACTCCTTAAGTTAATTTTACTCCCACATTGTAGTAGGGTATTTAAAATTAAACTTGGCTTAGCGAGCCACATTAGAGCTCATGGTACCAAAAATAAATAAACAATCAACGTAATCCATGATTTCTCGGTTCACCGTCGTCAAAATCAATGAGGAGGACTATATAACTGACATTAAAGAAAAACACTTAATACTTAAATCAAAGTATAACTATAGAACAAAACAGTATAATCGTTCGGAAATTATACTCAATTGACAGTTAGCCTAACATTTATGCAATTTTGAACGCAATAATCAGTTAATCCAATCATTAAAAGGTAGCCGAACGTAATAGTTACTCAGGAAAGTAAATGTAATTCTGGCGAACACAGCTTATTATGCCAAAGATAATGTATTAAGCGAGTATGATAATAGAAAGTACACCGTTAGAGCCATTATCAAGCTATAAACGGCTATGAAACCTCTGTGCTCAGTAGTCGCATTCTACTATACAAAGAGTACAGAATATTGGTATATTCTGAACTCTTTGTCCAACTTATTTACTTATTTAGTTTAATTTTGAATAGCACCCTTTTAAGCCATTTGTTAATACATTTAAAGATCTGCTGTCGCTAACATTTCTAATATCCTTTTTCGCAAGGAAGACTAGTAGAACTGGCACATAAGAAGTACACAGTCGTCAAAGATTAAAGAAAAAGAGGACATTATGGAATAATGGCGGGAATTAGGAGCTTTTAATCTGTCAACTGTGGTTGTTATGTCATTAGAGGAATTAGTAAAGGAACGGAAAATAAGAATTATTAAATAGATAACTAATCTGAAAGATAAATCCTTTTGTGGCGGAATCCATCCAGTATTATATAACGTAAACATATTGTAGTTATTTAATATTCTAATAAAAATGTTAACAATGATTGTCTTCCTTTTACAGATCTATCAACAGAATATTAAATGGTATATTTCTATATTAGAATTAATATATTAATTTGTATAATAATAATTAAACAGTCCTCTTTTATGCATTAATCTGTGGATTGTACTAAGTTACTGTTTCGAAATTTATTGCATAAAAATTGTTAATGTTAACTATTTATGGTTAGTTCCTAAATACGATATAATGTTAAATAAACCGTTGAATATTTTTATTTCTCAACTGTTTGGGAAGTTAACTACTATTTTTGCTACTAGCTTTTGTCCCGTATCTTCACTCTCGTTATTTGTTTTTAATTACCGGAACAGGATATGAAATTGAAGCTATTAATTTTGAGGTTCAAGTAGAAGTTCGTTCTGTATTTGGAAATTAACTACACTGTGGTTATCGACAGCGCTTACTTGGACAGAACTTTTGTTTTGAGTAAATTTAATCAAGACTCACCAATGGTCGCCGAGGAAGAGGTGGCGCGACGACTTGGACGCCTTTGCGGAAAAGGAGTGGATTGGGTTAGCTCTGGATAGAGGAGAGTGCTCTAAGAGGGGAGGCCTTTGCCCAGCAATGGAACATTACAGGCTGTTAAAAAATAAAATGGCCAAAAACGTGTCAAGGCCCGCTTATATAGAAGGGTTCCGTATCTGATACGGTATAAACATATTTGTTAAAAAACTTCAAAAGTTTGTCCGATTTCGTTCAGAATAATTTTCCTAGTGAGTTTTTAGTATGTTTTATCGCCATGGAAAAAATCAAGTCTACGTCTAATAGTTTGGAAATGCTAGGGGGGACAACGTTACAGTCAGATAGACGGAGGGATAGCCAGACAGAGCGAAATTGTAGGGGTTCCTTGTAGTACTACGGAAACCTAAAAAAATAGCAGAATTTTCTCCTACTTACTTGACATTTATCGTTATATTTTGGTCAATTCACACAATATCTTTATAATTTATAGCCCATGTGTTATTCTGATGTATAAAGTATATTACTGTAAAGTTTTATTAAAATCCATTCAGTAGTTTTTCCGTGAAAGAGCGTCGAAAATACATCAATGTTTACAAACTTTTGAAATATATTATAGTTGGATGATTAGGGTGAAAATATGTAATTCATATTGTAATTCTTCTTAATAGTAAACAATAGATCTAAAAGTTATAGACTAATTTAATAAGACCCTTTTAGGGCTTAGGTATTATTTTAGAAGTGTTTACCAAGAGTCCACTAAAATAAATGCTGCTTACCGGTCTACTAGTGGTTATTCCAATTACAACCAAATTGTTTGCTTTTACAAGGAACTCTTTTAAAAGATAATATTCCTTGCAAATTCACAACCATGCACTTAGCAAGGAAATTACTTGCTATATGCATGGTTATGACTCGCCTCGCTATGCATAAAACCAGACGCCACCACCAGTGGCGGTCCTTATATTAATACAAGCTGTTTCCCGCGTCTTCGTCCACGTAAACTTGCTAAAGCTCTTACATCTCCTCAATCTGGTTCAAGGTTTCGTGTTAGGTGACTTTATTATGTTTAATGTATTATTAATTTATGTTAAGAAGAAACTGCTCTCAACTAGTTTTATTGAATTTCAGAAGGTTTCCGTATCTGATCCGCGATAAATAGCCTCTAAAGTTTTCCCATTTATAGATAATATTTTTAATTACTTTTTAACATGCCCTATCGTCATGAAAAATTTCAAGTCTCTATATATAATAGTTTGGAAATAATAGGTAGGCGGGGGTCCTTGTAAGACTTCGGAACCCTAAAAAGCTCAGTTTCAAAACAGAGTCTTCAAATAACAATATACGTCACATTGTGTTATTAACAAAAGTCTTATAATAACAAAATGTCATAACCACATTTATGTAAACAGTGTAAAAGAATTTACTGCCATTTTTGTTTAATGTTTACAAAGTTTACAAGAGTCGACACACACTGTGTAAACAGTGTGAAAATTGCACCATATTTTTTATTTATAAAGTTTCAACACATATTGTGCTTTTATAATGACTTGTAATGATATGTTTCACAATTAGTGTTTTTGTTTCAAACTTTCAATAATAAACAAAATAAGTTATCTACTAGGCCACTTAGAAATGCATTGTCTTTAAATAAATAATTCTTATGATATATGTAGCATAACGTTAACTTCTAAATTAAACTCAAGACTTAAGCATCCAAAACAATATATACAAAATATTAAACAGTGCAATATACCCAAAAGGATACCTACTCAGTAAGGTTACTAATTTTCAGTAGGTACCGCATGGTGGTCGACAGTGACTAAAGATTGTAAATGTTGGTTATATTATTGTGATTTATAATATAAGAATAATAATAGATATATATAATCAGCTTATACATAATTGAATAGCTAAATACAAGTTTACAAATTTTATAAAATAAATTTACAAATTTTGGTCCGTTACATTTGAGTGTATAGATTGACGGTAAAGTAACTGGCTGCTCCTTTTCAGATAGTCGTTTACATGTCTTATACAGTAAAATAGTTCAATTTATTCACGCAATTCTATACGGCTAGTAAAGTTAGAAGGCGCTGTGAGTAAATTGGATACAATCACGCTAGCTGTTACCGCTTAGAGTCCTTTGTTCGCGTCCTACAAAATGCATTGTATCGGTGAATAAAATCTTCTGTTTTATATCCAAAGGGGCTGAAATAAATTTCCCTAGTATCACCAATAAAATTCTTGTTTATGATTGCCCTCTCTTTTATCACTAAATCGGAAGTTGTTCCAATAGGGCAACATTAACTTTGATATACTCAAAAAAGGATTTAGTTGTAGATTTATCGAAATAATAAATTTAACGTACAAAGCTATTTAACGGTAAGATTACACTAATAAAGAAAGATAGAGATAATATTATTATCAGTCAGCCCTTTCCAGTTTCTTATACCTTTATAGGCACAGAGATACAATCGCCCACATTCCATTTTCAATAAATCGGGAATAGAATCTTTAATTAGTGATGTCCAAAGCATATTGCTATTATGGCATATCGATACAGTGCCATAGAAATAAGACTAAAGAAAAGAAAATAATAAAAATCCGCTCATGAAGAGAAAGTGGACGCGTGTGTGTTTGTGTACGAAAGATAGAAAGAAACAAAAAACAATTATTTCTTACGAGATATTACAAACAGCTCAGGATAATATAATCATTATGCAAACACTATAAATTACATAGCATAAATTCGCTTCTCATATTTCAATATCTACATAATAGTCAGCGGTGGTATACGGTATATATCTTTTAGGTATAATCCATAGTAACCATTTTTATCTATTGCATATAACGAAATATTAATTAACAATATACGAAGCTATGTTAAAGAATACGTTATATGTACACCTTCACCCGATGTATAGTGGAGTAAACTAATCTAGTTTGTTGTGTATTACGAACTTTGATGCAGTAAATTTTAATGAGATGAAATTATTCTTTATTTTGCGGTTATTCATGACATGTAGGTAAGATCAGATCACTTTATTAAATCCGGGATTATGAGTTTGTTATATGTACCTTTGTAAAGAGCATCTCCTGGCAATGTTTGAAGCGAAACAGTTTGACAACCAAAATCAATGTAGATCTGTGTAATACATGTTATTCGGATTACAGGATTGCACAGATTTTACTTTTTTTATTCGTAGATTTATACATCTTTTTAGAGGTACCAACTGGTCCCAAGCTTCTCATCAACCATAGTTTGATACCTACATTGACAAACTATAAATTAGCCCACAAGATGGCGGTATCAAACTGCACAAAATGTCAAGTAGCTCAACCGAAAGATTCATCAATGCTTCCATACCCATGTCGAAAGATGTGTCGGTATTTAATCTGAGAAATATTTACGTAGTAATAAACTATAAATAATCTCGTGAGTGGGAATTGTGTGGCCTTTTTCACTTAATATTTTTCCTGCGACAGGTCGATTACATAAACAGGATTCAACCACTCGGTATTTCCGAACGGATACGACTTAGGGATCTTCAAGAAAAGAGCATACTCATTTCTCAAAGGCCGGCAACGCATGTGCGGTCCTTCTGGTGTTGCAGGTGTCCATGGGCGTCGGTAGTCACGTACGTGAATGCCGCGAAACCGTCATTTTATTTTCTTTTTTTTTTACTGTTTATAATAGAAATTAATTTACGAATTTTTCCAAACCGAAACGACTCTAGAAAGTGATGATAATAAAAGAAAAATAATTTAAATATCAGACTTAAACGTTATATTAAACTTCTCCAACGGCCAAGGCGCGTAATTGTAGGTAATTACTCGCCTAATTTATAATAACCATCAACTTGTTTTACTTATCAGGACAAATTTAATAATTTATATATTTTTACACGTCGTTTCTCTGCAACGTCCAGCAAAGAACAGCAGCGAAAGCCATTAACGACTCAAAAAGAGATGGCGGATGTGTTATTGACTTCCCAAATCCATCCAATCGATTGCAACGTATTTATACATTTTTTTAATTATCAAGTTAATATAACTTATTAAATTAAAAATCAAGTTAAATAATAAATAAATTTGAAAGTAATAAATTTCGAGTTAATATAATTTATTAAATGAAACAACTCCACTAAATTGGATAATTTCTTTTTTGTTGGGTTCGTTATTGTTAGGACAAGATTTGTATAATACAAAAGGAATGGCAAAGAGAAAGCGAAAAGGAAATGGAACGGAAACGGAACGGGAACGGGAAATAATGTTATAGGATAATAGAATTTAGTAAATAGTACGTAACTTAACGTTTGGGATAACGCCTGCCGGGTCCGCATGTGTTTTCATAAAATATTTAAGTTATAGCAATACCTACTTTAAAGAATTTCAAATTGTGGATACGCAAAGTAATTAAAAAATATATTAATACTTAAAATTTGCAAGTTTGGAATATTAAAATGAATAATACAGAATATGAAATAATAAAAAAGCAGATAGCTGGGAGAAAATGGCTTTTATACAGTAAAAGGCTTTTATCTCCGGCTTTTGACCGATCATTTTAACCGTATTCGGTTTACCTCCATGAATTATACGTTAACTGGGAAACGGGTAGTTTATCATCTGGAAGTTTTTTTTTTTTTTAAATACCGTATTTATAGCGGAAAATATCACTGCTTTTTTTTAAAGTAATAAATTGTTGGTATTTTTGAAGCTTAGGTGATGCCCGCAACTTCGTCTGCGTGGCCTTAAATTTCAATGACTTCCTACATATATGTATAATCTATAAGCCAATAGAAGCTACTTCAATTAAACAACAAATTTGATGAAGGAAATGTTGGAGACATGTCCTTCCTTAATTTTGTCAGTTACATACAAATGAACCTATAGAGCGTGTCAAAATGATTTAAATTAATAACGTTCTAAACTAAGGTGCGGGAGAACACGTGTATTATATATATATTGACCAAAGATATCGACATCCGAATTACTTACATAAATATAACATTTTAATAGAAACGCCAATAGAAGCAGGTTTAATTCCACATTCCAATTTCAAACTTCCTACATTTTCTTATGCCGGAGCTAGACATAGCTTCATTTGAATGAACATTTCAATGATCATATAGTGTGGCCGAGGACTTTGTGTAGCTGCGCAAAGTTTTTTATAACCTTGTAGTCTTAAAAGACAAAAATGTAGACACTTTGAGCTATGTCTGGCGCCGGCATTACATTGGTACGTGGCAGTTATGTAAAAATTTATTTTTTATTTATTTCAGGAAAGCAAATAACAGTTCACAAAATACTTGTACTATGTTAGTTAGAGTATTTTAAAATTAATAAAAGGAAACATCAGCTTAATCAGTTACTTAAATATATTGACTTATAAAAAGTGCCTTATTGAAGACGATGCGATCGCGTGAACATCGATTAGGACACTTCTTAAACTAAAATGCTTGATCGCATCTTCGTACAAACTAAGTTCGCTCGCTATTAGGACAATGGCGAGGTTGGTCATGATTTTAAATATATTTGGCGAATTAAAAGAGCTTGTAAATGCTAATTTGAAAATCTTTTAGGGCCTTGTTTAGGACAATTTTGAGTGCGAATTTGATGATTAAAACTTAGAAAATACTTATAGCATCGAAGCAGAAAGTTTGCCCTGAAACTCTCAAGCAACAACTAGTACTTAGCTTAGATTTCCGAACTCGCTCATTTATATTGTGACTCTTAACACAAGATTCGCATTAAGTTCAATGGGAACGAAAATATTAGACTGAAATTGTTCTACAGGGAGTCTAATAGAATGGATGAGGCGAAACTGGGCAAGTGTATGTCGGAGTCACTGTGCTGCCCAGATGCTATGATGCAACCGCTCACCATTAAGACAGAGCAGGCGAAGCGCACTTGTAATACATGCCTGACGAATTCGCCTAAAAAGGTTTGTGATCCTTAAATAAATGGGAATTTATTGTTATTAAATCTTCTTAACGGCGCCCATGGACATCTGCACGGCCAGAAGGCCAGCAGATGCGCTGCCGGCCCTTAATGACGAGTTTAGGCCACCGTTTTTAAATAACTGGAAAAAAACTGAAAATCAAAAAAAAACATATTTTTTAAAAACTTGTCCACCGACTTGAATTTTAAGTGTTTAGTTATTTATTTAATCGATAACAGCTCTTTGGAAAAAAAATAGAGCTTTATGGGTTTATAAAATCCTAAAAAAAAACAACCGTGATACAGTTCTAACAAAAAGTTTAAAAAAAAAATATTAATTCGTCATTTTATTTACTAAAAGTTATCTACTTTTCAAATCCAAAAACGAGGTTCGCCATTTTGAAAAAATAGGAAGCTCATACGAAGGATGCACTTAAGTGCATACAAACTATCGAGATACTTTGATTCTAACAGAATTCTAACAGAATCAAAGTAACTTAATAGTAGACCAGTAACCCAAGTAACCCAATATACCTTAAAGAAGTGGACTAAATATCATTCTGGTGACGATTCTCTTAGGTTATCGTCCTATACCCTTTCTTAATATATTTCCGTAACTCCACATTCGCATAATTTATTTAGATTATTCGTTAATTAATGTACGATATTAAAAATACCCCGCGATTTCGTTTCGTTTAAAAATAGTTTTGGATGAGGATTAATATTATGCTTATAAAAGAACTTCACAAATAATGCATTATTTTAGAACAAATTTGATTAGCACACAAAAGGTTATACTGAGCTAATCTTAAAAGATAGACATGTGCTGTCGCGGACTTTTATTTAGAACTTTTAAAGAGAAAATACATGACTTTTGCGAAACTTTAACCATTTACGCAGAGCACGCAGCCAAAGCTCTCAAATGGGAAAAAGAACCCCCGGTTTTGAAAAATTCTTCATTGTTGCTCCGCTCCTATCTTACGCGCTTATCTCAGGAACTACTTGTCCGATTTGAAAAATTCTTTCAGTGTCAGATAGCCCATTTATCGAGGAATGCTACAGGCTATATACCACGCTAAAATTAAACGTTTTTTTTTTTTTTTTTAAATAATTTTACACGGGCGAAGTTGCAGACACGGCTAGCATACGTAGAGCCATAGAGCTCTTAAATATATCTAATCTGGATTCGGATCTATCTCTCGTAAAAATGTTTGACAATAAACAAAAAGTTCTTGATTGTTCGGAAGTTAATCAACGTCTCTTAACTTTTACGGTTCCTTCTAACTAAGGACCACTATAAACCATCTTTACGAGTTCCAAGGCAATTTAGTTGTCAAACTGGGTAGGGAACGTTTGGGAGGGTTGTTTTATAATGTCACGATAAGACTCGCCGTAAGCTATTTCCTAAAATAGCATTAGATACAAAGGTAGATATTTCTAAGATAATGACGTCAGATGGCAATCGGTCATCTTAACCCGATTCACAGTCACATCCTCTGCAATCTAAGCGGACCCTGGTACTTAACCGGGACAAGGCTAAGAAGTAGAGTTTATTTCCCTTTGATTTGCTACATTTGCAAACTTAGTAGTTACGAAATTAAGACTATAAATAGGTTCAATAACGCGCAATTAAGGCGTAAGTGACGTTGGTGATCATTAGAGTGAATAGCTTAAGTTGTCAGTTTATCAAACAGACAGCTGTTAATTTTTTCTAAAGTTCATTTTCTTAAAAACATACTTACTTTCTAGTGGCAAACTTTCCAAGCGATTCTGGTTTTTCTGGCGGATGTTTCGCAATTTCTAAACAGTACAATGTTATCTCAGCAATCAGGTCATCGTTTCCGTGACTTCCATCAAACTTAAACACTTGTAAAGCTAAATCATGATTTATCATAGTTATATTGTTTTCGACTGCTGTTTCGTATACCCGATTGTGCTCTGTGCCATGGACCCTGAAAAACGTTATTTTTTAAGTGAAAGAATTCACTACCCTTGTACCCACTTATTTTAAATGGCTTAACTTTGCATTTAGATTAGCTTTTTGTTAACATAATAATTAATTGCTGGAAATTTAAATTTAGCAAATTAAAATTTCTTAACATCTGTGTGAATACTTAAAAAATTTGGGATAGCAAGTAACCTACATGTTGGATAAATATGCGTACTGTACTTTTATATTTTCCAGAGATATTTCAATAAAATAAGTAAAGCCTATAATAATATCTACACGTGATTAAAAGAGAAAATTAATTAAGGAAAAAGCTTGGCGGTTATTTTTTTGTTCTAACACAGCGATCGCCTTAGTCGCTTCGCGGTAATTTTTTGGTTTTAACGTAGAAATGCATGTATATTTGGGTGTATAATATTAACATTAGCTTCAAAATGCTCTATTTTAACATTCATAATTCAAATAAATAATGTCAGCATCCCTTGACGGAATTTCACTCATTAAAGTGCAAACAACAACTTCCAGAAGAAAAAAAACAACAAAAATATACACTTTTGGGAAAAGTACTCAAACTGCATAATTAGCGTTATTACTTTTACTTTTACTTGTATAGGTAATAGCGATCTCTAAGACAGATAGGACGATAGGGTAATCACACAAACGATAGAAAACGTTGACACCGTATACCAAAATTGCCCGAAAGCCATAGATGTCTTAGCCATTATGATAATTCGTGTAAGAACGAATATACCACTGTAATTTCACATTCCGATGCATCTTACCATTCCGCTCCAACCTCGACGACACCATCTCCAAACTTCTCTGTTCTAACTCTACCCCCGATCCTGTTCTGCGCGTCCAGACCAAGAACCTTCTTACCAGCTTTGGCTAGTGTGGCAGCAGCAGTAACACCGGCAGATCCAAGACCGACGACTATGGTGTCATACGAATTTGTACTGAAAAAAAATAACTTGTTATCTTTATTACATGTTAGTAACTGAAAATATGTAAAATTAAATATGGTCGTTGTGTTTGTAATAATGACCTGGCTTTCTTAAATAATCTTGAGTATTATTTCCTTAAAAATATATTGTTAAGTAAATGATAAGATGTCAGTCACGCAGACTCGATCTCTGTATAAGTCTATGGACAAGACCTATATCCAGCCGTGGATGTCATTAGGTTAAAGTAAGGAAAGAACTGAGTAAGTGACGTAAACTTAAATATTTTACTATTAATATAGTACGTAGTACCCTATAACTGCTGCCAACCTGAGGAACCTCTACGATAGATTGCACCCGGCGTTATTAGCTTCACACAAACTTGTCAACAAAGTAACAATTATTCGTGAAGCCAGGACAATCCTTCTTTGTTCAATTAATTGTTGATAAATTGTCCTGTTGATATAAAGTCCCCATGGAACCTTCAAGGTAATGCTTGAGTCCTAGGCAAACATACTCACTTCAATTACTGGCGTCCATCCATTACTAACATGCATTATCGCCAATAAACAATAAACCTGATGTAGATTTAATGTGTGTAAACATAACATAGTGCTGAGTTATGTTTCCCGACATTAAGTTTCATGCAACGTCAGTCTAATTAAAATATAAAAAATTATTAGTATATATAGTCCAGGGGACGGATCTTCCGTTTTTACTGTCCGATTACTGGTAAGATCCATTAAGGGTACTCTGGCTGTCATTGTCACTAACCCTATATGGTCGTAACAGTAATATCCGTATCCTGTTTCCTCTTTCCATCTAATTTTGGTCTACAGTCGAATTAAGTCAGCGCGCCCGGGTACTATTACTTCTTTCTCACATAATCGGCGGCGATCGGCGTGAAATGCCGGCAATACTGTCATATCTAGTGATGGCATTGTTGTCGCGTTTAGTTCAGTTTGTTAGAGTTCCCGATGGCCTAAGCCCCTCTTAAAAAGCCGGCAACGCTTCTGTGAGCCTTCTGGTGGTGCAGTTGTCCACGAGCATCGGTAGTCCCATAGGTGATGAACCACCTGTTCGTTTGCCCCTTGTTATTTATAAAAAAAGACAAAAATAATCTATACTAATATACAAAGCTGAAGAGTTTGTTTATTTGAACGCGCAAATCACAGGATCTCCTGGTCCGATCCGATTTAAAAAAGTCTTTCGGTGTTAAATAGCTCATTTATCGAGGAAGGCTATAAGTTATATAGCTTCGCGTTAAAAAAAATTACTGCGGGTAACAACTAGTGTAAATAGAAGATCACTTACATGTGGATTATTAAAACAGTAATCACTCGTTTCAAATAATGACGCTATTATCCTATAGAAGAGAAGCAAACATATTTTTTGTGTTGTAACAATCGAGTGTTCTATCAAGAAGGTCATAGTACTTAAGATCAGACATATAATTGGATATCTAAGTACCGACTGATTCGGTCTTCATTTCGCCAGCGAATATTTCTTGATATTTTTAGATCTTTTCATTTTTCATTAGGGTTCCTTAGTACTAAAAGGAACCCTTATAATTTAGCTTTGTGTCCGTCCATCCGCCCGTAAGATGTTGATAGAACATGCTAAAAACTAACTGGGAAAATTATTTCGAACGAAATCGGATTACAACCTTTGAAGTTATTTAACAAATACGTTTATAGCGTATCAGATACGGAACCCTTCTATATGAGTGTGTCTTTTGGCCATTTTTATTAATGTTTAATAACGTTCAAGTAATAAGATTAGAAATAAAATAAGCATGGAGTGAGATCAAAAACTTGCGCGTTACACTAGAAATGGACTATGAAACCATTTACTAACAATCTAGCTTTTTATGTTACTTACACAATAATTTGGTATTGATAATATCCTCTTGGCCTTATTTATTTATCGTAGGTAGGTCAAAGGGCACCGATTTATTGTCTAGTGCTATCTAGTGGACAAATTTACTAAAATTTTCAATATATGGCGTCTGTTACCTATAACACAGGCATTAAGTTGTCTACCTTAGGAACAGACGTCTATGTGTCATATAATCCTTGTATATATTTATTTATTTATTCTATAAATGAGCTATTAAACCTTCGGACTTCACTTGACTTCAAGACTTTAATCTATGGAACGATTTTAATACCATTACATAGATTGTCACATAAAGCTATAAATAGTTTAAAATCTATAACCTACGATCTTGCAAAGAACTTGAGATTGAATTGTAAATTATAATTTGAATTTGTTTGCATATGACCACTTATTCTATACTACCTGTCCCGCCCACTCGATACAAGTAGCTCTATGTCATTAACAATATATCAGTAACTAGTGCAAGAATAAACGAGTGATAACTTTTTGAAATAATTCTTATATAAAAGTGACGAGTTAGTTTATTTACTTGAACGCACTAATCTCGCACACAACTGGGCCGATTAGAAAAATTCTTTCAGTGTTAGATAACCCAATTGTTGAGGAAGACTATGGACTATATATCATCACACTATAATTATATCTAATTTTTTTTTACCTAGTTTTACGCAGACGAAGTTGCGAGCACAGCTAGTCACTCATAAATACCGCCGTTATTATAATTTATATAAGTTTTCAGGCACTGTTTTACAGCAGCAGCAGTGGCTTGAGGAATTTGGATTTGAAATTGTGATCCATGCAGAATGCCATACGCAATGATTATGATGACGTATCAAAAATTTGCTAAACTATCAGATATCTGATATCTGTGTCGTAGCTACCTTCGAGTATCTTATACGTGCCTTAGAATTGGTGTTAAAAATTGCTCACCTCATCCGCGCCGGGTTAAGTAAGAGGATATTTCAAATTGTACTCAAACTCAAAAAAGGTGATTGTTAGTTTAAGTTTTGGCTGCCATCTCAGCACCTGTAAATAAATAACTAGATGTCAATATTTATTAGGATCTTACTTATTGTGTTGTGTCATTTTTTTTTCTATCACTCGGACTATGCTTTGCGAGAGGTGCTGGAATTCAGCGTAAACATAAATTCAGTGATTTAGTTCATAGCAATAAATATTTTTGTTAATATCACGTATTCTTTTTATTTATTTTCCTTTTCTTTAGGTGTTTCATCTACGTGACTAAAAAAAGTAAGGAAAAATGTGCTGAAAGCTAATACATGCATTTTTTGGCCTTCGAAATAACTGGTCCTTAAGCCCTCATTCGCAGGGGAGTTAAAACAGTATACAATGTTGTTTACTACAGTACGCGTAGAGAGATATGTATGTTTAAATACAGATGACCGACTGGCTCATTGGCGTAGACCGTAGGCAGTGACCCTTCCTTCCACACATGGGGGTTGTGGGTTCGATTCACGCCTCAAATCTAGATTTAGTATCTGTATGTGTGTCTATTATGTACATTTTAAAAAATGTTTGTGTATAACAGACTTCTATTATCTGTAACACAGGCATGAAGTTGTCGTACTTAGGAACATTCGTCCGGGTGTAAAATAGGTCTACATATTTATAATTGAAATAAATGAAAACTGTATATTTTTGAAAATGGGTCAAAAACTTGTAGTGGCCTGATTGAAAACTGTTCGTTGCAAAAACGGAACGGGCCGGCCATTAGGGTTGGCCCTTTGTTAATTAGCAGAAAGTGGGAGATACCTCTTCTAAAACGGCAATTAGGTGAGGTTGCCATTTCGTGACAATCGGACCCACAGTCCACTTTAAAAGAGATATATGTAAAAAGGACCCTTTTAGAAAATTCTATTCGTCTTCAAGTTTTTTTTATTTATGAGTTTATCAACAAATCAAGACAAACTAAACGAAAGAGACTAGAGGATATCATCAACATTAAAAGGCTAAGTTTTTGGCTAGTGTATTTCTATACAATATGAATTATAAATATTGTCGACCATCTTATGAAGTCATGTTACTTTGACATTACTAAAAGTTACTATAACCCGGAGACTTTGTGTAACTGCACAGAGTTTTGTAGAACTATGTAAGCTTCAAGGACAAAAATGTACAAACACTTTGAGCTATGTCTGGCTCCGGGGGACAATATTTTATATTATCGGACACTGCCCTTAATATAAGTTCGCATGTTGTATGTAACTATGTTAAATACTATCTCGTTTGTGCTATTTAGAGTCATTAACAAAACTGCCGCCAGCCGGTCTCATCTGGTCCATTATATGATCAAGTAACTAATGACCTCAAATCATTTTGATGTCACTAAAAACACATTTATACAATAAGTAATTAAGTTATCGGTCATCGGCCCTAGAGTAAGTTTGAAAGTAAATAATGTCAATAAATTGTTTACTTTTTTGTAAAATGCGTAACTAAACGACACGGGATCTACTTCTAATTAAGTAAGTATATTGCGTTCAGTCTAAAAATGCACGCTTCTCAAGTATTCACCTCTACATGTAAAATAGTTTCTAGACGCAATACTCGTCAATATCATTGGCCTGTAAATCAGTCCTTATAAACAGCATAAATAAAAAAATTAAAAAATGTTTTTTTTTTTTTAGATATATGTAACTTGAGAAAACATTCTTCTTCAAGAAAGGCAATAATTCGTCGGTGAAATCGTGATCTGGTTAAAAAAAATCGCCCTCATTGTCTATGGTTTTCTACGAAATAACTCCACAGTCTATGAATCGTGATCTTGTTAGATTAGGTGGTATGCGAAGCGTAAGAGTAGACATACTGGTTTATGTATACACATTGACGGCCTTTATTTTTTATCTGGTTTCCTGTCTTTCTAAGAAAATCTCTGTTTAATATGCGTACACATCTCGGCTTCTCGCAAGCAATCTCAGTATGACATACATATGTATACTGGGTTATTGGTTATTCGACGTATTCCCGTTAGGAGGTGATAGTGGTGACCATTTGCGATAATTTTCACCACCACCACAGTGAATTGTGTTATTTGTTTAAATAAGTCAGAAATGCATCTTTAAAAATTTATTTAAAAGAGTATTAATTTAAATCTATTTTTTTTTTGTTCTATTTATAAAAACGAGTAGATACTGGCTATTTGTCAATATGAAAACAACAATTGTCAGTTCAAATTTTAAAATGAGAATGTTACAATTAAATATAAAATAATATATTTTAAATATACACTTACGAATATCTCTCCCCGATTTACTAAAACAATATTCCTCAGTAATTGTATAAAGAAATCCAAATCTTATAACACGTTGGCACAAGTTTTAATCACACACAACACAAAAATTTCTATTGGGTCACTTATCCACAAAAATATCCTAGTCTTACACAATTTGGATTACAAAATATATATAACCTTTATTAAACCTCAAGTTGCGTTCAGAATTAATTGAAATAATCCAACAGCAAACACTTTTTGTTGTTATTGTTTCATTCGTCCTAAAACCACAAAGCAATTTTGCGATCGCGTACGACGTAACCGTATCGTATTAAAATATGAGAGCGACGAGGAGCCCCTAACTACGTGCTTCAAGCGCGACAGCCTGAAGGGAACTGAGCACCCGATACCTGCAGCGTTACGCACACAGTGGTAGAGTACGCACACACGAGTACATTTCCAAGCGATATTAAGCTCAGTCTTCACGCGCTGAAATGTTTCCTATTTCTTTCTATCTTAATTCACGCAGTGCAGTAAGAATCTCTATAGATATGAAATCTGCTAAGGATTTTTCATAGATAAATTTTAAAGCAATCCGTAAAATAATATAATACGGGCAGGTGGTTCACCTGAGTATGGACGCCCATGGATTTCTGCATCGCCGGGTCTAAAGATAGGTTTGGGCCAACGGGAACTCTTACAAACCGAACGAAACTTCTAAATATTAACACGCTCTTCATAAATACTTAAGACTATGTAAGAAAGCAAGTTACTTGCATGATTACTTACTTGCTTTGGTCACTACTTCAGAATACATAAAATTGATCACGTTCGTAGTAAACCTTTTGACTGACGTGCCATGTAAAATTATTGTCATAAAACATTCAGCCGGTATCAATTTTTCTGGAAAAGACATAAGTGGTTTATTGACTAATAAGAGGCGAGCCTAAATTCTTGCAAGACAAATTCAGTTGGGTCCGCTAGTCACACATAAAAGACAATTTAGAACATTAAAATATTTGAATCTACCTATATCCAATACTATATCCAATTCTACCTTTTAAACGGAATTAAACTAAGGTTTTACATTATTCGTACATTCGTTTTATTAAATTGTATGCACAGAAAAGATATTTAGAGATACGAGCCTGAAAGCCCGCCCGCGGCGGTTTTCTCTATTTAGATACTGAAACCAGAATCGGAGTTAGAAAAACCAGGAGGTCTAATCGTCTCGGCTTAATGAGCCCGCTCGAGGCCTACATATTAGATATTTGGATGATATTAAATTATGTATTAGAATGACTAAATTATCTTATATATTAGCATTCCTAATCAGCTTAAAATACTCTAAGGGCCCACAATCTTTAAGCGTATTAATAATATAAATCAAAACGCATAGATTCAAAAAATACTTTACAGTATTTGTAAAGAGACTCAAAAAGTAGTTTACACAATTTTTATAAATCTTCTTAGTCAAATCTATATATTTGTAAGTATGTGCTGAAGATGGGGTTAAAGCCTGTAAAGTTTGGCAGCGATCGGAACAAAAAATATTATGAAGCAATTTTGTGTAATTATTTTTCTACAAATTGTAACATGGATTTTTGGAAATTTTGCATCATATTTTTAATATAATTTTATATAAATTGTAATGTAAAAATCAATGTTTGATCGTATTTTACGCGCTGCTCCGTTCATCAGATTGCGAGGAAACTTTCTGAAGTTATTGCTTGCACTTGCGCGAAGGTTATGGGCTGTGTACAAATAACTTTCAGGTTGTGCCGCAATATTGTAGAATTGCGATTTATTGTAAAAAATGTTGTAGTATTGTAGTATACTATACATACAGCTCATTAAAAGCGTTCAGTGAAAATGAAGCATATTCAATGGTTTTTTGCTCATTCTTCAAATATTCTCAACACATCTAAAGAAGTTTACACTTTAAAAATTATATTTTTCTTTCTATTGATATAAAGAAACAAAAGTCTTTACAGTTGTTACCTTCCATAAATACTATCTATAAACAAACCTCTCACTGCGCATATCCGGTAAGCTTCTGTTAATTGATATCCTGTCGCTGACAAGAATGTTATAAGAATGCAATACATAAAGCTCTCGTGCAGATATAATTTCTCTTTGTGACAACTGTACTGGTCTTCCATCCTCTCCTGCCCCTTCTATCGGGGCATAGTAGTTGGTGTTAATTACTTCTGCAAAATAATAAAGTGAAATTTTGACAAATGAACTTTTTGGCTGATGGTAGGGCTTAAATCTATATATATAAAAGTGGAAGGTCACTTATCACAAAATTTTGAAGACCACAGACTTCTTCTTCAATCCTCAGCAATGAGGGAAAGAGGTTCCCTCATTGCTGAGGATTATGGCCATAAAAACAGTCTCCATAAGTTACAATCTTGTGTTACATGGAGAGCATCTTGTAAACTTACAAAGACTGAACAATATTTTAACACTCAATTACAAATACCTGTATCTCAGACTATACAAACTAGAAAGGTCACCAATAAACAGCTGTTAAAACCACGATTAAAAAATTTATACGGTAAACGAGCATTATCAATACATGATACCTGATTTGATAAATCATCTACTAAAAGAAATAAAAGAAAAAATTACAAACAAAAAAATAAAATATACTTTAAAAAAATATTATTTACTAAAACTACCATATATATAACAAACTATAATTAATATATTATACTGTCAACTATAACTAAAGCTGTTTAACTATTTATATTAAAAACTACACCCATAAACAAATTAAGCAATTACAATATTAATATGCATCTTTGTGAATGTCCGAAGTGTCGAAACAAACCTTATGTGGTTTTATTTTCTTTTCCGTTTATAAAAAAAGTGTATGTGATTGTAATTTTTCATTATTGTGTATTTTTATGTGTATATTTTACTATTAAATAACTTGACCGTCACTGGAAGCTTTATACTTGAGAGAGCACTTCCGTTTCCGTCTGAATCCTATCAGTTTTCGTACTTTTCGATGCTATTTCCGGTATCATGGCGTCACCTGGTGGTTTCGCGCCTTTTTAGTTTTCGACGCATCAACACAAGCAGTTTTAAAATTTGATTTTCAGTATGGTTGGGAGTCCGAGAGCTTAATGGAACACAGCATTTGTATAAAGTCTATGACAAGGACAAATTACAAAGGTTAAACGTACTTATTTTGCTCTAAGCCTTTGTCAACTGACTTCTAAAAACGATGAGGTTCTGAATTCTGCTGTATTTTATTTATGTTTGTTACTTTCTCGCTAGTTTTACTTACTATTACGTTCGAAAGGAAACGGCTTATATATATATAAGTTTAGATTTCATTTCTGCTAGCAACATTTAGCAACTAAGTTGTGTAAAACGGTTTCATTTGACGTTCGGTTTTGGACGTAAATGTAAGTACAACTATCGAGATTGTTCGTGCTAGGCTCTCTGTTCTATGCTTTGGTAGTGATATCGGAAGTGTAGCATTCCTGTTACAATATTGCTAAGATTTTATCTCGGTTTTACAAAAAAATGGGTCTACTTTAGACAGAATGGAATGCGTAGCAAACTACACTAGTTTAAGGTATACCTTCAAAGTACAATTTTAGATATGCCTTTATTCATTACCTCTCCAGTTTCTTTAAAGCTATAGGAGTGAGCACCACAACTGGATGGCCGATTACTCTCAGTGTTTTTGAATCTAACGGTCTGCGGCAACGAAATCTAACATTCTAATGATGAGATATCTAGGCTTTAGAATGTTACCGAAACTAACATAACGTAAGCCAATAGATGACAGCATATTAATCGTGCCTGTGACATTGAAACGACCAGTGAAAGTCCTCGCCAAACGCCATTAACATTGTAACCGAGTGGCAAAGTTGTAATACGCCAAAGCGATAAACTGGTAATCAATATAAAGAGAGAGAGCTCGCACGTTTGGGTGGAGAAATCGCAGATCTGCACAGTTTATGGCTGGACGGCGGCGCTTAATCTCAGCGCCCACTCGTTAAATGGTCTCTTTAATTAAGCAAACACTTAATGTCTTTACATATATTTCATACAAGACGTTATGAGACATCGGAGAAACAGTGTTGTACCTCAAGTGGAGCTGGGCAGGATACTTTGCCCGACGAAGTGATGACAGGTGGAGTAAGGCAAGGACTGAGTGGTGGCCGAGGACAGGAAAACGGAGCATTGGTCGTCCAACAACCAGATGGGTCGACGACATAATGTCTGTCGAGGATCGAACCTGGTCCAGATTGGCTCGAGACCGTAAGGAGTGGTACGGGCGGGGAGAGGCCTTTGCCAAGCAGTGGGAGAAAAAGGGCTGTGGATGATGATGATGATGATGAAGACGCTATGGATAAAGACAGTGACGATAGCAAGTCATAACATATTCTCTTTACCTTGGTTACTTGGAGACTGGAGTACTGAGGCACCTTCAACTTCGGCTCGAAATTTGTTCGCCTACCCGCACTTTTAATTTATTACCAGTGTTAAGCGCCATACATACTACGCTAACTGAGTCAGTTCGTCTCTTATTCCCTCCGATATTTTTAACACCTGAAAGTAGCTTATTGGCATATCCTATACCACATTAATATTAAGGCTATTTACCTGGGTGGAGTAGCATTTGGTGACTCTACAAACGCGTAGTACCCCTCTGGAGGCTCTTCTGAGTCAGTCTGTGATTCTGCTTCAGTCTTCGGTTCCACTGCTGGTTCGGACACACACAAAGACGCTAGCGCCTGAAAAAAAAAAAAAGTTCTAGCATGATTGAAGCAAGAGTTGAGGTATGCTACATTCTCCTGCTTTGTATCGTTTCAATAGCAAACTTCATAAAATTAGTTGTTATACAGTGGCGGCCCAGAAAATGGCCACAACCGTTGCTCTATCTGATGCAACCATTACTCCTGTGGGCTCCTGGATTTACTGGCTGTAATTTTAGTTAGATCTTCTTTTATGTCGTCTTCATCTACAAATTTGTCATTCCGTTGTACTCTTTGGAGATCAATTTAGATGTGTTTTCTTTAATCTTAAAATTTTTTACTATTTTTATTCGAATTCGTAAATTTATTTTAATTTTCGCTTTCGGCGCAAACGGGAGTTTGGGATTTGCTACGGCTATCAGAATGCCCAAAAAATTAAGTACCTATAAAGTGGATTTACGGACGATAATCTTACGTGATAACGCCTGTCTACCGCTTGTTCCGGATCGGAGGCGGAACGTGACAATGAGTCATGTTTTTTTCATGCGTGAAACCGGCGTTCAACGATTTATAAGACGTTATCATATCAAAAAACTTAGTGAACTTAAAATTCTCTGCTTGTCATGGATTTTGGCAAGTAAAATCTGATACCGTCAAGAGAGTTAATTTTACGATTTGCCATACGTATATTTGGGTTAATTATGTTGTTTAATACCATCTATAAATAGTGAGAGGTATCCGGATGCCTTGTAAGTAAATTACCCACGGCTCGGCGCCAGTTAGCGGTAAATAATCATATACAGGATCGATTTGTCTGTCTTTTGCCCAATAATGGTTTGTTCCGCTTTTTGATAGCAGAGGCTTATTTTGGGCTTTAGAAAGCTTTAGTGCATCTAATTATGTCCTTAATAAGCTTTACAGGAGGAAGATAAATTTCCTATGCAGATGTGAAAATTTTGACCATAAATACCTCCTGTTTTACCTACTAATAATTTTTATATAAACTGTAAAAGACATTTTCGGGTGACGACTCAGAAAGTTTCTTTAAATCTTAAATTCTTATTTATATATTTGTTATCATCTATATATACTAACATATATATCTGAAGAGTTTGTTTGCTTGTTAGTTTTTTACTTGTACACGCTAATCTTAGCAACAACTGGTCCGATTTCGAAAATTCTTTCAGTGTTAGAGAGCCCATCTATCGAAAAAGGCTAGTATCGTCACGCTAAAATGGAATCTATTTTTTTACCAAATGTTACGCGAACGAAGTCGCCGGAACAGCTAGTTTTAGATATACATATTTTAAGCGAATACTGTATAATAAGTTGGGTCAGTTAGTAATATCATTATTACTAACTGACCCAATGCGATTTTAAATCAGAAACAAATATCTTCAATATTTTTACATCAAACCACAATGTAAATGAAACGTAAAAGTATGTCCAAAACCGTAACAGGGGTAGCGTGGCGCGGTTCGTTGACTTGTTTAGCGCATCAACCTTTTGTTGACGATTGCTTCCCAATGTTCACGATACATTGCGCGTTCAAGAATGAGATGAGGATGGCAATATCTGTAACCTCTCATTTCGGAGATGAATTATTTTTGTAATTTTATTTAGGACATTAAATGTAGCCTTATCACAAAGTTTGCGGTACGATGTCTTTTACACCTTGTATACACTTAATTCCCTTCAACTAAAATTAGTTACGACATTTCAGCGACTGATAATATGCCATAGCTTATATAAATCCGACCGTCTAACACCCTGCCACCAAGACGCCAATTTTATTTATTTATTTAATAAAAGATAAATGCAGTATTTTAATATTAACGCGCCGCCAAACTACTGACATGCAATTTTGACTTTGATGTTTAGCCCATATTTATTGGTCCTAATAACTTATGAACCAAATAAAATGAATCGACAAACAGACAAACCATTTCCATAGATACAATCACGACATTCTGTAGGCGATTGATGCAGGAATGCGGGTCAGTGAGGCGCAGCGGACGTGCCTAACCGTACATGTTATCTTTCCGGACCTCGTCAACGTTTTAACCAACTATTTTCTAGTTTAGAGTCTCTAGCTCATTGGTAGAAAGGGTGGAATGAAATCCGCAAGGTACTCGGTTCAAATCCCGACTCCACTGGGGTATTGTCGCACCTACTTCTAACAAAAGCTATTAATTTAAGTTTAGTGGAAGAGAAATGCGAATATTGGAAAAAGATAAACTTAAAAATTATTCCTAATATTTAAATAAAACGAGCAAATGCTAGTAAAAGTCGCGCGGTAACGATTCCGTACCACCACGTGTTACTTTATCAAAAACCAAATGTTTTGAGTTAGGTCAGTTTATGTCTAAGCGATATGAAAATTTGACATAAAGTGCCATGTATTTTGATTGCACACACTATACGTAAGTTGCTAATGTAAGTAAAGAGATAACCACTCCACTTTCGTATTATTCCACCGGTTACTTTTTAATCTGAGTGCTTAGTGCGAGTTTTTCTAACTTTTACGCGTTGGTAAAGTTTACTTCAATTTGTATGGAGATTTATCAGTGGTTCATATGCGTGCCTTTCGTAAGAGTAACGTCCAACAGAATTTACGTAAACGCGTACGTAGTGACATAAAGTCTAGATGTTTCTCTTGTGGGGGCTATAGTCATAAACAAGCTGCATATACCAAGCGTTCAAAAATAGACCATAAGAACGTTAATAGCCCATCGGATGTTCCTAGACGCGACCATGACCGACAGCTATTAAAAACCTCAAATATGTTCCTTTTGTAAGAAAATAGGGCATAAAGCTGAGGCCTGTTTTACTAAGCAGCGTATTGAATTAAGGAATAAATCTGATGTCAATTTTTGTAATATATTTGTTAACACGTGTCATGATAGCACCATTACCGTGGTCATACAGGGTGTCCCTGTCGACATTCTTATAGACAGTGGGTCGACTATAACTTTAATATCTGAATCTGTGACAAAGCACTTAAAGTGCAGCCACAGACCTTCATTTCGTATTTTACGTGGTATTGGTAGCCAGGAGATAGAAACATCTTTTGGCACAAAATTAACGGTTGAATTTTCAGACCTCGCTCTCGAAATTGATTTTCATGTGGTCCCAGATAAGTTTATGAATAAGCCGGTTCTCATTGGAACGGATATCCTAAACAGAGATGAATATTGATATTTTAAATTTCCAAAGGTTAAGAAACCCTGTTCTAGTGATATAGCGCTCCATGATTATTAAACTTAAGATTCCACAGCTATATTGTGGGATATAAAATATTGACGCAATAAAATTTTCATTGTATTATAACGCATAGTGGCTATAAACAACACGGCAATAACTCGTAAAACCGCTGCCTTGATTTAAATGTCTGTAGCAGTTTTTTATCCGAAATTGACGGAAGGGGGTTGGATGAGAATGGCAAGGGATAGAAGAGAGTGGTAGAAACAAAGGGAGGTTTTGGCCACTGGGTTGACAATGTGATACCATATAAGTATATGCGAATTAGAGTTTCTATATATGACGACGTCTTATCAACTCGCCTGGTTATCATAAAATTTTGCATAAATGTTATCACGCAGAAAATAATATATAGTGTGCTATAGAAGAAGGTGGCTTATTATACAAACATTTCATTCAATTCACAATTATTACACTACTATATAGTAGTGCAATGATTGTGAATTTAATGAATTCTAGAAATAGAAAATTTTGCGCGCGAATCCGTTAATTGTAATGATAAAATCATAACGTACTCCCAAAGTTTCACGTCTATCTTTATACAAAAACTCAAGTATAACATCAACGCACAGACTCCACATTTTAGACAACTCCTCTTATCTACTATGAAAAAGGTGAATTTTGTTTTAAGCAGAATTTCATATGAGCAACGAACTTCAACCCGCGACCTCGTTTGCGCTGTTTTCTTAGAATTCCATACCAACTTTCGACCCCCATTTGACCCCTTTCAAATTTCTTTTTCGGAGCAATAAGTAGCCTAGGTTCATCTCCAAGGTCCAATGTATCTCTATGCCGAAATTCATCAAAATTTGTTCAGCTGTTTAGACGCGATAACGTAACAGACAAAGTTACTTTTGCATTTATCATTTTTGTTAGACTTTGTCCTCGTAGAATTCAATAATTTTGTTTAATATTGTGCTACTAAATATTTAAAAGCTTATGTCTTCTGTTCTTGTTCTCAATAATATCAGCTATCAACCAGTGAAGGTACCATCAAAATCGACCCAGTCTTTTTGAAGATTCCCCCATTATTCAACACATAAATAAATCGGTCATGTAACCATTTTTAGTAAACTCGTAATATGTAGACGGATAAAAATGAAATTGCTTATTACAAATCCTTTCTTTTTTGTTCATGTTTTATCCCTATTGTCACGAAAATAAAGTCGATTAATATCACAAAGTGACATTAATCGGGTCCCACTGTTTTACGTGCCTTCCGAAACACGGAGGAGGCCGACCGCCTCCGTGTTTGATAACCGAATATTAAATATAAACCAGTGCTAGAATGGATCACCCATCCATCAACCGATCGCGACAAGAGCAACTTAACCTAGCGATCGACTCAATTGCTGACCACTGATTACGCCACGACCTCCTCTGTCATCTGTCATAAAATTATATTTTAATGCCACTAATCACTTCATTAACTACTATTAAAGTATACGCTGTTACTATAATGCCGTTTTTATCGAATTATAGGCGAAAAAAGTAATAATCGTAAAAACAATACGTTTTTTTGCGACTTCCCAAAAATCAGCTTATTCGAATTAAGTCAGTTTAAGACTAAGCGTACGATATATTGATTTGTCCTTCAAATATTCATATTTTGCACAAATTCCTCTATTTCATCGTAACTCTTAAGTTAGGTCATATACAAAAACATAGATAACCCAGATGAACTGAGTCAATATAGCTAATAATATGCATGAAAACTAAACTGCTTTGCTTTAATCCGCGAATGAATACGAGGGAAAATCGGTGTAATGCTGCAACCCGAAAGCTACAATACATCTATATGTTTTTATGATTTTCAGTATCACACCGGAACTCTCACTAATCGCGTTCAGTTGCGTTCCACAACAATTTTTAGTACCACAATTAGGTCAAACGGAACTGTATTTCCTTACAACCGCAGAAAATGACTCCATTCATAAATCTACGTAAATTATTGTTACAAATCTCGTTGTAATTCAATCTCCTTCAACTCGTGCCAACATAACTGTTCAAGTGATAAGAAGTTATTAAGAACTTCAAGGAAAACTTAGCGCTATGTTTTATGGCTCTACGAAAATGTATTAGGAAATATAAGTGCGCTTTGTGAAGGTGCATAGAGATGAGAAACTTGGTGACTAAAGGACTGCACTCATTTAGCATGTGCAGTATGCTTTCGGTAAAAAAACCCCCCAAAATCCTAAGAATATTATAAACGCGAAAAGAAAATTATTTCTTTGTTAAACTTAAAGAGCTTATCTTTATTTTTGCATACGTGTTTCCAGACACGCTGCAGTGCAGTTTGGTTACACATAAATATTCCACAATTTTAATGAAGCGATACGAATTTATCATTCACTTGGAATATAATCAAATACTTTTACTGTAAGTAAAATTTTACTGAAACATTATATTGCACACAGGTTTGGGAAAGTTATCTAGGTAGCGCTAAGCGTCGAGAACAACTTCCCCTTCTCCACTTTATCCTTTATTTGAATTTCTTCTAGAAAAAGCATTGTGTCTATGAGATTGTTTTTAAAATAGCCTCCTATTTTTCTACACGTGGAAAAATAAGAAACTTTGTTTTTCTCACATATGTATGTAAATAATGGAAGTAACCGATTTCATTAGAGACTTCTTATTATAAATATAAATCTGTCGACAGCTCCTCAGATATGTGGGGACTGGGCTGCCTGATCTGGGAAGCATTTAACGGACCACTAACAAACCAGCCGGAACTTAAGACAGTGGAGAAGGTACCAAAGCAGCTGTGCACTCTCTATTGCGAGCTTGTTAGCGCCAACCCAGCGTCCAGACCAAACCCAGCTGATATTATTACAAGGTATAATAATTTATCTGACACTAACTTTATATAAATAAAAAAATATATTCAGGACTAAATGACACACAGACTTCTATTCCTAAGGTAGACAACTTAATGCCTGTGTTATAGGTAACAAATGCCTGTTATACACAAATATTTTTTTTAGAAATATTTATATATTTCTAATACATCATGTCATCATCCTCGCCTTTTAACTTACAAAAATAGCTGTAACAAAAAGATTGAGCATAACTCTAAGTGATCCTAGTACTATTTAAAAAAAAAAACGACGTTACGCAATAGACATTGGCGCCGCAAAAGCGTATCACTTCCTCTAAGTAACACAATCAGATTCTTTACTAATTAACCAAGAACTAATAAGTAAGCATAATTAAATTTAAAAGGACGTAAAAAAAATCGCACGTTTAAGGGTTTACGTTCTTTTCGAAAGACTTAAAAAAGGAAGACTTTCTTAATTAGACTTTATTTTTCAACTTCCGAGTGGCTAAACCGATTATGATGATTGTTTTTTTATTTGAAAGCTGTTGCCTTCCATGTGGACCTATTTTAATTTGGTTCTGATGTAACAATTTGAAGTTGTTTTATTTAATAAAGAAAGATTATTATATTTTTAGAGCTCGACGGAAAATATAGATTCCAACAAGTTTTGCAAGCAACGTTGATACACGCCATCACATATTAATCCAGCATTATGTCACGGTAACTTGGTAACTATTCAAAATTAAAATGGTACAAAAATATAATTAAATTGAAATTAACTTCTTGTATAATCAAATATAAAAGAACGCTAATTGCAGCTAACATATAATTTGGAATCAGAAGTACCATATATTATTTTTACAATTTTGAAGCTCTAGAGCTAAAAGGCGGTTTGTACATTCCTACTAGGAATTTCCTAGTATTGTTTTTATATAAAAAGTGTAACAAATGGTAAACATTTAAATATAAGCGGTTCGCGAGCGAGCGAGACCGAGACAGGAGACCGCGACATGTCTCTTGGTGTCTTCTGCATATACTGTACTCGTACTGTTTACGCCGTCTGTCTCCATCGCGCTCACGAACTGGTGCCGTAGGTCCAGTGAGGGTCGCGGTCTCCTATCTCGGCCTGGTTCGCGAACCGTTACCTTCTAGACGTTTCAAATCCAAATTATTATATCATATATATAGTTATTACTAGCGATTAGCGATCGCTATTAGCCAGTAATCAATCTCCCTTAAGTCTTTTGCATAAGACGTCTCATCCGTATGTTTTATGAAATAATAATATAACAGGGAACTTCAGTCAAAAGGTCTTTTAGTATGAACGTCATCTATTTAAAGTAATCTGAAGTAATAACCAAATCTATACTTTATACATAATCTTTCTTTTCTTTCAAACTTCCCTGACATAAGGGGAATGAAACAAAACAAACAAAATTAATAACAATCCAAACCAAACTGTTATAAACGTATAAATAAAAGTTTTTCGTTCCATTTATATGTTTGCCAACCAAATGTTTGCGACAACTCTACTATCAGAATCATAATATCATGTTATATACTTTTTATTGTACGTATTATTTTAATGTTCTAGAAAGTTTTTCCTTCCAATTTTATATGATCAGTATTTATTCGATGCTGACGTCACTCAATTGTTTTGCCTTCCCTGACGCTTTCCACTAACACTTGAACTTTATGGTATGGTATTAAGATTCAAATTCACTTTTAAGAAACACCACGAATAGTTTGTATTGGAGTATAGAAAAGTGTTGTTTTTATACTTTTTCGAGCAAGTTTTTAAATTTTTCTCTCCGTAAGAACCATCCTCATACTTCAAGGAATCTTCTTCTTCTTCTTAGCGTTATCCCGGTTAAATACCAGGGTCCGCTTAGATTGTAGGGGACGTGGCTGTAGGGCGAATTAAGATGACCGATTGCCATCTGACGTCATCCTCGGAACCCCCACGATCTCTTATAACCTTATGTCTAATATAACAAAGTGACTTTAATCGGGTCCCACTGTTTTACGTGCCTTCCGAAACACGGAGGAGGTCGGATATCAAATATAAACGGTCACCCATCTATCACCCGCTCACAGCCAGAGCAACTTAACTTAGCGATCGACTCAAATGCCGACCACTGATTAGGCCATAACCTCCTCTAGCTTTCACTTTTATATAATTATATTAAATCATAAAGTTTCAAACTGACTGTATTTTAATTTTCATACCAACTTTTAATCCTTTTGTCACCATCTCAAACTTTGCTCTGGAAGTACTTGTCCGATTTGAAAAATTCTTTCAGTGGAAGATAGCCCTTTTGTAGAGAAAAGCTGTAAGGCTATATATCATCATGAGAAAATTCAATCAATTGTTTTGACTAGTTTATAACGTTATACTAAGGATAGGGATTCTTTGTATTATTATATACAGAAAAAACTTTGGAATCAGGAAATGAGACGTGAACACCATGCCTAATTAGACATTCAGCTAGATAAAAATATTCCAACCATCATCGACGACCGCAATAATGCTGAACATTAAGATATGTATTTCAACAAAAACGCACGAAAGTGTGAATGTAAGTGTTTTGCTCAATATGTGTTTTACTCAAAATGTAAGTGTTTTATTCAAGATGTGTTGTCCTCCTTGACGTATTCGTCAACGGCGAACCTTGCTAGTTGTGGACATGGTGGGGATCTGCTGATGTTTCCGACATTTTATGATGTACTCGATGATCTAATACCCATTGTGCGATGGTATTCTGAAATTATATTGTGCTATATAGGTATTAATACTTTAAATAAAGCGGTAAAAATGGTGGTTGTGTACTAAATGTTGGATTAAATTGCGACATATCTAGTTTGATTATGCTACATTAGAACATGCTCATGTACAATTTATCTTTTTGCTTATAATAATTAATACATGAAAAATACGTGAAGTGAAAAACCTTCGATACAATTTTAAGAAAATTGCGCGGACTGAGGTGTGTGATATTTGGCAGTATTATAATTTATATATTATAAGAGCATGTGCAAATGCTAATATCTTTATAAAATATAAATTATTAATACATCATTAAAATAAAACCACACGCACACCAATACTCCACGTTTTATACACACATGTATAAATTTTACTGTAAGATGGTGTCAAAGCGTAGTCATCCTGTCGTATGTTTGTTAATTGTTGAATAAATGTAGTTATTCAAAGATTTTTGTATATAGTTTCAAGTAAGCATATAAGTACGCAAATCGACCTCTAGATTTGATTAAAATGCAAAATTTGTCAGAAATCGTGCACCCTTTCAGTTACATTTGTGCCTAATCGAAAAAGATGATGATATTTAGGTAATATCAAGTAATTTTTTGGTATATAATACCTGACCAGAGACAGAGAAACAGATCACTAGAATGATTTGAAGTGGCAGCTTGGCTTTGAACGATCGGTGAGTCCAATAGCGGTGAGCTCCAGCAGTAACTCCGAAGCCACTGACTCCACCGTAGAAAAGTTCTGAAGAATTATTAATTTTCTTAAATGAAAAAGCACGCTGATAATATTGTACAGATAATATAATATACAAAAACGTTATATCTGTAAGTACTAAGTATATGGAACGTAATAGTAGGTGAACACTTACTAAATAATACAGTCTGCCACATAGGTAATCTTCCTAAATAAAAATAGTACAATGGTAGTACAATTGAAACAGCGTGAATCATTAATATTGAAAATAAGTTAATCCAACGAATACATGTCACAAATCCCATCTGTTTCTCCAATCTCCTCAAAGGCGCTAGAAATTTTGGATCGTTCAACGGTAAGGATTTCTCATAGTAGTCACCAATTTCTTTATTTACGTCGATATATCTTTTCTGGTCTTTGTTTAAATTTACTGCTGAGTTGTATGTACTATGATCACTACAGTCATCCTTCGAGTGGTTCAAGTTTTTCAATACATTCGTTACACAGATTACCTCGGAAGCCATTTTCTAAAATAAATAAATGGCCGTTTAAGGATTTTTTAGTAGAAAAATATATAATAAAAAAACATTTATGGTTTATTCGTGTGTCTTAACTTTGTAATTTCTAAAAAGAATTGTAACAATTAAGCGTTATTTCCACTGTTTAGCTGATGTTGGTAGGTATAATATAATATGTTAATTTATAATAAATTTGAAATTTAGATTTCGAAATTTAACGGAATCATTGATTTAGCGAAGTCACTGGTAATTGCTATTTGGGAATATTTTTTATAATATTAACTGATTTTCTTCTTAGAATTTGTTATATTAAAGGAGACTAAAAAGTAGACTGAGACGACTCACATAGATATTTCTTAAAAACCACTTTCGAGGCTATGTCACTAGTAAAATATAGGATATTTTACACTTACCTTTGAAATCATTTCGAAAAGCACATATTTTAAGGATTACAATTTGTGTAATTTGTAAATTATAATTTGATATGATTATATACCAGTCACAACTTTAGCGATATTCGCGAAATATGTGACTAATATGTGTCTCTGTAGATGTGCTGATTTGCAAAAAAGTTATATTGCTCTTCGGTCACTTTATTATTTGCCACGTTTCGTAAGTGCATCGGCGGTGATTAATTATGTCACGTATTTTACTACCGTGGACAAATCGATGCTATTGTACGCATTTCCTATAATTGCATTCTTCAGAGTCCATAAATATAAACAAACTATTTGTTTCCCACGACTTCGACCACGAATTCGAGGGCCCTTAGACCTCTTAAATCGGGCCCTATTGCAAAATCCATTCTTAAAAGATTTCTACTAACTATAAACTACCTATTTGCCAAATTTCATCTTCGTATGTAACGTGGCTTTCGATATTTCGTCTAAGGTGACCTTTCGCTTTTATATATTTAGATTTGTAAAAATCAAAAATAAAACACAAAATCAATAAATGAACGTGTGTTATTTATTAGGTCTGTAAATTTTTATGTATTAATAATAATATGCTTAAAAAAACCTCTATTTTTGGCAACAGTCGCCACAAGAGTCGGTGAAGCTTTCTTTAAATCATATGCCCAACCAATTAAAGCGAATTCATCAATAATGCATGTGGTTAAGTTGACGAAGTATGCTAATTCCGCGGCTTTGTAATCCCATGGAAAGGTATGGTGATAATTGTGCCAGCCTTCGCCCATTGACACCATCGCTACTTTCCAATTTTCAACCGGTTTTATATTTCTGAAATTCAAATACAGAATACAGTTTAGAAAAAAATAGAATAATTTGTACATAACATCGTAGAATTTGTATATTTTGCACCAATAACAATAAGCATGATGACATATTATTATTATTATATCAGTAATCAGAAATCATTTAAATTATATATTGATGTGATAAGATAAGATGCCCAAAGCTTACGAAACGTACCTTATCATGAACGAGATTAATAGGGATTAAGAAAAAGAGGAAACTGCAAAATACAACAATAGCTAAAACACCCAGCAGAGCGTATTGCGTTATCGTATATTATAAGTGCGTATAATAAGCCATTGTCACGTTTTAAAGTGGTCTTTCAGATATTCGACATTAAAATTTGATTACTGCGATCGTTACGGTCTCGGCGAAAACGTCGAGGTGACGCGTAATGGAACGCACTGTTATCATAAAGTGACGTCATGACAACTTACAGTGTTTTGGAGGGAATTTGACTCCTTAGATTGTAGTAATTATCATGCATATATCGATGTTGTCGAAGGACTTAAAAAATTATGTGAGTTACTTTAGGAGAAAACAGTTATAAATGGTCAAATGTCATATTATGACACGACTGGACGATAGTTATGAAACAGTTTGTGAAGTAAAACTTCTTAGGGACAAATCTATTGAACTCGTAATGGCTTTACCGTTACTGACACCTTCGTATGATCAAGTTTTTACTACTGTCGGCACTCTCGGAATGCCACTGTCTTTTTTATTTTATTTAGCAGTAGCAGATTTAAGGTAAAAGTGTTTTTTCTCCTGTTTTCAGGTATCAGTTTACTAACCAGCCATACTACTGGCTAGTAAAGCAATCTCCTTAATGTGCCGTTCAAGATTATTTTGTCTATCTCGTAAGGGTTAGCCAGCGCACGCATTGTAAGCGCACAAAAATACGTTTTTTACGACATCATGTTACAAATCTCCCAAATTGTCGGTTTTTATCTACGACAATACGCATGTATAATACATAGAAGGTTTCTCTTTGAATTGCTTTGTTTATGAACGAAAACTGTATTAATATTCGTTGCGTAGTTTGAAAGACCTATGGGTATAAATCCGGGAAGCAACTTCATTTGTAGTATCTATAGAGTTTGTTTGTTTGCTTGAACGCGCTAACCACTGGAACTGCTGGTCCGATTTGAAAAATTATTTCAGTGTTAGGTGAAGAAAATGGTCGTGCTAGGCCACTGATGACGTTCCTGACCTAAATATAATGAGCTATCTAACTCCTCAACGATAAGGAGCCGGAGGATAATTCTTCAAATAAATCGAAGAAAATCCTTGAATTTTATAAGGACATACATATTTGTTAACCGACTTTTAAAAGGAGGAAGTTTCAATTCTTCGGAATTTTGTCATGTATATCGACATCAGTAGGTGTCAAGTATATCGTATGACAGGTACCTATTATTTTTTGCGCTTTGAAGTCGGTTTCATTTTTTATTTAATGATTTTTTTATTTATATATCTATTCTCATTAGCCTAATTACATAATTTTTTTGTTTATTCTTGATAGGACGGCATCTTATCAATATACAATATTGGTACCAATATAAAAAATGAACTTACATATCATAGGGTTTGTTGCCCCAGATGTGAGCAAAGCTATTAACAGACCAGGTGGTATGGAGAGTGATTACGTATCTTAACAATGTACCATAGGTATAAAACTGTGATTCGCTCCACAAATTTCTGAGCATTGACCATAAAAAATTCCTGGGCGATTAATAAAAAATAAATAATAGAGTACATTCAACGGCCTTAACCACTGAGCTATCATAGCTCACCCACAAACGAATTAAATAAATAACAAAGTATCCATTCATAAAATTAATATAAAATTGAAATTAAGTGTGCTCAGCGAAATGACGGGCACTAAATCTGAATTTAATTAAAAGTTCGTTCGAAACTCTAGTAATATTGAAATTGGAAACCGACTATTAACATAAATATTTGCGAAAACAGCCATTTGTGTCTAAAAACTTGGATTATTGCAAATATCAACATCTGTACTTATCGTTAAATAGATTAAGAAATTTCAAAATTTAATTAACATCTAAAAAACAAACACAAAACATTTTTTAACATCAAATACTTAAAAACATTATATATGAGTTACCTATAAAGTAAAGCAACATAAATATTTGCGAAAACAGACATTTGTATTCCAAATTTTGGATTACTGCAGATGCCAATATCATTAAATACTTACTTACTTACTGGAGCAGCTCAGAAACCCAAAATGAGTTTTGACCTCCGACAGGATTTTGTGCCACTTTAGCTGCTAACATTACACTTAAATGAATTAATGTAAGTAAATGCACAGAGGATATTTATTTAATTCGTAAGCGAACTTATATTGCTAAATTTACCAGACTTATATTGACATTGTATAAGAACTGGTAACAAAATAAAAAAAAGTAATAGTAGTAATTAAGATAAATTACGATTCGAGATAAAAAGTATATTTAAGAAAAATGTTTTGTTTATTGGTAAAACTTTATTAATAGCTAGGAATTAGCTGTCACTTGTGTTATCGTCTGTTTAAATACATCCAGCATATAGCTTCGATGTAGCATAACCTCTTTACAAGGTTATATGAATTTGGATTCTTATTTTGAATCAATCAATAGAATGACTCGCTAACAAACATAGTGCCTAGACGTGATGTTTAGTATGAAGTAATAATATATGACAAATATATTTAAAAAAAAATGTTAAAGTATGAAAGTGGAAATAACGACATATAATTTTTATTTCTTATATTGACAATTAAGTATTCTAATTCTTGACTTCGCTATATTTAATATTTTGATAGATTAACAGGAATATTGTTTTTCATAATAAAAATAAATAGTTAAATACCCAATTGTGACAATTGGGTACTTGGGCGCTAAGCTTACTTAGGATATTATTCTGAACTTAGTGGCGTTTATTGTGCTCTTTGGCAACGCATGGTTCTGACAATTCAACACATTGTGCGCACCCATCCATGCTCCATTGAACCTTGATGGCGATAAGAGCAATCTACTTAAAAGGCCTTTGCCAGTCTAAGACCCTTAATATCGTACCGAATACACGCCTTTATTTGTTCAGCTATTAATTAAGCAGAATAAATGTGTAATAAGAAAATTAAAGGTAGGATTGATGAAAAAGGTTTACATGAACCTTTTTTATTATTATCTATAATCACATAGCTTTGAATAATCTTATCAGCAAGTGAAGACAGGATTAAACGTCATGGTCATCGTCACCAGGAAAGAATAATCTAGATTTAAACGTATTCGTTAAGTATATATATTTTATGTGCCACATAAAAACCTTCCATCAGGCGTGATAAATAAATAAATATATATAGGACTATATGACACAGAGACGCCTGTTCCTAAGATAGACAACTTTATGCCTGTGTTATAGATAACAGCCGCCTGTTGTACAAACCCTATTCAAAGAGATTTGTTTCGACGTTACAAGGATTTCAATTTTATTCATTTCTATAATAGACAAAATAGAAAATTAGACGTTCAGTTTTTATGTGCGTATGTTTATTTACGCGAGGAGATACGAAACACTATAAAATTATATTCTTCTTCTTAAATCTTCGCACCGTACATACTAGAAAGAGAAAAGAATACAGCAGCCATCGTATTTTATTGAAATACTAGTTTCAAACCATGACTTTGCCCGTATTGTTCTCTTGCACGTTCATGCTCGCTTTAAACGCTTATTTTACACTACAAATTTTCATTTTCGCCACAAAAGGTAGTCTATGTCCTTCTCAGAGGTCCAATCTATCTTTTTGCTCAATTTTATCAAAATGGGCTTAGTGCTTTCGATGCACAGATAGAGGTATTTTCACATTTATAATATTAGTAAGGGAAAGAATAAATATGCTGCACTAATTTCTAAAATTTTTGTCCGCCTTTTCTTCTTTCTGAACCGATGCTCATCAAAATTGTGTTAGCGGTTTAGGTGTGAAAACGTAACAGACAGATTATTTCACATCTATAGATACAAAAAAGGAAGTCGTTTTAGTTATATTATTTATAACTCAGGAACAACTGAACTGATTTGGCTGATAATTTGTGGTGAGGTAGCTTAGGACCAGGTGACCGACATAGGATTTAAAAAATAGTCATGGAAGTCTGTGGTGGACGTTATATTTACATTATCTTTGTCAATTGGAAAAAGATAAAATAAAGAAACAGATTCATATGCTAACAGCGAAATGTATGCTATTTAGTAATTTGTTAAAATTTAGGTTTTATGCTTATGCCGGAGCCAGACATAGCTTCATTTGAATGATCATGTAGTGTGGCTGGGGACATTGTGTAGCTACGCAAGGTTTTGTAGAACTTGGTAGTCTTCAAGGACAAATATACAATCACTTTGAGATATGTCTGGCTTCGGCATAATACTTATATTGTTTGGCGTTTCGTTGTCTTTATTTTACTGAGGTATTTATAAAATTAATACTATTCTACAATTAATAATTACATGAAGAGTTTTGTTTCGATTATTTAAAGTTTTAAATACTAACATATTAATTTCAGAAGATGCACTCTGTGAATACTAGCGCTATACCGTGAATTCTCCGTCGTAATACATTTTGATACACAAGTTTTCAGATATTTTTCCTTGCCTTATTGAATGAAACTTCTTTAGCAATGCTGTGATTTGAAAATTTGATAGTACGAAAACGCGGCATCAAAATGAGGTGAACTACAAAACTACAAGTACATACAATGTTTCCTATAAGTTTTTTTATGGTAATTAGGTTCAAACCTTTTTGCAGGTCTAATAGCTTTTGATAATGCGTTAACAGTGTTCATCGACTTAGTAAATTTTAAATCATCCTAACATGAGGTTTTAATTAAATTAAAAGTTTAGTGGAAAGGGAAACGGGAAACTTAGACATACCTTAAAAAGTATTGAAAAAGGTATCTAATTAGTTTTTTTTTTGTAATTTCTTATTAGATTTCTAGTTTATAAAAAGAATTACAAGATTGCATTTAAATTTGTACTTAATAATTGTATCTCTAGGTATATTGTTCCATATTCGAATTATGACGGCGAGCGTCAGCATACAGTCTAATATTGTAAAATAATTAGTTCAGTAGGTCATAGGCTGTATGCTGCACGCTCGTTGCCTTTTTTTTAGATGAAGATAAGGAAAAATTTGTAAGAATTGGTGGGAACTGAAAACGCCATAACACGGTGCTGTTGTTAAAAATAAATAAAATATTGTTTTAGACTCTAAAATTTAGAGGATAAATAAATATCCGCAAGATAGTCAGTACTAATTGTTTCAGAGCATTGAGATCAAACATATAATGGGCGTATATCTGATATTGTTGACTATGAAATTTATGCTTTAGAAAAAGCTTCCTTAAATCGGTATTCGTCAAAACCGCTTTTGAAATTCAATGGAAACGCTACCCACTCACGGTAAATTAAAAAAAAAAATTCAATACTTGCTTTGAAGGAATTATTAGTGACAATTATGATTTAACTAACAGACCCGGCAGACGTAGTCCTGTTCGTATTTTGACTCGTTCGTAGCAAATTAATCAATCTGCTTTATTTATTTTCCGTAAAACGTAACCCTGAACGAATGTTCTATGAAATGAAAATCAAAATGAGAGTCGAAAGATCTAGTACAAACGTGAAATCTGCATTTTTTAGGATTTTAAAATTATCTTTCGAATTTTCCTTTATTTCTTTTCTATTAAAACTTTCCTAAAATAAGGGGAATGAAACAAAAAAAATCATAATTTGAATCCGCAAAGCGATTTTCGACTTTTAGGAGGACTAAAAACAACGATTAATTTTTATATACATATATAGATAATGACAAACAAATAAATATATTTAACGCCGAATATTCATCATCCAATACCAACTACCAAAATCGGATTCGGTATTCGGTATTCGGCTAGATCACTTTTCGTGGCATCCCTAGTGGACGCTATTTATTATGTATATGTATACTATTCTTATGCCGTAACTTCACTGACTCTACACCTTGGTCAAAATACTCAAATTCAAATGATACTTAAAAAAGAGCCTGTAAAATTCTAATTGAATACAAGTACGGTTTTTACAAGCTCTTTTGAATCGTCAAATATTTTAAAGCCACCACTGATTCGGAAGAGTCTGGCCACGAGATCATTCAACAAGAAACTCGTTAGGCACTCTTTTAAGAATAGTTCTTACAGTAATGAGTTTTTCACATGTTGCCTATCAAGTACAAAGCTGGAGCGCCTCAACTCCAAGCAGTTTTATCTTTAATACAGTCTTCGACAGTGTAATAGGCTTTAGGAATAAACGTGTTTTAGGGTTCTCTAGTACTACAAGGAACCCTTATAATTTCGCTCTGTCAATCCGTCCGTCTGCCCATAAGGTGGCCTCTCTCTAGCATTTCCAAACTATTAGACGTAGAGACTGGAAATTTTCCATGTTGATAGAACATGCTAAAAACTCATTAGGAAAATTATTTTGAACGAAATCGGACAGCAACTTTTGAAGTTATTTGACAAAAACGTTTATAGCGCATCAGATACGGAACCCTTCTATATAAGCGTGTCTTGACACGCTCTTGGCTATTTATTATTTAACGGCACGTAAAACAGTGGGACCCGATTAATGTCACTTTGTGATATTAGTCGTAAGATTGTAGAGATCGTGGGGGTTCCGAGGATGACATCAGATGGCAATAGGCTATCTTAATTCGCCTCACAGCCACGTCCTCTACAATCTAAGCGGACCCTGGTATCTAACCGGCATAACGCTAGGAAGAAGAAGAAGAAGATAGAAAATTAGTATAATGGAGTTAATTAAGGTTGAATGGAATTTTTTAGAGTGCTGGTGTTGGCGACGCACTTTACAATAGTGGTTGGTACATCGCATCAGCCCAAGTAAAAAAGTCCGTACTGATAATGATGCATAGGTGAATTTTAGATATAGTTGTTTATTTTCAAAAATGATTGCTATTATGTTTAAAATAAGATATAAACTTATTGTTCATCAATGATAATCATCAATATTATCACAGAATTCACCTTTCATTAAAGGACTCGCATAATGCCGGAGCCAGACTAGCTTAAAGTGTTTGTACATTTTTGTCCTTGAAGACTACAAAATACTACAAAACTTTGCGCCATAAAATTTGCACATCGTATGCAATTTGATCCAACTTGAAAGATAGGATAGCCTACATCTCAATTTATAGTCTCAAAGCCTTCTGGTCGTGCAGATGTCCATGGGCGTCGGTAGGCACTCCGGTGCCTGCTGCCTGCTCGTCTGCCCCCTTGTAACATAAAAAAAAAAATTGAAATTTGATGTAATGTTTGAAAAAAAAGTATCATAGCACTAAACAATTATTGTATAATAAATTTGGTAAAATTATGTTCAAGGGAACCCTAAGGGTTAAATATAACCGGCGGAGTTGAAACTTTCGTTTAAGATTCTGTTTTTGCTTTAAAGGAAAATACCAACTTTGTAACTTTCGTCACCATGTTAACGACGCCACCCACCCTTTTTCCAATAGAAATATTACTACAAATTCTTATAGACAAATATTTGGTCTCCTCGTACTGCACAACGGTCGTTTCGCAAAAGTCAATCAACATCAAGCTGTGGAACAGTTTCATGTACGTCTACGATAATAACGTCGAAAATCTTACAGATCGTCTGCTCGTCGCTTCGGAGAGTGGATGTTCCGACTACGTCGTTCAAGTCGACGAACCGCGACAGTTTATGCTGGCGTTGGATAAAGTGGCACATTTGGGAAACGTAAGAAGAAGTGATAGGAAAGTGATAATTTTGCCATCGCGGTTCGACTTTATAGATAGCACATCGCTCGATCTTATCGATATTTTATCTATGAAAGAAACAACTTACGTAGCAAACGTATTGCTGGTTATACCGACAGAGAAGAAATTGAATTGCGAATATTACAATTTATTGACGCATAAATTTGTTGGACCAAATAACAACGAGGAGCCGCAACAACTGGACCGGTGGAATTCGTGCACGAAAATGTTCGAAAGTAACGTTACTCTATTTCCACACGATATGGCCAATTTATACGGGAAAACGGTTAAAGTAGCAGCTTTCACTTACAAGCCTTATGTCTTACTGGACCTCGACACTCGTGTGGCACCGCTCGGACGCGACGGCATGGAAATGAGAATCGTTGATGAATTTTGCAGGTAAATGATACGCTTATACGCTTTTTTCATGTCAATTTGGGCCGTCGATGATAACCTCGTTTGCTCAGGTGGATCAACTGCACCGTAGAAGTAATCAGGGATGATAATAATGAATGGGGCGAAATTTACGAAAACCTCACTGGAGTCGGTGTGCTAGGAAACGTATTTCAAGACCGAGCCGACCTTGGGATAAGTATATACCTACTTGTTTCATTAACTAATAATTATTATTACACATTTATATATCTCAAATGGAATTTGTATTTCCAGCTGCTCTTTATTCTTGGTATGAAGAGTTTGTAGTGATGGATTTTTCTGCACCAATCATAAGGACTGCCATCACATGTATTGCTCCTTCGCCGAGGTATTTCCATCGCATTCAACTATAGTTGGACACATATCGCTTGGCAATAACGTACGTTGACTTCTCGTGAAGTATCGCTATGGCATCGTTTCCCAAACTTTTTCAAAGAACAGGTTATTTTTACACTTTATCGGGTGGATTATAATCCATAATTATTGATTAAGATATGTGGATCAGCAAAAAAAATATATATTTGTCATAAAAACGACAAAGAATATAGACATATCTAGAAAATAACATCGGGAAATTGTATTCTTTTAGCCTATGTTACACAGATTTTTTTTAGCATTGTAATTATTTACTCAAAATATATCAAAAACAAGCACTACAAAAGCTTTTCTAGCACTTACTAGATTACTTCGTGAAAATAATATAAACCCGAGTTGAGTAAAACTTTAAGTGCCCGACGTCAGACAACCAGAATGCGTCACCTTCGATCATTTTTCACGGATCGATTTTATAGATTCTTTTTTATTTAGTAGAAGTACTTTAAAGTACGCTTCAGAGGTGTTATATATATATATAAATTTTATCGAAATTGGTCTACTAATAGTATGAAAGTACCAATTATTGAAACAAATATTTTTGTTGTTTATTTGCACACGTTTATAGTCATAACAGGTCATATTAAAATACGTCACGAGTAAAGCACTCTCCTGATGAAAGATGTAACGCCCACGCATGCCCATTGTAGTAATAGGTACCCTAATCGTTAGTACCTATTAAATACTACTTGGCAGTAGGATCTTTATATACCTATTGATAACGAAATATAATCACTGCCATAGAAGGTTTATTGGCTCTACTAAAACGCTGAAAGGCCAACGTGCGTTTCTGCCCAGCGATATGGATCCGACTATATGTATATTATGTTGAGACTTTTTTAATTATTTACGTATTTTGAACTCGAATTTCTATAAACGTAACATTTGTAGCTTGTTGGCCAGTTGGGAGATGCCGTTACTTCCGTTTAATGGATTCATGTGGGCTGGACTATTTTGTACATTTCTGTACGCAACTTTTGCTCTCGTGATAGCGAAGGGATTTACAACGGATGGAGTTTTTTTGACAACGTTCGGAATTATGATAACTCAGGTAGCTATGATGAGAATTAAATATTGAAGAGGGCTCGAATTTACCTCGTGTAAGTACAAATTACTTATTTACAAAAGTGAATTAAGGTTACCATCAGTAAACTAAAGTTGATGTGATCATGAAGGAAGATAGTGCGAAAATCGATTTTCACATAACACAAGTTAAGTATTCTGAGTACGTTAAAAATTGAATAATTTTATTTATTTCACATCATATTCTAAGTGTAGACAATTACTTATATCTGTAAAATCGTCATGGAGTATTAACGTATGCTAGTTGCATACTACTAGTGTCATACGTATATGATTCTATAAAAAAATAAGGTGTTTAAATTTATCACAAAGTACGAGTATATTAAAATATTACAACTTTAAAGGGAAAAATTGCGGTCGACGGACTCCCGTCAGGAAGGAAGATCCATATTTAATTTATCAATTATTACATATAAATTATTTTTACAATTTCTCCATAAAATACTAGTATCAAGTTGTACAATTTTATCAATTTACTTTCTAAATCTGTATTACACGCATTCGCTGCAGTTTTCATTTTTAAAAAACTTAATTGCTAAGTATAGTAAAATATTCACGTGTGACCTATCTATCTAACACGATAAGAAAAGTACAAACTACAACCGAACTACGATAGAAAACGAGGTAAAAAAATATGAAACAAGATTTTCAGGACAGTGTACAAAAATACATATATCTACTCCAGATTGAAAAGCCGCGTTCATGCGTTTTAAAGTGTTTCTATGTAACGTTTGACATATTGTTACTACACGACAAATATACGTCCTAGCCTTATTATAAATTATTAACATTCATATCCCATAATTAATATTACCAATCTAAAATAATATATAAAGCTAAAGAGTTTGTTTGTTTGTTGAACGTGCTAATCTTATGAACTACTGGTCTGATTTGTAAAATTCTTTCAGCTTTAGATAGCCCATTTATCGAGAACGCTATAGGCTATATATCACGCTAAAATTGATTTTACCTAATTTTACGCGGTTGAAGTCGCCGGCACAGCTAGTATTTTATTTTATTTTATTTTATTTATTTTATTTAGTATTTAATATTTGTAATATTAGTTACCATAACAACGCGTGAACGCGGCTTTTAAGACTTGAGTATGTGTACCTCTGTACACTCATAATGATGTACTACAGTAGCATATCGTTCTGCATTATTTCAAATGACAACGAAGGCATCTTGGTAACCTATGTGTCGATTTTCTTCAGCAACGTTGTTTAACCCTGGATCCTGAAAATCTTGTTTCATATTTTTTTGTCTCGTTTTTTGTCGTAATTGGGTTGTAGTAGACTGCAAAGAGTATATGAGGTAAAGTGTTTCTTTGAATCGACCACTCTGCTCCTGGACACTGCTTTCTCCACGAAAGTCCTTGACCTAGCTATATTCAAGCGTTGACTAGCTTCGGCGGAATTAACTTGTGAAGTGATTTGACTCTGTAATACCAGCCGAGAATATCAAGACTGCATTTATTTTTATTTTATAACAAAATAATATATCTCGCATTGGGCTCCAGTCGCAGCCCGACACCGGCTTCAGGTCGTGGCGCATCCGCAGCGTGGTGGGGTGGATGATGATGACGGGCTTGGTGCTAGACAATGCGTACGGGGGCGGGCTGGCGTCGTGACGCAGTGTGACGTCAGTGCGCCGTCGGCTCGATACGCGCCGGCCCCAAATTAATTGTGTTCGCGCGTAGTTGCACCGCCAACCGATCCCGACGGTCGCCGAGGGATCTCGTTGTGGGCGCTCTGCTATTACGAAACATCGAAGAGGGTTTTTGTAAAACCAATGTTGGAATGGATCACCCACCCATCTATCACTTGGATGCGTTAAGGACTGCTTAATCTAGCGATCGACACAAATGCCGGCTACTGATTAAGCTATGATCTTCTGATGGATCACAGTCGGTATTTAATACGTTTATTTACCACAAACGACTAATCTACAACAGGTCAATCGGTTATTTCGTCAATGTTCTCCAAGGGACGACGTGTGAATACTCATATCGACTTAACAGATTAATAATCAAGCTTTTGTAGAGCGAGTTTCGTGAAACCACATAAATATTGCTCTCAAATCGATTTTTGCTACCTAATGCTCTTTATTAGCTTGATATTCCAATGGTAGAAGACCTGGTTGGATTAGATGATATAATTATAAGGTACCAGTGCATAGCTAAAAACTCAGTTTTTTGTTTATTATAAAATAAATCATTGTTTTACCACTTGCAAGATTAGTGGTTCTTTAGCTACCGAGGAAGTTCCTTCGTGTAATTGTATTAAATGGAATATTTTTTAAAGTATCACAGCGTATCCTATACTTATGTTAGCCAAATAGTTGCTTAAATACTTGCGAGATTAACGGTTGTCGTTAAAAAGAGTATATAGTATATATGTACATATTCCAATAAACCCCTATAGTACCCAGTTCTAAATAAGAACACCCAAACGTTAGAAAGAGATAGTCGCCTAGCTATGCATAGTGCCATCTCGTTTGCTCGTTCTAATATTACAAAGATGACACTATAAGCTAAATGTAAACTATATTCTAAATCTAGACTATTTTTTTTTTAAATTAAGTTAGAACGTCCACGTAATTATTTTTAATTAGCAATATTTAACAATCAATTATAATTTACGTTATTCAGAATCCAGAAGTTTTCCAATTGGCTGAATTTTAAAGAAAACACACAAAAATCGGTATACACCTTTTAGAGTTCCGTGGTCTTACAAGAAACTGTTATAGTTTCGCTCTGTCCGCCCGTATGGTGGACTTGAAATTTTCTCTTGCAAAAAACTCGTAAGAAAAATTATTTTATGCGAAATCGAAGAACAAATTTTAAAGTTATTTAACAAACACCTTTGTCGGGTATCAAATACGGAACCCTTCTACATAAGCATGTCTTGACACACTCATAGCCATTTTATTTATCAGTATCACTTGCCAATCAGCTACGTGAAGTAACAAGTAGGTCGATATTGCACCTCATATTTATTATTTTTTATTGGTTTAAAAATATTTTTAAATTATAAAATAAAATTAGTATAATATTTATATATGTGTACTCCTCTGCAACGCGATGGACCCCGCACCCGCACGGTCAATCCATGGAATGCTAAGAAATTCGTCACGGATGTCATATAAATCGTTAAACGCCGGCTGCACGTACGAAAAAGCGTGACTCATTGTCACGTTCCGTCTAAGCCGAATGTGCAAGCGAGAGCACGGAATAAACGATTGAGAGGCTCGATCGGCCTACGCGTTTGACGTTATGACGTAAAATTATCGTTCGTAAACTGACGATGCAGGCCACCAACCATTTTTTTACAAAACTAGTCTGGGTAATCACAATTAACTTGTATTTAATAACTTCTTAACTTAACCTAAACTCTGTCTGCTATTATTAGGATAAACTATTTGTTTTTTGTTTCTAATTAATACTTTTATTCTAGCTTTGGACTTGAAAAATGACGTGTCTGTATACGAGGGCGAACCAAAGAAAGGAAAGGCAGACACAACATTGACAGTATCAGATGAAGACCTGATGGAAATCGCAGCGGGCACACTCAATCCACAAGTTGCCTATTTGAAGGGAAAACTTAAACTTGGGGTTCGCAATAAAGATACGGGGTTTTTTTGCTCGACTGTTGATTACGTACAGGTAAGTTTGAGACCAATTACTGAAAGTTTTGTGCAATTGTGCCAAAAATTTCATAACAGGGTACGCCGTAAGATACATTGGTACTGTTTTTCAGTAAATTTCCTAATTTTAATTCTAATTAGGTTTTAAGGTGCATTGGAAATTTAATTTTGCGGAATAATTTTTAAATTAACCTTAAACTTTTCATTTTTAATGTGAAATTTTATAGACATTTAAAAAATATATTGCTTTTTCTTCATCAATACATATATATAAAGCTGATGAGTTTGTTTCAACGCGCTAATCTAAGGAACTATTGGTGCGATTTGAAAAGTTTTTTCAGTGTTAAATAGATACTTATAGGGGAAGGTTATAGGCCATATATCATCTCGTTCTGAATTTATTTCTTAACTAATTTTACGCAGACAAAGTCGCGGGCACAGCTAGTTATTTAATAGAAGTTTTATACATGACTTAATCGTGCTCGTGTGAAAGTTCTATTTCATTGTTAACTTATTCTAGAATTCAATTAAGAAATCGTATATGTAACGTATTCAAGAATTTTTTTAGAACCTCAATAGCCCAACGAAGCCTAATTCAAATGATATTTAATTCAAGTAGACTTTTACAAGCTCCTTTGCTATAAACACTTGCTAATTACATTTACTTACAGCAAAACATAAAGGATTTACTCGGTAATAATATAGAGATGCTGGATTTGTAAGAACCTCATCGCTTTATCTTACTTAAAAATACATCGAAACAATACTTTTCGCATAGCGCTGTATTACCACTGTTGGATAATAGTTGTCACAGGTCGGGGGAACGAGATATAGGGTCGAAGAAGCGTAAGGGACTATCAGGGGTTATTTGCAATCGTCTGTAGGCTACGCTAGTTACCATTGTACGTATGATTATTTACCATACATACATAAAAAGAAAGTATGGCGCCCTTGATGTTCCAGGTTGTCATGCGCGTGTGCTGTGCAGGAGTCCTCTTCGGTAGCTCTGTGCAGCGCTTTAAGAGCTGCGGATCGCGCACTTGAGACGTACGATGTGCTACTAGCGCTTGCGGAGACCAGCGGAGACACCGACAATTGCAAGGGTGACTCGGAGGTGAGATAGCAGCGCAGACATTAGACAATAGGTAGCATTATGAATGTACACCTTAAACATAATACAGTCTGCAAGTATATGCGAAAAATAAGGGTATAATTGACAATTTTATTATAATTGGATTTATGTTAATTTAAATTATTTTTTAACGGAATGTCGTAAAATTAATTGTATCAAAAAGCAAGTAATTTTATGCAGACGAAATCGCGGGCACAGCTAGTTATGTATCTATGGATTTTTGTTCGGTATGCCTAGTATCCCTTTTTTCAGCTGCGTCAGCTTTGAACAGGGACCTTACAGATTGAAATCCATACCTTCTGCTATTGAGATATTGGGACTAACTTGATTGACAGTACATTACTCCTAGATATATAACTTCCTACTAATACTAACTAGTAAGTTTGTACTAACATCTACGGAATATTATATGCCGTAATAAAATATTTTTGAATTTGAATTAGAATAACTAATACGAAGACAAACAAACAATTTAATACTTATCACTGTTACGTAATCAATGCTTAAAACATAAATGCACCTATTATAGCCGTGAAATAAATTGTGGGTTTTTCTATTATTTTATCAATGTATTAAAATGGATAAAAAAAGATCTTATTTTGATAAGTGATTTTTAATTGATAAATGTGCTGTAATAACAATATATCCCTTAATGCACCAAACGTGACGCATCACTGATTATGATAAGATTTTCGTTCCTGTTCCTGTTTCAGTTCCCGTTGCCATTCATGTTCCCGTTCCTGCTCCCGTTTCCGTTCCTGTTCCTGTTTCGGTTCCCGTTCTCGTGCCTAAGAATTTATCTTGACTATTTCCGTCAACTCTTTCATCCTTGCCAAATTTGTAGTTTGTTCTATATGTAGCTATATATATTTTCCTTAGTTTACACAAAATAAATTCCAATAAAGTCAATAATTCCTTCCAATAAACTCAGGAACATTTTGTATGAGAAAACGTTATTTTTCTTTGATTTTGTTATTTTTTTCAATTATTTAATAGTGTTTCTACTATTCGGGACGGAGACCAATTCAAATAATCAAAAATCATTAAAATCGGTCCAGCTATAAGGGTTAATTTAAGTTCTCTATTAGAAAGAACTAAAACCACACCATGCTATAAAAACAAACAAGTAGCTTCTTCGTTGCGTTTTATGTTTCTTGACAAACATTATATTATTGCGTTTCCAAATAAATAATTGATACGTATTAAATTACGTTAATTACGTAATACGTATTAATTCTATCCTTTACTCATATTCAAATTCAAATAATATTTTATTCAAGTAGACTTTTACATCTCTACTGAATCGTCAAATATACAACTCGTTTTGGATAGCTCTACTTAAAAATCTTTCAGATTACCTTGTGGAATATCACCAGCAAATCGTCCAATTTTCCATGTAGATCGCCGCAAATTGTTATCTGGCTTGAGATAGAGGTTGTTGCCACGTTAATGTTGGGTAACCTCTTCAACATCTGGGCCGCCTCCTTCAGGATCTGGGCGACTTGTTTCGGGTGCAAACGATGCTGAAAAAAATTTCACTTATTGTAACTAAGTTTATGTGCACTTCAGGTTTAATTGATTGATGATTGATTGATTGATTGACTGATTCATTGATTCATTGATTCTTTGATTCTTTGATTCACTGATTCATTGATTCATTGATTCATTGATTCATTGGTTCATTGATTCATTGGTTCATTGATTCATTGGTTCATTGATTCATTGATTGACTAGGTTTATAACTCAAGGTGACTTCGTTAACATACATCGTTTGTCACGTGAACAAGCGTTGTACAAGGACATTTTTCTTACATTTTCTCAATCTCCAAACCGAAAACCAATGTATGAGAAAATGAATTTTTTTCTTAATAAAAATTTCTTTATCAAAGTCATAACAAAAACTTTCGCGTCTCTACACTCCTGACACAATCTTCTGTGAGAAAGAGGTACTGGTACCCGGACGCGCCGGCCCAATTCGGCTACAAGCATGGCGCTACCTCTAATTGAAATTAATAAAGTGAAGCTGAGAAGTCTAGTTCAAAACTGGTACTTTTCCCACTGAGCTATCGAGTCTTACCATAAATGGATGTCATAAACACGAGTGCCTTATGATTAATCAGGACGTTTAATGGAATAATCCCGTAAATAAGCTGTAATTTCTAAGGTAAGTCCTGTTTTATTTAACAGGCTCCCGAACTGGTTACAGAACGCCTTATCAGCGGCGCCTGAGAAATGCGTAATTAAGTAGGACTAGTGCTATTACTGGCCTAACCGACAATCAACAAAGGCAGGAAATGTTTGATGTGACTACTACAAAAGGTTTACATGTGTCTAATAATTTCAATTCCCCTTTAATTGAATGTTAATAGTATCCAATAGTTTGTTGTGGACTAATCTCTGATGAATATGTGGAAATCCTAAAACTATAACGCAAATGAAAATGGCCAAGAGCGTGTCAAGTCACACTTATATAGAAAGATTCCGTATCTGATACGCTATAAACGTATTTGTTAAATAACTTCAAAAGTTGTTGTCCGATTTCGTTCAAAATAATATCGGAAATTGGTATGTAACAGCACTCTCAAATGGAGTGACAATGTTCGATTTCCTAATCCAATTCGATAAGCTTAAGAATAACAATAAAAAGCTTAAGATGAAGCAATATGAACTTAAGAAGAGAGGAAGAAATGACTTAGAAGAGGCCTATATCCATCAGTGAATGCATAATTGCATGGAAATGTTGATGCGTGGTTAACAATTTCATATTTATTTTCTTTACTTATACAAGCATTACTTTTTAAGATTTTTATTTCTTCTTTAGTATCGGCTCCGATTATATTTAAAACTTTCTACCACACTCAAGAATAACGGAAAGTGATGTCTTTGAAGATAAGGCTATCCTTTGTTCCCTTTTTTCGTTTTTCTTATTTCTATTTTTGGAGATAAAGAATAGAAAGACGTGGTTGCATTTTCTTCTTCATTGATTATAAGAACTTAAGTGTACAATACCAGATACACATTGCTTCTATAGGCACGCACAACTTCCAATTGTTTGCCGTCATGCCGGGGCCAGACATAGCTCAAAGTCTTTGTTCATTTTTGTCCTTGAAGACTACAAAGTAATATAAAACTTTGCATAGCTACAAAAAATCCCCGGCCACACTACATGGTCATACCCCAATGGCGGTGGGGTTTGAACCGGGTACCTTGCGGATTTCAGTCCATACCTTATACCGTTGAGCTATTGAGGCACGAAACATATATTTATGTACTTACTTTTATACAATTTTCTCAAGACTTTAAGTGCACTCTATTAGGCATTGTCTATATTTTTCAATGAGCCATTCTTTAACAGGCTTCAGAAGTCACTTATGAAAATGTCTGTCTGTGTTTTAAATATTTAAACAATTAAATAATAAAGAAGCATTATTGTTCCCAATGTTACAAGTACATCGTAAACTACAGTAAACAAGCCATAACATAACAAAAAGACAGGGGGTTTTCGCAACCTACTTTGTATCTGATCGCGATAAAGGCAGAAAAACATTTTCGTTAACACTCCAGATATTGTAATAGCTTATCTCTATACCAACATAGCCTCCGGGTATCGATATCGGGATTTGAACTGAGCACCTTACGGATTTCAGTACGTCCTTCTATCATTGAACTATCGAGGTTTTAAACTAGTATGTTGAGACCATTAGACACACGTGATTGAATTACGCAAGACATAGAAAAACTAACACGCGTTTATTCGCATTAAATATTGCGAATCCGCGTGTCGTTGCGATGGTATAATGGTTGCAAATTGACCTACTTTATAAACACAAAGTAAAAACTTTTAAACATCATTAAAAGAATAACTATTAATTTTGAGCCTTAATAAATTGAATATATTTTTAAGAAATAACACTTAAAATATGCAAAAACAAGTTTTATTCGAGAAATCTAATACAGTTCTATACTATATTTAATCCCGCTCCAACTCATCTGACGTTTAACTATTCCCGCCTAAAAAAACTTTTTTAATTTGACAGTTGGCCGCGGCTCGTTTCGTCACAATATGATTATTCGAGATGACATTTTCAAGACGGTATTATATTTTATTAATAATAATATATTTTAGTTTGTTTGTTTTCAACGTTTTTAACTCGAGTGATCTTCATTAAAATTTTCAAAAACTTTATCAGGGAAACTTCAAGAAAAGGACATAAGGAAGTGTAACTGGCGTCATTTTTTGCGCCTCTTATTCAGATTAAGGGTTGTTTTAGTCATATCATTTAATTCATTCTTGAAATAATATTTCTTTCTATAATTTTATGAACTAGGAGATGGACCTTTATTTAATAACTTTTCATTAAATAAAGGTACTTTATACAATGCAGTTATAAATTTCGGCTTACTGATATAAAATCTACAATAACACGAGCAAAATCGCAGCAAAGCTAGTCCTGATATCAGGCAATCATCCGATATCTCCCTCACTGTGCAACACTTGACTCTCAGTAACTGTCCTTATTTGTGTTTGATAAACTTGTCACACAATGTTATGCTCTCGATAAGAGAACGCATCTTGATTATCCTTGCTGTAATCAATGTAATCTTTATGTCGATAGCGATTCCAATGATTTCTTTGAAGTGTACTTTTAATACTTAGTATTGAAACGTTCACCGAAGCGTCGCGCTTGTGTTAGATCAAAAGAAAAACTTATCAAAGCTCGGCCGCAACAAAGGAGCTTAAGGTGGGCGTATCCGTTATAATATAATGGAATATATATAAATGTATTTAAAGGGACTGTCTGTGATCTTTGGATATAAATATTATGGAGTATCCACAATACTTTTTGTATATTACCTATAATCAAACTGGTTTTATTTTTGACGTAAACACGTCTTTAAATTTTACTTCATAACTTCAGGAAAAAACTTATGTTCATAATGGTGTTACTGTTGGGCATTGCAACCATATATTTATAAATCTAATTCTACTGTAGGTGTGCATGTCAATGAACTCTTCCTAAATAGCTGGGCCAATTTGAATATGTTTTTTGTATGCGTTTGGGTGGCGCCCTGAATGATTTAGATTCACAAATCAGCCCGGCAGATGGCGCTGCATTCGGAAAAATTGTCGGTTCCGCTAGTTTAGTATAAACATCTTGCAATCTGGTTTTCTGGAAATAGCCTACCTATTGTACCAGTGGCAGTAGATAACATGGTTGCTATTTTACTTTATAAATGCTATTTTAGATAGAAACTGTATTTTTCACTTACAAATGCAAAGATATAAATTAAATACTGCTTTCATTTTAATCGTCTTACAAGATTTTTTTTTTCAATATAGACAGGACAGATCCGCGATGAGTGGGGCGAAATCATGTCAGAGGCTAAAACTCATTTCGGGTTCCTGAGCCACTTCAGTTAGTTAGTTATATTTAATACAGTATTTTTTTTCTTTTCAGATCAGAGGTTACGCTTGCCGCTCTAATTTACATAGTACTCGTTGCAATGATACCGAAATGGCGACGGACCATATCAAAAAGTAAGAATATATTAATAGCTCCTTATATAATTAGTTTTTAATGTACCTTTGTTTATTGATGAAATATTAAAAACGTTGTATATACATCATTTAAACAAAAATTCTTTTCATTATCAATACGCGGATTTCATTTTTTTAAGTTGCTTATATTGATATGAATTATTGTCATTGTAATAAAATTTAAAAAGTAATTTAGTTTCACCCTTTTTTTATTCATTTTCACAATAAATTAAAACGCCTTTTTACACACTTAACTTCAAAATTTTAACAACTCTCTAGGTATATAAATAAGGAATTAATGCACTCACACCCCAAGCCATTGCAGGGTTTATTACACTCTGTTGGTCTTGAGGATGAGTTGCAAGCTGAGGGAGTTAGAATAGATCTTACTGGTTGCAGTAACGCCAAGAACCTAAGATATAAGGCTTTAGGTTCTTAGCGTAACAGCCCCGTTAAATAAATAGATGAGTATAAAATATTCAGTTTTTAAAATAAATAATGGAATCCAATAATAACACACTAAATAATAAAATTGTGTATACCTAGTTAGTTATATCTGGGTCAAGACAGCTCTTCAAGATAATCGATATTATGAGGCATAAGGTGGCAAATGGTGAAATATTTCAACAAATAACATTGAGTACGTCAACTAAGTAAATGGCACTATTTCATAAGAAATAGTACCATTTAGAGTGAACGCAAGATTATATTAAATGAAGATTAATTTAGTTTTCCTTGATTATTCATATCATTCATCATAATTATGGGCGTATCATCCTGTTATATTGAAAAGCATTAATTGAAAATTGTACGTGTAATTTAGGTGTATTTTTTAAAATAATATTGGTGCTACGTTAATAAAAGAAAGAAATAAATAAGAGATATACCTACTCGTTATATATGCAAGTAAATGTCTGTTTAGCGATAAGGCCACCATTATCGGCTTTTAAATGTCATATTTTTAGTTGTTATAATATACTTCGGAGATAGACCCTAGATATACCAGAAAGAAGGATAGGTAGAGGGCGACCACCGGTCATGTGTTGGACAACCGTAGCCAATAAGTTGCCTCGGGTATAGTTAGACGAGAAAACAACCCAAGACCAAGTGTCATGGGTCAGACCACGGCCACGGTGCCTGGATTACAAGAGGGCGAAGAATATGAGTTCAGAGTCATTGCAGTTAACAAAGCCGGAAATGGAGAGCCGTCTGACGCCTCCACCCCGCAAGTGGCTAAGGCTAGATTCTGCGCGCCAACCTTCGACAAAATGCTTCTCGCTGACAAGACTGTTAAAGCCGGTCAGAGAATACAATACGAAATCCCGATAGAAGCATCTCCTAAACCGACTGTCGAATGGCAGATCAACGGCAAACTTGTTCAGCCAACAGACAGAATTGATATTCAAATCTTACACAACAGGGTTGTTCTAGACATTCCATTTTCCGTTCGTTCTGACGGTGGCGTTTACAAATTGACCCTGAAAAATGACCTCGGAGTTTGCTCAGCGAGTGTGCAAGTCACTGTATTAGATAAACCTTCGAGACCAGAAAAACCGCTGGTCGTCTCTGACGTTACGAAAGATTCATGTTCATTATCTTGGAAAGTGCCCTTGGATGATGGTGGATCGCCAATTTTGCACTACATCATCGAAAAAATGGATCTTACTCGTGGTACATGGTCGGATGCTGGTATGAGCACATTCCTGTCACACCAAGTAACCAGACTGATACATATGAAAGAATATCTATTTAGAGTAAGCGCTGTTAACGCTATTAACCGTGTCAAGACACGCTTATACAGAATGGTTTCGTATTTGATACGCAATCAATAACATGAAAAAGCGTTGTCCAAGACGGCGTCTGTAAAAATAATATTAATATCTATATTAACATATAGCTGAAGAGTTTGTTTGTTTGCTTGAACGCGCTTATCTCCGGAACTACTGGTCCGATTTGAAAAATTATTACAGTGTTAGATAGCCCACTTATCGAGAAAAGCTACAGGCTATATTTCACCACGCCAAAACCAATAGGAGCAGAGCAACAGTGAAAAATGTTTCAAAATCGGTGCTTTTTCTGAGAGCTTCCGCAGCGTTCGCTACGCAAACTGTTAAAGTTTCACAAAAATCATGTATGGCAGAATTGTTCCACTTTACAAGTTTTACGAGTGGCCAACGCGGACGAAGTCGTGGGGTACAGCTAGTCTCAAAATAAGATCAGAATTGCTTAATTTTAGAGGTAAAATCAAATTTGAAAACTTTTAGCAAACTTTGCAAGAATGTCATACGAAATTTGCATTTGCACTTTTGGCACTTTCATACTATATTGTTCATACAAACTTATCTAGTATTAACTAGTTAAATCGATAAAACAACTTACTCCTATGCGTGAGCCAACAGTGTACAAATGGCAGCACCAACAGAAGGGGCGTCATCCACATTCGGAAGAAGTACCAAAATACTAGCCAGCAGAAGGTTCAATCCACATTATAAACACGTTGTAGAATTATTCTCATATAACGAGCTTGTATGGCCCTGAATGCGCGTAATATATATATTTAAAGAGAATAAAACAAAACAAACAGAATTCTGAATGGTTTTCGCGAGTCTAATAAACAACGTTTGATTGTTTTATTGACTAGTTGTGCCCCCGACTTCGATCGCGTAAGCTTTGTTAAAAAATAGATTCAATTTTAGCGCGATTGTATATAGCCTATAGCCTTCCTCGATAAATGGGCTTTCTAACACCCGTCAACGTTTGAGTAAATAATAAAAATTACTTTTCATATAATACTATCAAATAAAATAATAGGAAAGACCAGTTGTTACCGGCGACTTCATCCGCGTAAAATTAGGTAAAATAAAAAAAAAATCAATTTCAGCGTGATGATATATAGCCTATATCCTTCCTTGATAAATGGGCTACTAACATTAAAAGAATTTTTCAAATCGAACCAGTAGCTCCTGAGTTCAGCGCGATCAAGCAAACAAATAAACCATTCAGCTTTACATATTTGTATAGATATAGATAGAATATAGATTTTCCTTTATTAATGATAATTAATTATCAAAATTCTAACCTATTACAGATGCTTAGCCTAATTACCATATAATTTATATTGGTATTATAAAGAATAAAGAGTTGATTGTTTGTTTGTATTGAGCAGGCTCTAAAACTTCTGGGCCGATTTGAAAAATTCTTTCATCATAAGAATTCTACATTATCCCTGATAGACATTGGCGATAGGTTATTTCCAAAAAGGTTAGAGATCTGTATGAAAACTTTGATAAGTGAACCTGCGTGGAGCCGGAAAGGGCTGCTAGTATATTGTATTAAACTCTATTATTGTTAGTAAATGTTTTGAAGGTAAATATTGTCTAAATTTATGTATCCCAATGATGATATTTTTATTATCACCTTTTGATCGTGTTTCATCAATGACAAACAAGTAGTTGAGGTTAATGAACTTTTTGAATACAAGCTCTATAGTCTATGCCTGCTTGAAAATGTGTTTACTTTGAACCTGGTATTCAAATTACTTACACAACTACAACTTTTAAAATTTTGGAGGAGGTAGTGGCCTAATCAGTGGTCGGCATTTGAGTCGATCGTTAGGTTAAGTTGCTCTTGCTGGATGGGTGATAGATGGGTGACCCATTCTAGCACTGGTTTATATTTGATATCCGACCTCCTCCGTGTTTCGGAAGGCACGTTCAGTACAATGATAATATATTAAAGTAGCTGTTTTCCGGCACTTCGTTCGCGTAATATTTGCCCTAACACGTACTTTGGTACTTTGTGTAACTGCGCGAAGTTTTTTAGGAATTTGTTTTGTAGAAATATTTGCAAAAAGTTGACACTTGATCACTGAGTTTAGCCGGGGACTAAGAGGAAACATTAATCAAAGATATAAGCTTCAAATGTATTGCAGTAATTTTGGACTATTTATTAATAGTAAGTAACGCGTCTTGAAAAATTTAAATGCTTAATCTAAAGAAATGTTAAAATTACACATTAAAAAGCGAGTTTATTACTTTACATACAACACCAAAGAGTATTTGATCATTATTTTAAGAAAGTATTATTTTTGCAAGTTTATTGATTTTTGTTCGCTAAGATCCGTTGGAAATTATATTCTAGAGGTTAATTGAAATATGTGATTTTAATGAGCAATTTTTCCCATGTATTTTCGTTTTCTAAAGGGCTTTGGTATTTTTATTATCTGTAGAAAAGTAGAAAATAATTATTATCTGTAAAAACTTTTTAATCTGTAATATTGTTGACATCTGATTTCCTAGTTTCAACGCCTGTCTTTTTGATTCGGCCATTTTCTTACTTGTTAATATATTTGTCCCCGAATTGCCTTCTTTAAATCTTGATCTTTAAATTCTAGTAAACGTGACGTCTATGCTAGAAGTTTTTTAATATTCTTCTTGTGTTTTGTCGTAAGACGTGGGAATAATTCAGTTTATTGGGACTTGTTGACGGGTTGTTTATTTTGCGTAAAGGGTTACTTGTTGACGTATTTGACGCTGATTTGCGTCCTTCCGATGTAATGCGAGGAAATATGTCTGTACATAAGGTAAGAGCAATTGAGCCCGGTATTGTACTCAGAGATCAACACGAATATGTGACATCCAACTTAAAACATCTAGTGGATATATACAATATGATTAAGGTACTTTCTTCAATTCGATAGTGGCTTTCTTTAGCACTCAACATAAATTATGATCTAACTGCAGCGAAAAGTAAGACATTTTTGTTGGGCAAATATTTTTAAGTTTTTAGGATAATGTTTACACGATATTTTTTTTTAAATACTAAGAGACTAAACGCAACATATTTTCAGATAACAAATAAATAAATATATACAGTGCTATATGACACAAGGACGTCTGTTCCTAAGGTAGACAACTTAATGCCTGTGTTATAGGTAACAGCCGCCTGTTATACTTTGTATAGGTAAAAAAAGCAAAAGTGATTTATGAGCGAGTAGATACGTTGTTCGCTCTATTATTTCAAGAACATGAAATCAGTATAATTGTATCAGTATTTTTAATGACATATTGTCGCTGATGTACGTGAAAACATGTTTGTAACTTTTGTCTGAATGCAGTACTAAAACGAAAATTGAATTAGACAGTGACTTAGAACTCGATAAAAAAAATATATCCTTCCTGACTGCTTTTTTTATTCAATAGTTTTCAATATTTCAATTATTTTCAAAAGAACTGCGGTCCCAGCACGAACATTTTATCCTAATTAAATCGAAGGGCCGACTTTTAATAGAGTCATGATTTTAACCAATGCTAATGCAAACCGCGCGACACCTAAGAAGGGTCTGCTGTGGGCATAGCACGAACATTTTATCCTAATTAAATCGAAGGGCCGACTTTTAATAGAGTCATGATTTTAACCAATGCTAATGCAAACCGCGTGATATCTAAGAAGGGTCTGCTGTGGGCATAGCACGAACATTTTCAACACAAGTAAAACCGACTTGTCGAAAATTGCGTACGATTTCTCGCAAAGAAACAGGCGAGAAACTCTCCCCATCTTAATGGCTCTTTAGGTCCCTTTATATAACGTACATTTGTAGTCTAATCAATTCAGTTGCTGACACAAAAGAAGTCCTGAGATCTTGAAATATACACTAGTGTGTCCAGAAAATTATTCAGAAGAATATAACAAAATGAGCCCATTTAAAAGTTAACCCAAATAATTTCAATAAATTAAAATCACGAAACGCGTACATTAAATATGTACACTGACGATATTTGACATTTACTACCGGTACTCTCTGTGACTATTCTGTTACTATTTCTAAGATTAATAATCATTTCAACTTTAATTCAATTAAGACGACGAAATCTAACTGAGAACTATACAAATTTTAATTCTTATTAAAGAAGTTCTTAAGGACTATAATCGCGTTCAAAATGTTATTAACAGAAACTTTTTTTTAAATCCTAGTTCACACCCGATGTATTCTCCGGTCCAATCAGGCTGTTTGCGGGCGGCGACCATAGCTTCTTAGTCATCAGCGACAAGCACAGCTAAGCGGACCAGCGCATCCCCGATCCTAGGAAACAAATACTAACTCTTAACATTGACAAGTTGGGCGCCTGCCAGCTCATCTCACAGAGCGATGTTGTCGACCAGGTTCGAAAGTAATTTGATTTTTATTTATGCCGCCCACGGTGTCAGAATGTCCCATGAATTTCACGCTAACCAATTATTTGGATTTTAGTGTCATGTTTTCTTTTTTTTCCACATTTTAGTTGCAAATTCTTTTATTCTAACAGTTGCTAAAGTATTGACAAAATTGGATACATATTTTTATAGAATAGTTTTCTTATTTGCTCGTACTACTCGATATTCAAATTCGTGATATCCACTCACAAAGATATTTAGTCAAAGATGTATGAAAGTACTAATATTCGTGTATTCTGAAGAGTTTGTTTGTTTGCTTGAACGCGCTAATATCAGGAGCTACTGGTCTAATTTGAAAAATTCCTTCAGTGTTATATAGCCCATTTATCGATAAATTAAAATTGAATCTTTTTATTTGTACCTAATTTTACGGAGATGAAGTCGCGGGCACAGCTAGTTTAATACAAAAAGATGTACTTAAAGTACCATTGTTCCCGCTTCTACAAAAAAGTTTGAAAACTTGTACTAGCTCAGCGGTGTCGAAGTTTAAGGCTTAAAACTACTAATTGTGAATCAAATATCTGTATATTAAATAATGCAAATTAATCGTAATAACAGTACATAGTCTTATAATTTCTTTTTTCTTTTTTTACAGGTAATGAATGATCATTTAGTCCGGGGTAGTGTGTTCGGGGAGTTTTGGTAGCTACGCAAAGTTTTGTAGAACTTTGTAGTCTTCAAGGACAAATATGTACAAACACTTTGAACTATGTCTGGCTCCGGCATTAGGTACCAATAATGTAGCTTGCCTTAGATGCCTGGGTGCCCGCTTAACTCGGACCAAAAAATCCTTTTCTTTAGAATTAGAATTAGAAAATATTTATTTGCTATATCATTACACCGCATACAGAAACAAGTAAATATTAAACAATATATATACAATATACACTAAACATTTGAAGACAGTCACAAAAACAAACAAAAAATAACATAAAAACTAAAACAACTTTTTACAAAAAGAGAAAAAACAAAAAGAAAATAAATTTTCTGTATTAAATATTAATTTCATACGTTTAATCATGGATTAATATTTAATGTATGTTTGTAAATAAAATAGGGCAAGCCGTTATTTACATAACTGCTATTAATCTATAAAAGCTTGTGGATAACATTGTAGGAATTTTTCCTTACCTAAATTTGGGGTTCCGTATCGTTGATACGGGGAGTACCTACGCCCCTACTAGGTACCGCTTGCCTTAGGTCCCGCGTTACATACAGTCTGAAAAGGGGGTAAAGTACATTATACTATTGAAACATTATTATTTGATTTTAAAAATACTTCAATTTCTTTTAAACTAACTGAAGCAGCCTTATTCTTTGGAATTCTCCGAAAACCTTTTTACTCTTTACCTATATCTGACGGTGCACAAGAATGCTAAGAAACTAGTCCGCAATAAAATAAACTCTTTAAGACGATAAGCTAAGTGAATCGGTCCCATAAGGATATTTAGTTCGTTTTAGGATCTGTTAGTTCATACTAGTAAGATACTCTTATTCTGTACATTTTAGGCCTCTATTTATTACAGTTATTGAATAAATCGAAAAAAAAAAAAGATTTGATGATGCCGTTTGCATGATGACGTGGTGTGATGTATGTTCAAGTGTTGTGAGATATGATCATGTGTTATGATGTACGATATGACGCACCCAGCAGCAGCGGCAAGGCCAGCAGGTGGGCGTGGGCGCTCACGTCCAACGAGAAGTACTCACGCAGCATGTCGCGCTTGCTCAGCAGTAACGCGCACATCTGCGTCGCCAGCGTCCGCATGTCTCCTATCGAAATTGTCTTCATTTTTAGTCACAAGTTAAAAGAGATGATTTTTTTAATTTCTTACATAGGGGGTGGCCGCGCCTCGTCGTAGTTGTTCGTCGGAAGGTCTATATATAGTAATCGTATGTAGAAACTTCGCTAGCGTCAGTTAGTTTGTATGGAGATTTTCGGTGTTTGTACTGCGGTCGTCGTCATCCGAACAGCGCCATTTAGTTTGCTTTGGTGTAACCTTTTCCACTCGAAATTATTGTAATCTTGTAATGTAGCGGCAGCTACATTATTATTGTAGATATATAAAAAAAAGATGGTGTTACTAGTAATATAGTAAATTGGCTGTATTCCGTGACGTCATCTGCGTGAATACAATATTTTTGTGCGGAACCCTAATTATTTATTTTAAAACTTAAGTCGTCTCTGTTATTACTTGTAACATCAGCTATCTGCCAGTGAAAACCCTATTGAAATCGGTCGATCTGTTTCGGAGATTTCAAACAGATAGACAGACAAAGATGTTTAACTTACGTTGTTTTTTATTTATATGTATATAGATATTGAGATACGCATACTAGTTCACTATAATTAATATAGTTAATTTTTTTTATTGTTTATAAAATAAGGATAAGAGATATTTGTCCCGATCTTATATGTTAGTATAAAATCTATCAGCTATGTCAACTTGTTCCCATTGATCGAGCAGCCTTGCGAGGCAGCCTCGGACATTTGCCGCGCAACGTTTTTTGTTTGGAGCACGTGCATTTTCCTTGAGTGAGGGACGTTCCAACAGAACAATGAATTTGCCCCCCGGGGCTGCCGCGCAACGCTACCTTTTCAGTCAGGACACGGCTATTCACAAATATTCAAAACTTCAAATATATATTTTACTTTAAACTCATATTTATAAATTTTGTTTCAGATTAATAGGCTGGGGTCAAATTCAAGGAGGTGAAACTATAGAACCTGGCAAAAATTAAATAATGTTTTATATATGTAACTTTTATACTCTATCTATCATATGTATATTTAAATAAAAGGTAATAATATTTATAGGTCTTTTTTTTTCTTATAATAAAAACTTCATCATTTGAGTAAATAATTTATTTGTTTAAATTCATGTACATGTGAGAGATTAGGCCATATATATAAAAGTATTGATATCATCGTCATCGCGTCGCATATACTTATGCTCGATAAGCCATTCCAGTTGTTCCTTTATCATCTTTTTTGATGGTAAAAACATGTTTTTGAGGATTTCCACAAGTTCACTCTGTAAAGAAAAAACCAATAAATTAGCATCTCAACAGAAAATAACATTTCCTTTTCTAAAGGAGCAAATGAACAGGTGCTTTATCTTACTATAAAAAAACTACTGACTCCCATAAACATTTGTAGTTTAAGAAAACTTGCAAATCTACTGCTATCCTTAAAGACAGGCATTTCCAAAGTGAGTTTCGTGATACCTAGGGGTTATGTAGAAAAGTAATCAGGGTTGTGCCAAAATTATTTATTATTAGCTATCAAATAAAAAGAAGTGCTTTTAGACCACACAACTGAAGTAAAACTTCTTTACTAGTCATATGTATGTACATATGACTCAGGCAGTTGGCTTAATTAGAGGTTCAATCAACAGCCTAGCCTCTTTACTAAACGGCACCGTTCAACTATCTTCCTGAACAATATTCAGCCATTTCATCAAACAGCTAGTCAAATGACTTTGATCGAGGAAGTTTCATTACTAGCCTATTCAAAGTTTTATGAAAAATAGTACAATGGAAGAGTGTAGTGACATTTAAAAAAAGTAACTCTTGGACTCCAGGAGTCCCCAACAGAAGTGAAAACTAATAGTCTGAGGTGCCAGTAATGATGAAGTCAGTCAAACCATAAATTCAATAGAAGTCAAATGACACAGAACCCCACCTCACCTAGTCCCTGATCCCCAAGTCGAGCGTGTGTAGTTTTATTTTAAAGATACCACTGTTACAAAAGTTATTTTGAAATAGCATAAAATGTGTGATGAGAAGGATACAGACTTTTTGCAGCCTACATTTATACAAAATAAACTCAGATTGGATGCTACCCTAGATATATATATATATAGCATACAATTGTCAGTTTTATATTTCTATAAAATAACAGGTATTTAGTTGGTGTTCAGTTATCTTTAAAGTTTAGGGATCCTTTTTAGAAATGCTCAGAAGTTGACCAAATATCGAAGCTGAAAACAGTTTCCAATTCAAATGGCATTTTTATAATATATTAATAAGAGAAATTGTTTACAATTCTGCTACAAGCATTTTTTACAGCTATAAAAATAATTTACCAAGAAAATGAATATAAAAAAAGTTACATACATTTATAATATAAACAGCTGATATATTTTCTTAAATATAAAAGTAAATACCTGGAGGGCAGTATTTGTGATACGCTTTCGCATTTTTAATATCTTTATAATAGCTTCCTGAGTTCGTAGAATTCTTAGCTGCACTATGGAATGATTATCTTCTAGTTGAGAGCGTTCTGTACTGAGTTGTAGCCTTCCAATTAAGTTTATTTTCCCCCTTCTCTGTGGTTTTCCATTTTTAACAAGTGCAAATTCTTGATTTACCCAAAAAGTTGTGTTTTCAGAGAAATCTTTTGGGTTTTGCACTAGAGGTTCATAGCATAAAAGCTGTCTTTTTAGTTTAGGAAAAGCTACCAATGACCACAGAGTTCTTCGTAATTCTGGATCTGGGAGCTCTGTGGCAAGTCTTAAGTTCTCATAAGTTACTTTATCCATAGGTCTTTGATTCCATGCAAACAATACAGCCATTTGGAAGGTTGTTACATCTAAATCAAATCTACCTACAGAATTTGCAAATGTAATTGTACCATTACTCATATGATGGTACCATTGAAGTTTCCTGCCAGAATGTTTCTTTTTATAAAATTCTTCTACTTCTGGAATGTAGTCTTCTAATTCTAAAGGTAGACTAACCGTTACTCTTTCAGATCCCCTTGCCCACGCACCAGCATTTAATATTTTAATATTAATGGCATCATGCCTTGTTGTTTCACCTCTAAATTGTGTATTAAGATCTTCACTGACTTTGATGTCTTGAAACATTCTTGCCAGTTTGTTCACATAATCGGCAGGCATACCAACCTCTCTCAACCACTCAACCATATCTTCCTCTTTTTCAGAATCAGCACTAGAATCCAATATTAACCTTCTAGTGAGATGTGCTTTATGATACCTCATGAATACATCTTTGTTCTCAATGTATTTCAGAACTAATAATACATCTTTTAACCTAAATTCTATCTGTTCACTCGTTAATCTTTTGCTTAGTGGAGTCTTTCTTAATAACATATCACAATAGTTAGCAAGAAGTTCAGGGCATTTACTTTCTGGTGCAGTACCCTTGCTTCCACGGATAAGAGCAGAAGCTGGTAGTTCCAGTTTAAAAACAGTAGTGTCATTAACAACACACTTGTAAGCCTTATCCCGAGCTGTCAAAAACCTAGGATCATCCATGAAGGCATCCTTAACTAAAGTACTAAATCTCTTAAACAGATCTAACAATCGTTCAACATACTTTTCAGAATCCGTAGTTATTATATCAGCTGAAGCAACCATGTCAGCTAGCCCTGCTGATACAATGTGAGCTTCTAGATCTCTCAAAATAGGTGTTACACCATCAGGAACTCTATCTAAAAGACGAAACATTAATTGAAGTTTCTCAGTTTCTCCAGCTTTTATTAAAGGAGCACTTTCAGCTAATAATGTTGGAAGATGCTCCCCAATGAGAACTTTTTCACAACACTGAGTGAGCGCAGCAACACTTCCACTACCAGGTTCTAAGTACCTATGAGCCCGAGCTTCTTCTTCCTTAAGACGCTGATCAGCATATTTCATATACGATTGCACACCATTCGACAATAAATGCTCATTAGCTTTCAGTTTATAAAACTCTTCTGTTGCTTGCATATAAGCAGCTTCAAAATTCTCTCTATATATTTGCAACTTATCAATAGAGTTTGAGCACAAGTTAACTGAAAATAAAAGGGATATTTAAAATATTAGCAAAAATATTTAATATTGAGGAATTATACCTAAAGAGTGATCCATAAATCACGCAAATTTTACAATATTTTAACTCCTCTCATTGTTCTTGTCCCATACTCAAAACCCCCTCCTCCTTGGTGTGACTTCACATAATCAAATGTACAGCAATTTCTTTTAATTATTTTAAGTAGGGAGATAATGATACTGCGTCATTATTTTGCCGTCAGCCTTTTTAAATTTTAAAACTTAAGGGGGGCACTAAAACTCTGTGTTAAATTTAAATGTTAATAAAAGCAGTGCTGCATGAAATTTCATGCAACGTTACTGCACTGTTTTGGTTTTAAGCAGAAAAGGCGTCGTTTATGTAGTGATTAATGATAACATTACTGCATAGTTAGAAAAAAAATAAATTTACTGTATATCGAGACTGATGGAACTGGTTTTCAAACCGTTTAAGTTCGAGATTAATGAGTGAACCAATAACTCATACAATAAACTTATACATAATATTGTTATCTTTCATATCATGTTTCGTGAAATGTTCCAAGGATTACTTACTAGCGAAAAAACTATTGAAGTATAAGACAGTCCTTACTTCCTTATTGAAAATAACTTGTCAAAGCAAATAAATAAATTGAATTCCTTTCAAGAATAAAACGGCAAAGGGTTGGCTTTGGCCATTTTGTTGCGTCAATGCTTATTTGAATAATCGACCAAGTTGAAAGTAGACCATATCATAAAGTCATTAAAAGATAAGAATTTAATTTCGTCTTTATACAAAATTCGACTAAGTGTAACCACCACAATTAACTTCCCAAACAAATGTATGACAAAAATATTTTCTTTTGTCATACATTTGCTTGCCTGACGGCCGAGGATCGCTTCTCTCCAATGCAGTTTTGACAGAGCGCTTCCTGCCTACGACTTTCCACCCGTGCTCTCACGGCAAGTGATGGTATTGTTGTCGCGTTTCGTTCGGCTTGTGACACTTCCCGGTGGCCTAAACTCGTCATTAAAGGCCAGTAACACATCGGCTTGCCTGCTGGTCGTGCAGATGTCCATGGACGTCAGTAGGCACATAACTGCCTGCTCATTTGCCCCTTGTAACAAAAAAAAATTAAGTTAAGCAAAAAATTCCATTTTTGAAAAAGTCCTTTTTATATTTTATCTTTTGTAGAGATCATTAGAATAAGTTTATTCTATTTACCTAACTACTTCAAGACAATGTCCATGTAACTTTTAGTCAAAGTCCAAATATAAAAATTTCTTTGTATTGAATAATGGCTCTTTTGTGAGCAATTATGAAAGTCAATGTTTTAAGTGTATTCTTTTAAAGTCCTAGATTACATTATATTATCTTATATGTAATTTCTTTTATTAGGACTCCAATTGAAGAACATACAAAGCACAAAAAAATATTAAACAAAAACAGCTTATTGTGTTCCCTCCACTTACAGGAGAACATAACATGCATTATTTAAGAACGTTCGGGCAGGACATCGTCTGCCGGGTCCGCTAGTATTAATGTGTAAAATCGAAAGGTCGCCTATAACGAAATCTTGAAAACAGCGCGGGACGCATAAAGACGAATCTTCACGGAAAAGTGATTTATAGTTAGTTAACATCGGCCAAGTGCGGAGTATTAAACCAGAACATAATTAAATAGATAGGCTCCCGCAAGTTTAAATCTATGCGCAAGAATTCGCAGGAAATAGCCAGTGATGATACATTAACTTGAACTGAATAACGTTTACTTAACCATAGCTATAATACAATGAAATTTGAATTCACAACGCATTCTTAATTTTTTCCGTCTCCTTATCGCTGCTGATATAAAGGTGGGCTGATAAGAAACTGCAAACAATAAATAAAGATAACAATCTACATAATCTCAATGTTTTAAGAGTAGATTTGGGACTATACTATAGTAAGCGATTGGGATGTCTTGTGGAAAAATTACCTACCTATGATAATGACAATAATAAAAATTTATTAATATATTATTAAAAAACAAACAAGTAATAAAATACATGAGAAACTAAACTACTCTGCTTTAATCCGCGAATGAATACGAGGGAAAATCGGTGTAATGCTGCAACCCGATAAAAAAAATGTTAAGTCACTGAGTTAAAGCGTAAATCTATAGGCGGGATAGTTTTTCAGTAATGCGTACCACAAAACTGCTCAGGTTATGGAATACTGTTACATAATTTGGATGCAAAATGTTCATCGTTAAAAATTTTACATATTTTGTCTTAATTGTCCAAGAAATACTAGACTAAACAACTAATAGTAGTTGTCATAGGATGGACGGGGTTTAGTAATATAGTATAGTGATAAATATAATACGTTGACATCCTATTATATAAATTTTCCCTATGTATAACTTGACATTATTATAGGTAATATTGATTATTTGACATTACTTGTAAAACTGTCATTTTTGTGCACTCCACATTAGAATAACTTTGACATTTGAAAGTAGAAATTTTTTTCCTACTAATTAAACTCAATTTATTATTATCTTATTTTCTTGACACCTTCCATTTAAAATTATATTATAATAAAAAAGTTTCGGTATAAAATTTATGTATTAAAATTGCGACGCCCTAACGGGGCTTCATGTACAATGTATATATTATCAACATGTGCAATTGAATAAATGAATATGAATATAACTATTACAAAAAATGGTTTCAGAAAACATATCTCTCAGTATCGCTAACACAATTATAAATTAAATCTTCCTTAATCGATTCGAGACCCACAAAACAAGGCGGACCCTGGTACTACTACACCGGGATAACGCTAGGGCGAAGAAGAATTTGCATTTTGCTCCTAAAAAGTAAGTTTTTAGGCTTCTGTAGTATTAGGTAAAGGTAAGCAATTCGATATCCGATAATTAAGCTTTGTTTATTACTATTATATATAGACACGTATAAATTCAAATTATCTATTCACTCTATTTCTTTACATTCATCAACATCATACTTCCTAGGCGTATTAGGCCACAGCGACTAAAACTGGATAGGCATATTTAGATAGGGTGTTGTTTTTCTACCCTTAGATGTGCTCTCTGGTGACTTGCGTAACCAATCTTGTGAGTAAAAGTTTTTGATTTCTTTACATTACTCAAATTACGAGTATTATTGTTAATTAACAAGCTAAATAGAATTAAAAAAATATGTGACAATAAATAAGGAATAATAACAGCAAATGGATAATATTAAATTATCTGATTCGAATTGATATTTTCTAGCTAAATTGACATTATTTATTTTTATTTTAATATCCTGACATACTATATGTATATTACAGCAATTTATAAAAACTCTTCCATGTACCACCTCGAGTCTGGGTGTATTATCCATATGTATGTATTTATATATTTCTAAAAAAATATATTTGTGTATAACAGGCAGCTGTTACCTATAACACAGGCATTAAGTTGGCTACCTTAGGAACAGACGTCCGTATGTCATATAGTCCTGTATATATATTTATTTATTTTTTTCTTAATTAATAGTTATTTTTTAATATTTTCAGGGTGCACGTTAGCGGTGGAGTTGCACAACGGCACGTTCATAGTGTCACTCGAAGACGGTTGGATTATGTTTCAAGTGGAAAAGCACGAGGTATTGCAATTTTTGATTTGTTTGACCTTAAAATGCAATTAATAATTGATTGTATGACAATAGAGCAAAGTGGTATTTTTTAGACGTCAGCGCAACTTTGAGTCACGAGCCAAGCGAAGGATTCTAGAATAGAATCCTGAGCTTAGCGAGGGATTCTAACGTAGAACTGAGCTTAGCTAGATCTTGAGCCTTTAAAAAGATTTTGCTCTCGAGCCATAATATCTACTTTGCGTCCCCTCACCATGAGAAAATAAATAAAAGGTAGAAGGTTGTTTCGTTTTGGCCAATTCTTGGAAATAGGCCAAAAACACATTTTCCGAAAACACTGTCCTAAGGTAGACAACTTAATGCCTGTGTTATAGGTAACTGACGCCTGTTAAACACCAACTTTTTTTTTTGTAGAAGTATATTATATAAATAATAAATCCAGACTCGAGCCGGGAATCAAATCCGCGACCCCCGGAGCGGAAGCCAGCGCCACTGCCCTCTGCGTCAACGGGCCGGTCAAAAAATTATACATAATCATGATAAAAAATAACTTTCACAAGTGTTTGCAAAAGACCTAAGTGAATAAACGAATTCTGAATTTAGTTAAAATCTATTACAATAAAGTTTTGTTGTAAATTTTCAATAGAAGATACTAAATTTCTTAAAATATTAATTTCGTTTAATTATCTCGCGTCTTCAGCGAGTCATTTTACCAAACAAATCAATTAACAGCTTGTTTTAATTTAACAATGCAAGCTGAAGAAGTTGGTTGTTTGTTTGCTTGAACGCACTAACCTCAGGAACTACTGGTTCAATTTGAAAAATTCTTTCAGTGTTAGATAGGCCATTTATTGAGGAAAGCTATAGGCTATATTTTTTTTTATGTTACAAGGGGGGCAGACGAGCAGGCAGCAGGCACCGAAGTGCCTACCGACGCCCATGGACATCTGCACGACCAGAAGTGAAATATTGCCAAATTGTCTTAGAAGAAAATATTTTTATCTTCAATGACAAGACAATGTTAAGTCTGAAAATTACGTCTTGAAATTGAAAGAAAAATTGTTAATATTTTGGCTATATTTGTAAGCAACTTGAATAAAACTGCTTATTAAATAGAGAATTCTAAATGTCAAGAATTCTAGTAAAAAGTTAATTATAGGTTGCTCTTCTACATGAGCATTTTAGACTTAAGTAGGAAACAGTTAAGATACTTGGTGGCAGTTTTTACGGGTCACCACCTAACGAGGACGACTCTGTTTCGAATGGCATTAAGGATCATTGCAGTTTGCAAGGTCTGCTATGAAGAAATAGTAATGATGGGGCACTTATTGTGCTAGTACGATGTGTTCGCCTGAATAAGAATTAATCTCTTCGATGTGGCGTATCCAAGGTCGGAAGACTACTTCCTTCAGGTTCATAGAACTAATAGTCTGGATTTTTTAAGCCCTGTAGCTGCGGTTCTTACGTACGGTACTTAGTTACGATGAGACACCTAGTGAGTGAACATTTCGAACCGTTAGAATTCGAAGATTCAAATGTATGAAATGTTCGTGCTAGGGCCTCTGATGGGTTGAAGTCACTGTAATGATTTGTTGAACTAGTTCTAGTACCAGACGTTTTATGGTTCTCTCTGTTTAGAAATTTATATAAAACCAGCTGTTTACCGCAGCTTCGTAGGTGTAAAATTCAGACTACCATGGACTATCGAAGAATCCGTTCTTAGTGGATGTCTAGTATCGATAAACTACTTCCTTGACAAATTTCATCATTGTACTTCCTATGGATTTTATAGATGAGCTTCTCCTTTTATAGATTGATTTATATGTAGTACATTACTGCAGCCGGCAAGAAAGGCATGATTGACGAACGTGTGAATGAGAGGCGAAGCGAAGCCGAGGCACACATACGTAAGTCCATCAATGCCTAGTTGCGGCCAAGGCTTGTATAGTATTTTCCTCAAAAAATACGCGAAAATTAAACTAAGTAGTACAATTCAGAACTTTTATTTGAAAAAGTTGAAGAATAACTAATAACAATAGTTTTTTCCGCGCCAAAGTATTTTTTTTCACTAAACAGCTTTCTATGTGCAAGCCACTTCGAAATTTAAATTAAACCTTACATAAGTTACCTCTTTGGTCGCTATGTTGCGGAGTAAAAGATTGTTCCATTTTCAAATTACACGACAAATATGATTTTACATTTTAAGGTATAAAATGGCATACTACATTATATTGATCTATCTCGTAAAGTTTAGCCAGCACACAAAAATACGTTTTTCACGACATTACGATACAAATCATTGAAATTCTCACCTTTTATCTACTGTAATATAAATACATTATACATATAAACCTTCTCCTTGAATCAATCATTTTATTGATGGAAGTCGCATTAAAATTAAACTTTGTTTTATACTATGTAAGTAGAATACTGATACACCAATAGAATAATGAAACACCTATGTAAAAGTAGCGGTTTAAAATCATTGTCAGAAGTGGGAGATCTACTTGTAACAAACTGCGGATATACACTTTTTTGGTCGCTTTTTTATACACTTCGTCTTCTTAGTTGTTACCTCTTAAAGTCACGTTTATAAATATTATACGCTTACAATTTATTTTATAGGAAAAAAATGGAAATTCATGCAATCGTAAAACCGAAATAAATTTGATGAAAATTAAATAGTTTTTTTAAGTAGCAATTATTTATCAGGTTTTAATAATTAATATCGTTTAAAGTGTGACCGCACCTCATTCTCGATTACGCTGCGGTTTCTAATTACGCGGCGGCTTGTCACATTATTAGCGGGCGTTTGGTGCCCAGCGTAATGCTGCAGAATTTATTCTGCAGCGCTGATTTTCAGGGGCGGCCAATTCCTTGTTGAAGTCACGAACCAAATCACGCACACAATTAAAAATGAAATACATTAAAAAAGAAAACCAAAAAATATAAGAGTATCAATATCATAAACAATTACCTTGACTGTACTCCAATTGAAAAAGGATAAGTTGGAAGGTTGCGATGTTCTAACCTACTTGGTTATTTTTTTATTTAGTAGATTTAAGCAAAGTAATTTACCTGCTACACATATTAATTCGATAATAGAACAAGACACGGTAATTTCGTCACAATGAGGCAGTATTGTGTGCGCGTCTTTGTCTAACTAACAGGTTTCACGCATTAATCGGATTTCTCCTTGTACATCATGGGCTTCCGCCCGCCGGCGAGCATCCGCAGTCTCCCCTCTACACGCGCACAAATCACAATCGAGTTGTAATAATTAGATTTCCTGCTATCTCCTGCCGACGAGCCCTTGTCGAAATTCTAAAGGTGTACGCGACAGAATCGGAATTTCTAAACCTCCGCTAAAATCTGTGACAATTAGGAAAATACTGTTTACTTTGCATAAAACTTTCGAAAACTCGATATCTCAACTAGATTTAAACCTCGACTTTATTGTGAATGTAGGAACTGACGGCACCATCATTTGATAACTACCCTCATTATTACATTAAATTAATGTGACAGCTGTATAAAGTCACCACGCGATCGAGAAATAGGTTTAGTCGTTCGTTGGGAGTACTGGTGCATACGACGTGATTGATATAGTATCATGAGTGTGGTCTATTAATTGCGTCATCGTTGTTGTCATTATGTATTGTATAGTGTTCACTTCACTAAGTGAACACTACGTTTCACTAAACGATGGCCTTTATTATTCTCCTTTCCCGATTATTCTCCTTGCCCGATTATTCTACGCCCACATTCTCAAAGCCTTTAATAACCGTCAACAAAAATAAATCGATAATCACAATTATCACGACATTGGTCCTTTATTAGAGTTCCGTAGTACTACCAGGAACCCTTATAATTACGCTGCGTTCGTCCGTCCGTCCGTCTGTCTGTAAAGCAATCCCCCTCCCTAGCATTTTCAAACTATTAGACGTAGACACTTGAAATTTGAATTTCCATGTTGATAGAACAAGCTAAACACTCATTAGGAAAATTAGTCTGAATAAAATCGGACAATAACTTTTGAAGTTATTTAAAAAATACGTTTATAGTGTATCTGATACGGGACCTTTCTATATAAGCGTGTCTTGACACGCTTTTAGCCATTTATAAAAGTAGTGTCAGAATTTACCAGTAAATAAAAACAATCGATATCATAATGATATGAAAATAATTATGATAAGTCATATTAGGGATCTACTAGAAGATAGTATACACATTTTTAGAGTTCCGTAGTCCTACAAAGAACCCTAATACTTTCG
>JANCMC010015091.1:399895-420526 GCA_024363005.1 Charaxes varanes
CTCGTAGCCATTTTATGCAAACAGACGACAACGCGTGTGCAAGCCTTCTAGTAGAACAGTTGTCTAGGGGCGTCCTTGTTGTGTAAGAAAATCGACATGACAGTCCCCCTTACTTTAAAGTTGGTTGAATATATGCAAACGAATGTCTAGTCCACAGAGCATCACACTAGATTTGTTCCCGGCAAATCTGCACAGAGTGCTGGAATTGACTTTATTTGTAAAAGAGAATGCAAAATATCGACGCAATCAATTCTATCTTTTATTTGCATCGTTGTAGAACTGTGAAATGTTTTGATTTCAGATAGCACTCAGGCGTAAAAATACGAGAAAGTTTTATCTTGTACGCTTTACATTCTGGCACACTGTTTGCTAGTAATATATAGCCTTTATTGTACCGAGACATAACCTTTTATTGGACCGAGTGCAAAGTGAATTATCAATTCACGAGTGTTATGTTGGTAGTGTTGCCTCCGGGAACTCTCACAAACCTAACCAAACGCGACAACAACACCATCACTTGACGTGACAGCATTGATGCCAGTTCACGCCGATCTGATGTAAGAAAGGGGTACTGGAGTACGGATATCCGAACGCGTCTATCCAATTCGGCTGCAGATCAAAAGGGCTGCAAGCGCTACATCTAATTAAATACTTCTTATTAATATCGTAAAAGAAATATACTCGTAAATACAAATATGACATTATTTGTGTACAATCTTTCGCAACACAATTGCAACTTCGCGCGAAAGCTTATTGTAATTTCGCTGCGGTAAATGCAATTTCATTTTCAACTCGGAACTCTCCGACTGCAGTTTGCCTCAGCGATTTTCTTGAATGTAACGCAATATGGTTTTTAACTACTGTCATCTAGGAGGAACCTTGCCTTTACCTTTCTTTTCTATTTTTTTAGTAATATTACAAATCTATAATGTATACTAATATATAAAGCTGAAGAGTTTGTTTGTTTCTTTGCTTGAACGCGCTCATCTCAGGAAAGACTGGTCCGATTTTAAAAGTTATTTAAGTGTTAGATAGTTCATTTATCAAGGAAGGCTATAGGCCATATTTCATTACGCTTAAATGGAATCTATTTTTTCACCTAATTTTTATTTTAACATAACAAATATAAAAGATGTAACAGAGAAGTTTGTGAACAAAGAATAACTTATCTCTTAAAAGAGATTTCGTCCAGAATCCTAATTTTACGCGGACAAAGTTGCGGGCACACCTAGTATTACATTTATTGGACTTAAAATATTTTAACTCTATAAGTACATTCAAGCTTTTTAAGATACATCCAATACTGCTTCAATTATTAACACTCTTAGTCATGTCTTCAGTTGACGCTATGTCCCAACCATCCTTAATTTCTTGTTCCTTGGTGCAATCAATGGTTAAGTTGGCAATTGTTAACAACTGATTAGATCTATGGCGCAACTAAGCATTCAGTTCCCAAGCCGTTAGTTACACATATAAAGTTGTAGCGGCTGCTAAATAACAAGATGGCAATGATGTCAAGTGGAAAAAAAGGTTACGCCAAAGCAAACTAGATGGCGCTGTACGGATTACGACGACCACAGTACTTGAACTAACTCACGCAAGCGAAGTTTCTACTTACGATCACTATATATAGACCTTCCGACGAACGACTGTCGGCGAGGCGCGGCCGCCCCGGGCGTCTCCAACTAGCCCGGACACGAAGATCTTCCTTTGCGGTGGTTGAGCATATTGCCCTTCGCTCCCACCCTTCATTCCTCGCCGAAAGCCATCCACCTTGGTGTGCCTTACCCACAAAGTGTTGCGAACGGTTATTAAAATGGTCGCATCTACTTCTACTAGAACTTCTATAGAATAATAGTTAGAAGTGGAATATATTTAGCACAACTTTTAAGATTAGTGGGGAATAGGTTTTTTCTTCTTTTTTTTTATATATCAAGGGACAAACGAGCAGGCGTTGCTCTTAAGTGACTACCGACGCCCATGGACAACTGCAACACCAGGTACGGGAATATTATCGAAAGTACTCTCGATATTCTTGAAAAAAAAAACTATTTCGTTTGTAGTTACAAAGAATAAATAACTAATATTGAATAACAGAAATGAACATTTCATTTATTTGCGTTCAAATATTTGGCAACAAAATTGCAACTTCACACGAAAACTTATTGTAATATCGATGTTGTAAGAGCAATTCAATTTTCAAGTTGCAACTTTCTGACTGCAGCTTACTTCAGCAATTTTGTTGAATGAAACTCAATATACTTTTTAACTGCCCGAATGTAGTAGGAAACGATGTCTTTCTAGGTATTTGCAACTTAAAATTTCCTTTTTGCAAGAAAGTAAAGAAAAGTTTTCCTTATTCCTTTTCAGCAATGAAATCTTCGAGGCTCAGAGGCTAAAGTGCCAAATGTAGCATCATATTATTATATACAAGCTGTACCCCACGACTTCGTCCGTGTTTGACACTCTTATCACTTACGAGTTTTTAAAATAGTTTTGGATGAGGATTAATATTATGTTTATAAAAGACCTTCAAAAATAATGTATTATTTTAGAACAAATTTGATTAGTATAAAAAAGGTTATACTGAGCCAACCTTAAAAGATAGACATATGCTGTCTTTTATTTAAAACTTTTAAAGGGGAACAATTTTGTCATGCAAGCAATTATAAATCATACAAAAATCATACCATATCCATTCTTCAACGCACACCGCAACGAATGAACGATAACGACGTCACGCCGTACGTGAGTACGCCACTCACTCCCCACTTCCGAAAGCGTTTTATTCGCTGACGCAGACTGTGACGGAATAAGAAAACGCTTGACGTTTTCCATACGCTTATGAGTACGATACCGCATGCCGCACAACGCAACGTTGTGCGTTAAGGTTAAGAGACAAAGCCTTAACACATGCCCAACTTCATTTAGATATTAAAGTTATTATGCTTTGAGGTATACACGATGTAAGTAACTTTATCACAAAGATTATTTCTAAAATTGTAACAGACACACATAAAATTGACGTACACAATTTATATAATACGAAAAAAATTATAGAACACAATCTGTTGCCAATATCCAGTTGTCTCGAAGTTATTTGCTATACGATGACGTCACGTATCAAGACCAGGCCGATACGATCACAATTAAATTACCAATAGACCCCCCAGGTAATAGTACCAAATGTAATATATATTTTATCACAATATAGGCATATACTGAAATCCCCCCCCCCCCCTCACCCCAAACTCTAATTTCCCACTCACAAAAAAACCCTCAAGCTTAACCTAACAACCGACTCAAAAGTCAGCCACTGATTAAGCTACGACCTCCTTCTCCATTTATTGTTAATATTCTCGTTAATTATAACAGCTATGTACATAGTAACCTAGACCGCAAATAACTTGATTCTACAATTGTATACGTGACTAAGAAGAGGTATAAAATCATTGAAGATGTTTTAATAAGCATATTAAAGGTTTGTTTAGAGCATTTAACGGAACCAGAATTATACGAATAGTGACCTAGTTACAGTGTTCTGTGTTAAAATTGGTTCTTAATTATTTGGCCAGCCATATTAAGGTGCAATAATATCTTTACTTTAACGTACAAAGTTTATCATAAATTAAAAAATGGAAAGTTTTGCGATACCGAGAGTGATAGAAAAAAACTCTAAATACGTATTTTTGTGTGAGGTGATAAGAAAACTTGAACTTCAATTTAAATAATAAGAAGAAAACTATATTCATAATAAATAAACTAGAGACATAAATTGAAAAAAAAAAACATATAAATAAATAATTTATATGTAATATATATGTATTTCGTATATTTACTTGGGGACCTGACAGACGCTGTCCTCCCCGAACGTAAAAATCGATCAATAGACAAGCCACATACATAAGCCGTCTAATATTTTGTTGCAATTTCCTTAATCCCGCCCATTCTTTGGGCCGAAATATCACTATTAAAATTTATGTTATCATACCAATGGGCTGTTTACAATACAAAAACTTTAATTATTTTTATAAAGAACTACACTTCGAATTCCACATCTGGCCCTATCGAAAAATTCGTTGTTAGAGCATGCTTACTAACTGTAAATTATCTTAGTCAAATTTCATCTTTGTTGGTCCCGCGGTTTTCGAGATTTTGTGATAAGTGACGTTCACTTTTTTGATGAATATATGTGTAACAAACGATCGCCATAGATTTCAACTTTTTTAGACCATGTCTATACATGTTTATCTACGCTTTTTGTAAGAGTGGGCGCAAAGATTTAACCTACCTTATGGAATTCAGTTGACACTTGGGATAAAGAGTCTTTAATTTAAAAGTTATGGAAAGTTTATACTTACAAAAATTATTATTTACTTAAATATACCTCGCCATTAGATCAAGTTCAACTATTTGGACGTAATAGAAAATTAATATCTAACGCTATTATAATTAATTTGTGTGATATATTTTTAACATTCCGGAAAATAAATCGAGGGCTAAATCAGATTACAAAATGTATCGGTTTTTTTACATATCAATTATTAAATTGAAGATACAGACTTACTTTATTCCACACATATCTTATATATAAAATTATTGTGTCACAATGTTAGTTACCGCACTCCTCCGAAACGGCTTGACCGATTTTTATGAAATTTTATATGCTTATTCAGGTCTGAGAATCGGTCACTACTTATTTTACACACTCTTAAGTGATAAGGGGGGCCCACGCAGACGAAATCGTGGGGTAAACCTATTTATATGTCAAAGAGAACGAAAAACGGAATGTCTTATATATATACATATACATAAATCGTTGTTCGTTAGTCTAGCTAAAACTTGAAAACCACAGGATAGTTTTAAATCCTGTTTGTTTTGTTTCAATCCCCTTATTTCACAGAAGGTTTAACAGAAAAGAAATAAAGAAAAAGTCTAAGGATTATTTAAAAATACTAAAAAATGAAAATTAAGCCACAACTTCATAAAACTTCAAAAAGATGACGTTTGTACCTTTCTTTTGACTGACGTTTTTTTTTAATTATCCAATACTGTCCCTCTGCTAGGCAAAGGCCTCCCTCTTCTCCAACCACACCTTCCTTTCCTGAACCATTTGAATCCATTTCTTTCCCGTAAAGGCGTCTACTTTCAACCGCACTTATATATATGCTTTATATGTTAATACAAAGATATTTTGAACTTTTTAATTGTAGTAAACACTTATATACATAATACACTGAAACTAGAAGCGGGTACCCAACCCGTTACCCCCAAGCAGAAGCCAGGGACATTGCCGACTGCGCCAATTGGATTAAAACATCTAATCAATTTTAAACATTGAGTTATCCAATATAGCGAGAGATTTATATTATTATACATTTTAATGCAAAAAAATTAATGATATTTACCAGGGTTTATTGCACTTGGTTATTAAAATTAATGTATGATGATTAAAAAATAAATTATTATATATATCTTTGTATATAAAAACGAAAGGTCATCTAACACGAAATCTCGAATCTTTCGGGACGTACAATGTTGAAATTAGGCAGGGAAATAGTATATAGGTAGTAGACATCTGCTAAGACAGGATTTTTGGATACGATCAGATCAAGGATTTAACGCGAACGAAGTTGCGGAAACCAGCTAGTATACGTGAAGCAAAAACTTTCGGTACCATTTTAGGAAAATTGCGCATACGAACGAGTATGTGCTAGAATTATAGTTTGTATACAGGAGGGAGTGTATGCACACTCCCTTACAATCCATATACATTTTAGCGCCTGACGCCTCATGGCGTCTTGTATGACGTAACGTCTTACCAAATAAACAGCTGTACTTGAGTGTAAATATAGCGTACGTTAGCAACGACCATTTGTTTGACAAGAGGTGACGTCGTGCGCTCTGATTGCTGTTCGGTGTCACGTTATTTGTGTCTTTCATTGAATTGATTTATATTTACGAAATACCTATTAAACAATCTGACAAATTTTATTAATTCCAGTTTGTTATTGTAATATTTAAACCTCTGTCGACTATCCACAACAATAATTTATTAGGATTTCTTTTAGAGAAAACTACCCTATTTTAGATGAAAAACCATTTTTTGTTAAATATATTAGAACAATTGTATCATCAGTGGTTTCTAAGTTTTCGTAATAGTTATAATGCAATTTAATATTAATATGGAAGCATGTAAATTCGTTTCTAATTCAGCATTAGCGTACGGATTTACGTGATAAATTTTTTTACCATCTTAATCGAAGCGGGTAGGTGCGAAAAAATGTATTAATACCAGGCATGTAACATACGACACATGCAAGCATTAATTCGAATATTAATCCAAATTTTAATACTTTATTCTTCATGCCTGTAAAAAAAAATCCCGAAGGTCAAGAAAATAATGGACGATTAAAGGGTGAGGGATGTAAGGATGTTGTTTGGGGCTGTAATTGATTTTGCTATCTTTAAAATGTTCCCATGATCTTATTTTCTAATTACCTTTACAATTAAAGAGGCGTAATTAAAATCTTGTGAAGTTTTCTTGGCTAAGGTAGTTCATAAATAAATAAATAACATTTTTGATAGAATAAAAATGGCCAAGAGCTTGTCAAGAGACGGTTATATAGAAGGGTTCCGTATTTGATACGCTATAAACGTATTTGTTAAATAACTTCAAAACTTGTAGTCCGATTTCGTTCAAAATAATTTTCCTAATGAGTTTTTAGCATGTACTATAAACATGGAAAATTTCAAGTCTCTACGTCTAATAGCTTGGAAATGCTAGGTAGGGTGGACTACCTTACGGGCAGACAGACGGATAGAAAGAAATTATAAAGGTTCTGTGTAGTATACGGAACTCTAAAAACCAACTCCTTAATCTGACCCTATCGAAAAGTCCTTTCTAGGCGGATATCTACTAACTATAAACTACCTTCCTGCCAAATTTCAACATTGTACTTCCCGCGGTTTTCGAAATTTCGTGTTAGATGACATTTCGCTTATTATTTATTATATATTAGAAAACTTTAAATGTTTTCTGTTTGATATGCGAAGTATACTTTAATGAAATGATACTTGTAATATCGCAATCTGTTGGGGCGTACGTATAAGGTACAGGTAGAACCCTTTTTGCACAATTCACGGTAACGGGCAATGGGTGTACATTCAGTGATTGTCGCCACGCTTGTCCGACGACAGACAAACATGTCCAATTTCACGATCGGTTTGCTGTTGAAAACATGCAATTAATTTTGTCCCCCCAACAATGCTGGCAGATGAAATATTGTGGTGGTCACAAAGGGTATCTTAACTTGGCGTAAAATAGCCGATTTAGCGACAGAAGCTCAGCTTCTATTTCGCATTTATTCATCAAGAGCCACGAAATTAGGAACAATGTGGGCCGTTTAAATTTTTGATCATTATTGGCGGCAACATTGATGACGTCAAATTAGAAAAATGGTCATAAATGAAAGGATGATGAGAGAAAGAAAGGGTTTTAGTGAAGGCCTATCAATCTTAGAAAAAAACACTTTTTAGAATTTCTAGGAGATGAAAGCCAACTTGTCTTTGAATTCTGTGGCCATGAGACCATCTGTAGCCATTCTAATATATAAAACTCAAGTAGCCCCTTTTGACGCTCAGCGTAGTAACAACTTTATAGAGGTAATTAACTTTAGTAATCGAGACAAACACGCCGCAAAGAAAGGTCTATATATGCAAATAACTATATAATATACCGTTAGAGATTTTTTGAACCATCCTGTTTATATAATTAAAGTTTTGTAAATTGCAAAGATTAATATCTCGGAGGAGACAATTGAATATAATGTCGATGATGTATTTAATAATAATGTTCATATAGAATTTATTAATAAAATAATAAATTATTTATTTATTATGTTATGATCATCTTTAAAAAAAAAGAAAGAACTTTTTAAGATATGCATAAAATTCTAGTTACCATTCCAGTTAAAAATTCATTCGAACCTCCCACCGTGCGTTGAGTTATCGAGCCTTTACGTAAACGATGCTGCGTTTATAAATTATCCGGATACTTACAAATTTAGCTGGATAATATCCTTTCCATGTTCGTATTGAAATAAAAACATGGTTAACACAATCTATTTATTTAAACATATCTTAGAGAGCAATAACACAACATATATAGAGATCGGTGCTAAATAATTAATGACCCTTATACTTAGAATCACCATAAAATTATCATATAAATTCGCAGTAGTGCAAGTTTGTACCTTCTAGAGGTGTGGGGTACGTTGCATGGGGAGGATATACGCATATCAAAAAGAGTTTTGAGGTAGGTATTATGTTATAAAATAATTATAAATTTTAACAAAAAATACTTCAAATTGTCAGAACTGGACCAAATTGCAATGCGACCACGCGGGAAGCACCAGCTTTCAAATAAAAGAAGAATCATCAAAATCGGTTCACCCTGTCGAAAGCTCTTGGGTAACAAACATGTAAAAAAAATACAGTTTAATTGAAAACGTCCTACCTTTTTTAAAGTTGGTTGATTATGGGATTAAATTTATATGTACAATTTAAACTTTCATCCCTTATATAAAATAATGTAGGTCTGGGTTTCACGGGCTTGTATTCTATAAATATATCTTGGATTAGCCAAAAATTTTTATGAACCATAAGCATTTTCCATGAAAATTGGGAAAGTCTTCCTGAAGAATAACCATGACATACAAAATTTTGTAATTCGCTTAGGCTCCGGGAATGCGAACGGAAAAAGAGTGAAAATAAAAAAAACTATTATTTTGTAATAGCGCATAGACACTTCAATTTTCTAAATATAAATACATAAAGATTAGGCAGGAATCAAACTTACAACTGAAAGGGGTTAAATGGTGTAATTCTTATAGGGGGTCAAATTAATCCAATTTCAATTGTTGGTGCTAAACTTCTATCCAAGGGTTTCTTTTTAACTATGGGAGTACGGAACCCTAAGAAACTACAAATTATGGCAATTAACGAGCACCGATCGGCAGCTAGCGAGCGCTGGGGCCCGATTGGAGCGCGCGCCGTCGAAGAAGCCACTTTGGAGGCACGGATTCGCAGCACCCGGGCGCTGTGGAACACAACGACCACCCAGAGAAGACCCGCCAGAGCCCCATCGCCCCCCACAGCGTCTAGGAAGATGAGGGCGCGACGACGTCAACCGAGAAGATTGACGCTGACACCACCCCCTCCTGCCTACTGTTTGGACGCACCAACTCAGTTGTTTTGTGATCCATCTTGTAAGGTATAAATAGAATGAAATTTTGGTAACTTTTTTTTATAATGCAAGGGCCAAACGGACAGGCAGAAGTCGGCATTTAGCGTGACAGCATTGCCTCCACATCACACCGATCTTATGTGAGAGAGGTACTGGTACCCGGACACGCCGGCACAATTCGGCTACCGACCAAAAGGTAAGGGGTCACGCCTGCAGTAAACGTGACACTACCATTAAATCTCGAGTTGCCCATAACGAGATATTTGTTCGTAATGTGGAGCCAAAGCGGTCTGTCTCGCCACTTCGAAGTAAAGATGGAATAATATTTTATTTCCAAAATATTCACTTGAATAAGATTCATGTAAGCAATCGATTTGAGATTTAGTTTCCACTTAAAATCTGAGTATTTAGCGTCTGTTTAACAATGCAATTTTTTTCACAGATTCAGTTTGATGCCCTTCGGCCACAACCGACGGATTATCAACGTGCAATGGGTCGCTTGTCGGCGAGCGTGCAAGCCGTGATGAGAGCAAACGCTTGTAGATGTCCTCCGTACCGCGGCACCAACGTCAGTCGATACGCGCCCACTGTCACGAGACCAATGCGGTACCCTGACCGACGCTATGGTGTCTGGTGGCCACGTGATAATGTTTCACCGCGACTAGAACAACGATTCACCATTCCTCAAATTCAAAATCTCTATAACCAAAAACAAGAAAAGTCAAACCTCAAAGTCGAAGCAGAAACCAAAGAGGAAGAACTAGAGAGCACATCTAACGATGAGCATCCGTTAAAGGAAGCTGAAACCGAACAAGAACTTGTAGACACAAGTACATCACAACAGACTGAAAAGGTTATTTCGGATGGCCCAATGCCATCCACCAGTGCTGCTTGTAATGATGGCCTTAGAAAAAAACGTCTCTACAGTACCGTTCTTAGTACGAATCCCCCACCTCCCATCAATCTAAACGCTGTCGGATGTCTTAGGCTCTCCCAAAAACTAGCGCCTGGCCTAATTAAATTAAATCCTAAAATCGTTCTATCTTCAAGAGTACGACCAAATGTTGATAACAAATTTGAAGAACTTGAAAAGGAAGCATTAGAACAATACAAAGCTTCAGATGAGAGTATAGACACGAAATTTCGTGAGCTCGAACAAGAGGCGGTTGACCAATACAGCACGAGTAATAGTAACACAAGCTGCAGCAGCGAAAACTCTGGTGTAAAGAAAAGTGCCAAACTTCCGCCGGAAAACGAGCCAAAGACCAAGGCGCATGCGACAAAATTTCATAAAGAAAAATCAGTAGGTAGCGTTGTTATATACTCGCAAAATTTCCCGGACCTAAACTCAAAAGGTAATACAAACAGTGCGACGAATTTAAAAAACTTCCACACCCCCCCGAGGGGGGAGAAAAAGGAACAGATTCATAGATCGAGTAAGAATGTAAGAAATATAAAGATTGAATCTCAGAGAGCGGCATCTGATACTGATTATGAAGCTCGAGAGTCCAATAACAAGGGGAACCATAAGGGCGCAATGCGATGGACTTTGCACGTGATGCCGCCAAAAAAAAGACATTTAACTTCATGTGTATCTGATTTCTCATCAGACGAAGAGATAGAGGAAACGAGTGTGTCCATCAAGGACGCAGGACCTTGTATAAAAAATCATGCAACGGGAAAGGTTAAGCTATCAGCACATGGGGGCGGTGATTTACATCCAATCTTGAGAAAAACATAGATAAGGGATGGAAGACCCTATAGTTTAAGGGATGGAAGTTCTCAAAATTTGAAAGCCGTTAAATCTTGAAAGCAACAGACTTTAAATTCACAACCCAAATATCAATTTCCGGACTTTGAAATTTTAAATTCATGAGTTAATTTTTGGATTGCTTATCTTCTAGACATCATGGACTGTTATTACAGAGGCAGCTTTGAGGCTTCCGAAAACCTAAACAGGGTTTGTGTTGACAAGTGCGGATGGCGTGTTGAATGTAAAATGAGTGAAGTTTTTGATACATAATATTGTGGAGGATTGTGAGTGAGATTCGACGTTGAGACAAACGAGTTACGAACCGTCGTGTCGTATAATGTTGAGTTGAGGCTGTTAGCAATGTGCTGTTTTACTAGTCATAAACTATTTGTATATATATTTTTGTATTTTTGAATTTATATTAAGAAAAATAATTTCAGTTTGAAAAATAACGTTGCAGAGCATAAAAAAAAATTCTTTAGGTGTTTAGTCAAAAGATAATAAAGATTTTTAGAGTTCTTAATTATCTATGATACAATATACCGAATCCCGTTTCACGGAAATTAAGTCTTGTCTTCACGTAAAAAAGTGGGTCTCGATTAATGTAACTTTTGTGTTACTATAACGGAGCCCGACATAGCTCAAAGTGATTGTACATTTTTGTCTTTGGAGACTACAAAGTTCTACAAAACTGCGCAGCTATACTCCGGCCACACTACATGATCATTGAAATGATCATTCAAATGAATGTCTGGCCCCAGCATTAGTAGTGAGAGATTGTAGTGGTTGACCGGGGACTACATCTGACGACAACCGGCCACCTTAACTCGTCCTACGGCCACATCCTCTGCAATTTAAGCGGACTCTACTTGCCTTCGAAACAAGGAGGTCGGATAATTGAAAATTAGTGCTAGAATTAGTCGCCCATCTATCGCCCGGCCACGTTGAGAATTGCTTAACCTAGTGATCGACTGAAATGCCAGTCGCTGATTAAGATACGACCTCATAATTCTACGCATCAATGTTAATAATTGACTTATAGAATCATATTCGACTATTAATAAATACATCTACATAAGAGAACAATGGTATCTTTGTAAGCTGGGTATGGAGCGTGGAAGAAAGGAGAACCATCTTGTTTGAGGGGCTAGTTAAAAAGGCGTCCACGTGTAAACAGCAAATTATAGTTCGAGGATTCGCCGAAATGGCGCTGGTGTAGATAATGTAAATGACATGAATTCGCGATTATAAACAGAGTGAAGTTGTGCTGGGTTGCAAAATTTAAAATTTTTCGTGACTTGTATTGTTTAGAAATATGCAGTATTTAAAAACTCAACTATTTACGTAGTCGGAAGTATTTTCCTTTTTCAGTTTCGTGTCTTACTCTAATGATTCATGGAGCCATTTTTAAATCCTTCCAGTTAATACTATGGCGTATCTATACCTTAATTTCCTCACTTTCGACGGACACTTTCTCCACAGGTAGGCCTTCGGCCTCCTTGCGTTTGATAAGGTCCTCGTAAGAAGGTCCCTAATCGGGTGAGACTGTCTCCCCCCCACTCTTCGATGACGCTGACGAGGGCAATAGGGCCAACAACATATGCCACACAAAAAAGGACACTCTTTAATACATTGAGATGGTTCTCCTTCGTTCCAAGCTCCATAATGCTGGGACACAAAATAATACACAGACTATTCAACATTATTTATTTATTAATAACTTCATAAAATATAATATCAATCTTAAACTCTATAAAGGCTCTGTATTTATCACCACTTAAAAAGGCCTACTCCTAAATAAAAGTATCGATTGGATTTGCAAGGAGTCTTTAAAAGCATTAAAACTATTAAGGCAGGCGTCCACAGGTCCACATATCCGCATCGTACGGACCGGACGCATCGGCATCAAAGAGATTGTAGTATTCTTTGTACTGAAAGCCATACAAGTGCATCCTCTTATCTGCATCGCACAGATCGCACGAATCTGCCCTCTTTAATACAAATCTCAATAGAGTGGCGTCGGCAATCCGATCGCTGCTGATACTGTAGAGGCTTTGTAAAAAATATCCGTTTGAAACGATGCGTCCGATGCGAACATGTGGACGCCTGCCTTTAAAGGAAATCGCAAAATGCAGTTCAAAAATGCTTTGTATTGCCGCTCCTAAAATCGTCTTTAAGACGTGGAAAATTTGATCGCCTCAGTTGTGAAATGCTCCTAATTTACTTTGGTAAAATATACTATCGTATTTAACTAAAACGGGTTACATTCGTTGCGACGAAATAAAAAGTATAACCAAATGGCGTCAACTAACAACATATACAATTAAATAAATACTTATTAAAATTCTTGTATGTTATGTAATATAAATGTATTCAAATAAAACATTTTTTCATATAACTATGCACTAATGTTATCATTTATCACTACCAAACCGATCACTAAGGATGTATTTTCTGCTTAGAACCCAAAATGTTGCATGAAATTTTATTTTTGCTCTGTTTTATATTATGATATAAATTCACTACAGTGGTTTAATATCTCCCAGTAAGTTATATATATAAAATTTATGCATTAAATTCAAACCAAAATAAAATCGACTGAATACAACAGACGTGGTGAAAAAAAATCAACAAATGGCGCGCATTCATGTAAAACACTTTAATACTTCATATTTACCAAGTAAAATTAAAAAAAAAATACATGGAAATAGACGAGACATGTAGATTACCCACCTTGCTGAAGTGAGAAATAAATGCAATGCCGGCCACTAATTACGTACGACCTCCTCTAAGTTAAATATATATAACTCAAGAAATAACAATAATATAGACAACTAAACAACTTACATCAAAGTTACGTCCATACTGTCTCTTATTAACTGTAGCTGTTATGTATTGCAAAGTTTTATCAAAACTAATCACTACTAACAATGTGTTTTATTCTTTGGCTAGTATTAATTAAGGCTTACAAAGTTTTTTATTACGACATTCTCGGTTTCGCGAATTAATAATTTACTACAGTTCGGCGGCTGATCTAAATTCGCTCACAGGTGTTTAGATTTGCATACTATATGCTCATTTTAAACTATGCATAGACAAAATTATATTTTTATACGTCAACATTATTATGTATGACAATTAATTTAGTCGTCATGACAAAGCTTTAACTCAATCTTACAGTGAAAAGTATACATGTGTGTGTAAATCATTTGGCATCGGTGTGCGTGAGGTTTTCTTACAACATTTTTACGTTTTAATAGTGCATATTTCACAAAAATATTAGCATTCGCACACCGTCCTCTATATAAACTATAATTGTGCCAAATTTCATGTTCAGTAAAATGGTACCGAAAGTGTTCCCTTCACATTTTAATGTGTAGACTGTACATTTATAGAATTTCTACTAAGTTTCTAACCATGTGATTTGTATCAAGTCATGCTCTTTACATAATATGTGTATCTTTTACTTCTTAAGTTTTTCTTTAATTCATGTCCAATCAATACTTTAAAAGTAAAACACAAGAGGTTTCCTTTACCCGCAAGTTCTCAACTTTCAAGAAATTTCTCCAAGCTTTCCCGATCGTCCTCCAGCTGTATCTGTTCAAGAGTTACCTTCGGTGCTGGTGAAGGAACTGAAAGTATAACAAACATGTTTGTTAACGCCAATGAAGCGAGCCCTAACAGTATCCCACAACCCAAGCAGTTATGTGGAACACTTTACTGAGAAACTATCACATCATTACTATGTTTAACTTCATATCTAGATGGGTTATCTACCAATGTATAATTTTGTTAATTCTTTATAATTTTTTGAAGAAAGAAAGAAGAAAGTGAAAAGATCCCCAGAGAGTTTGTACTAATATTATAAACGCGAAAGAAACATGGATGTATGGATGTCTGGATGTAGGTTTGACGCTCTTTCACGGAAAAACTACTAATTGGATTTTAATTAAACTTTACAATAATGTAGTTTATACATCAGAATAATAACATAGGCTATAAATTATAAGGATATTGTGTGAATTGTCCAAAATATAACTATAAATGTCAAGTAAGTAGTAGAAAATTCTGTCATCTGCAAGCAATTCTGGCGTGCGCTACAAAAACCACATACGGCGTTACGGCCTTACGGCTTTACGGCGTTACGGCGTTACGGCGTTACGGCGTTACGGCCTTACGGCTACTGCGCTACCACACTAGGATGCTCTTTGTTGTGGGATCTAGTCTCTTCAGTCTTATTAACAGTCTTTTGAAGTTATAGTTTACTGTAACGTCAACCATAAGGTACTTTCCGTACCCTTATTACGTGACCCTTTTAGGGAGAGGAGGTCTTGTAATATAAAATAACTGACACTAAGGGCGTGAAGGGGTCGAAAAACATTAAAAAATAAGTTATGTAGTATATGTTTCCTAACATCAATTCAGGTGACAAATATTTTAATCTCACCTGCGGGCACATTGCCTGTTACTAAGTACTTTGCCATGTCGGTTTGAAACGCTAGTGCACTGGTCTCCCTCTTTGCCTGTAGCTCGGCAAATTGACGCCTTTCTCTTTCGTAATTTTTCTCCAGATTTTCTTTGGCCAATTGATTTCGTATCTCCTCTAGTCCAGCTGAAAAGAAATTAAAGAAATCGATTAGAAAAAGTTGCGAACTGCCCACCCTTGTTACACAAATAATTCATAATTAAAAAAAAAGAAAGGAGTGTGCTTTAAACCACACAAGTGAAGTAAAACATCTTTAAATCAAGGAACTTATTGTGAGTTTTTTTGTATCATTCTCAGTATTGCAAAACATTTCATTTATTCATTAATATACACAATTTATAGAATAATATTTATGCAGGAACCAGATATAGCATCATTTGAATGATCATTTCAATGATCATGTAGTGTGGCCAGGGACTTTATGCAACTGTACAAAGTTTTGTAGTACATTGTAGACTTCAAGGTCAAAAATGAACAAAACTTTTGAGCTATATCTGGCTCCAGTATTACATAAATTTTGTACATTAAAATTTACATAATATTGCAACTTAGTGACTGGCCATATTATTAAAAATGCTGACTACTTTATTTTTTAATTAAATTTCAATACAGAACACTCAGTAACTAGGTCACTATTAATTGTTGTTTTAACATGGGCACCCTTCAGTGCAACTTCGCTTTTACCAAACACCTTCTGATAGAGTGTGCCAACATTGCTGAAAGGTTGTTTATGTCCGTTATTAACATACTCTCTCTCTTCATGGACTATATGCCCCACATGGTGGTAGGGTCAACCTTCCTTATCTTCCTCCTCAGCTTCGCCCTATTGTACAAATAAGTTCGTCAGCTTCAGAAACCTTGCACTTCTTCATATCCTCGATATCATGCTATCTTATTTTGGATCTCCTTCGAGACCTTTTAATAACATACTAACTAATAAAAAACTTAAAGCAACTGCTGTTTTCTTGACTATCTGTCGTCACAGCAAGGAGGAAGGGGTTTACAAAATGTGACAACCTGTGGAAGGGGCTAAGATATTGTGAAATTCATAAGACATAATTTATGAGAGGTCGTGGCCTAATCAGTGTTCGGCTTTTGAGTCAATCTCTAGGTTAAGTCTTGCTGCGAACAGGTGGTAGATGGGTGACCCATTTTAACACTGGTTTATATTTAATATACGACCTCCTCCATGTTTCGGAAACCACGTAAAACAGTGGGAGCTTATTAATGACACTGAGTGATATTACTTGTGATGATGTTGCAGAGATCATGAGGATCCAAAGATAATGCCAGATGGCATTCGGCCATCTTAACTCTGCAATCTAAGCCGACCCTGGTACTAGACTGGGATAAAACTAGGAACAAGAAGATATGACATAATTTATGTAAGACCACATAAGGAAAAGTTTATTATAAGCCTAACAATACATAAAAAAAGAAAAAAAAATAATGCAATGAAATCTTTTTCATTGTAATTAAGAGTATGACTAGAGGTACAATAACAATTATCATTAGAACTTGCACCAAGCTTACCCATTTTCTTTTCTTTGTACAATGTAAGTTGATAGTGATGATCCAGTTTCCATTTTTCCATATTACTCCTTTGTACTATGTCCTCAAATTCTATCAACTGGTTCTCGACATCACTTAGAAGCGTCTGTACACTCTTTAGGCTATCCACACATTGTGCGACTGTAACAGTTAAATTGGGTAAATGTGATAAATTTTGCGCCAACTCCGTCGCACTTTGCAACTTTGCCTTAGTCACTTCGTGTAATTCTATGATCAATTTGTCTACTTCTTCAGCTGCTTTAGCATTTTGATCCGCATTTCCATGTAATTCCGCCCATTCCTCTTGATATTTCTCTAACAACGCGCCTCCAGCACCATAATTTACTTTGCTTTCACTCGGTGTCTTCTGCTTGTCTCGGAAAATGTTTTTAACCTTTTGAACTTCTTGTAATGTTTGTCGCAAATTATTATTTGATGTAAGTCCGTCTTGAACAACCGATATAAATTCTTTTAGATTGCCGAACATTATATCAAATTATGTTGAATTATATTCTAGTTCTACATAGATTCTAAAGAAGAAACACAGTACACACTAAGTCAACAAAACACGAAACATATGACTGTCAAACCAGAAATTGACAAGTAGTAATAGACAAAAATAAGATACACCCCTATTAAATTACGTTCTAAAGTACTATATTTATATAATTGACAAGTTGACAATTAAGGAAAACAATTATTATATATTATAATGATAAAATTAAGGGTGAATTTGTACTTTGTTCTGTCTTTACTACAGATTATAAGTTAGAAGTGAATTTCTTGATGATGCCATTGTAAGTTAAAAATTAAAATCGAAATATGACTGTTAAAAAAAATCTTAAATATTGCTGATTCTAATTAACGCGATGTTTTTTGAGGTACTATTAAATTTCTATTATTGAATTCTTATTATTATATATATCAATAGTGTGTTATATTATCTTATTTTATGTGATGGTAAAAGTCGTGTCATGTCAGTGTCACTTCAAAGTTTGAGATTTTCAAATTTATTAAAGAGTTGTAATAAATGTTCATATTTTTGTGACCTTGCTATGACACCTGTAAGTTATACTCGCTAAATGGAAGTTCCAGTTGTAACATGATGGGTCAAGTAAATTGATAATTAAAATTAACCTTACCTTTAATCTTTATCCAACTTTATGAGAAAAAAATAATAAAAATAAGACAAAAAAAAAACAGGGCAAGTGCGAGTTAGACTCGCATACTGAACACTTTACCGCTTATTTTAAGATTTACACTTACCATAAGATTTCTTTCAATTTAAAAAAGTTATTCTTATGTCACTATGAATTTACGGTTTTTACTATATTTGTGTACAGATATAAAGCATTCAATCTTAAAGTATTTAAGGTATAGCTTCTTGCCTAATTTCATGATTCAACGTCAAAGGAAAGTACCCTATAGGTTTTTTTTTGGCTTTTCAAATGTCTAGTATAGTCGACCAACAAAATCCTTTTTTATTTTGGATGACAGTTCCTAGTTAAAGAAAATTTTGCTAAGGGTTAATGTTACAAATAAACGTAATGCGTAACAAGCAAAAATGAGCCTTTTGACTAATTGACGTGCGAACGACATTTGACCGTAGCGTGGCAAACAAATTTCTTGGTTGACTATACATTCGATTAATGCAAATACGACATAAACGGCCATATCTTTAGATTGCTTATACTTGGACTGTTGATATTTTTACTATTTTAAGAGATCGAAATTTGTTACATATTCATTTCAACTTTATAATGCTATGCGTTTCCGAGAAAATAGGGTCATGACAGACCGACAGGCATACTACTATAGACGGATAACTGAGTGATGTGATCCTATGAGGGGTAATTTTTTCAGTACGGAAACATACAAATGTGGAAAAAGGGAATAATAAGCCTCAATCAAACAAAAAAGGAACATTTTGAAAAGGAATAACTGCATGTATAGTCGACCGAAAAATTGGTTTGCAAGTTTTGCCACGCTAAGGTCGAATGAATGATATTTGAATGAGCGAATTTCTGAAATAAACGAATCAAATGAAAAACAAATAGACGATGTAAGAACAATAGAAGCGAAAATGCTTTAATTAATAATGCCGCTTGAGGTCATTGTCATTCTAAACGTCTAAAATTTATACTTAAACCCTCAAGTTATTTAACTTTAATTAATAAATCTCCGAGATAGCAATCAATTCATCTTGTCCTTTTCAATTGTCCTGTTCAAAGAATTTATCTTATTAAAAACTGTTTATAAGGCCGCAAAGTTTTTGTTAGATCTAATTCAAGAATCGCAGGATGCGACCTTAAAATTAAGACTTATATCGCTTACGGTGATAATATATATATAGGATCAAGATATAAAATCTATATATTCTACGTGAAGCGAAAACTTTCGCAGACGGATGAGTATAAAATCTGGCACTATTGTAGTTTATAAACTAGGGTGTGTAACTGCTAATATTTTTATAAAGAATGCGTTATTAATACATTAAATAATTAAAATAAATCCACACGCACACAAATGCCAAACGATTTACACACATGTATACATTTTACTATAAGAACGTGTCAAAGCGTTGTCATGGCAACGGGGAAAATATTAATTGTTAAAAATTACAACGTCCTCGCGCAAATACTGGAATATTTTTATATAGCCGTAGTACGTAAATATAAAGATTTGTGGCTGGATTTCGGCCACCAGGCGATCTCTTGTCATGATAAATTATCGTGATATATAAACGTGATATGTGATCATGATATGTCAAATAACTACGGAATTCATCGCCACGCTATAAGATAAACGTGCGATGGGCATCGCCACGTACGATATGGGGATATATTCGCTAGGGTAAGCAATTCCTACCGCGACCGGGTAATAGACGATTGTATCATTCTAGCACTGGTTTCTCAAATATCCTCCTTTGTGTCTTGGAAGGCACTTAAAATTGTGGCTCAAATTAAAGTCGCTGGCTGATATTATTCGTGAGACTGTAGGGGGTCCGAGGATGACGTCAGACTGTAGTCTGTCATCTTAACTCACCCCACAGCCACATCCCCAAGACTGGCACGAAATAAATACGATGTTTTAGATTTGTCAGGCGTGTCGCAACGGCCCATTTTAAATTTTGCAAAATAGCACCATTACATTAAACAAGACCAACACAGAACACACACACACACACGCACGCACGCACGCACGCACGCACGCACGCACGCACGCACGCACGCACGCACGCACGCACACACACGTATAACAGGGACTTATATAAATTATTAGAATTTCGTTGAATTCTCAAAAATCGCAAGATCGCCTTTGATAAAATTAATATCGGACCACCTCTGAAGTATGGTCTACTATAAAAAAGAATCATCGAAATCGATTATTAAATTATAATATTAAAATTATATATATTAAAACGATTAACATACAGTCGAATTGAAGTCAAGAAGACAGTATACTGTAATCCTCCCTACAACGCGGTTCTCTTATAACGTATTAATATTATTCTACAATATTATATTATGCCCACTCGGAGTCTTATCAGCGCGTTGTTCGAGAATACTCTTGCAACGCGTTTTACTGTAGTGC